>PVLA01001385.1:0-65000 GCA_004027455.1 Hydrochoerus hydrochaeris
AAAAGAATGCCCGTTTTCTACGTGACTCACTTCCCCAATTGTTCCTAATGTAATCAATTTTACCTGAACTATTGATCTTATTGGCTAACTATAGTTATGTCCTACCTTATGCCTATCTGCCTTGTGAGTTCCCAGTCTTCCCCCACTTTGAATTCATGGTTTTACTCAATGAAAGTCCCTGGAAAAGACAGAGTCCTTGACAACCCACTCGGGACCCCTTCTGTCTCTCTCCAGGCAGAAGTTTTCTTTCTCTCAATAAATATATTCTACTCTTAACCTTCATTGTTCCTAAAATTCATTCTTCAGTTTTAGAGAACACAAACTCATACCGGACTTAGTAGATCGGAAGCTTCATTCTCCTTTATCACTACCCCAGTGAATAAATCATGGCCTATCTATCTCAAGATCTGTCTGAGAACTCTCATGATCTGTTGTGAGGACATATGCTTATATGTATATATTTAACAAACATTTAATAGTGTGTGCTGTATGTTAGGCATTCTTCTAAACATGTACATTATTTTAATCTTTATAACAAGTCTGTGAAATAGGTATCATTATTATCTTCATTTTAAGATACAGGTACTGAGATAAAGAGGCTAATATATGCTTGATCATACAGCTAGTAAGTTGTGACTGTATCCCAAGTAAGTCCTTGAAATATTGTCTGACACATAAGTGCTCAATAAATGTTAGCAACAATAGTGTACTTTCTAGAATGGTAAATGGTGACTTTGTTGGTGACAGTCACACTGCTTGACTTGAGGGTATAACTGATGTCATCTGTAACTCTGGACTCCAGCATGAAGATTCTAATAACTATCCCAAGAATACCGTTAAAGTTTGAACCAAATTGGGAAATGAAGCCAGATGAGGAAAGGTGTTTTTTAGCAAAGCTTCTTGTTTCTGTACTGGAATTTAGGTCATACCACTATTCCACTTGGATAAGGGTTTTATTTATTTATTCCACCTCTTTCCCAAGAACATTTTCCCTGTGGCTCCTGGTTGGACTAACTCTGGATAAGCTACACCAGGCTACCTTGCTTAGTATCTATATCTGTCTATTGCCCTGTAGGAATCATTTCAGTACTCAAGCTAGTTTTGATCAGTTCAGCATTCTTGGCTTTGGGAGAAGAGTATTAAATGTAGACCATAAAATGGAAGAATAAGGACGTGGTCTATTAGAAAGACTACTTTTGCTTGAGACCTAATTTTAAGAATATCCAAAAGGGCTCCCACTAGTTGTTTTGGGTTGGAGACCCTGTTTCTATTTCTACCTCCTAAGAAAATATTCTTTAGACAAATGGTGGCAAACCTATGGCGTGCATGCTGTAGTGGGCTGTTTGTATCATTGAAAACTATAAAAGGTTCTCTATCACTGCTTTAGACTCTTTTTTTCCAAGCTGTTCATGGGTCTGTGGTTGCTCAGTGGTCCAAAGTATACAACTCTATTTCTCCTGGAACTTGTGCCAGATATTTACAGGAATTATATCAGTCAGGGTTTATATAGAGAAAAGAACCCAATAAGGCAGACACTTTCTACCCCCATATATATAGAGAGATTGAGAACTTTACTGACCTGAGAGCAGGTTACCTCCCCAAAGGGAGATGACCTGTCCAGGCACATTCAGAGTCCCATCTCCATATTGAAAGAGCAGTGTCTGGAATCTAAATAGTTTGAATCTGCACTCATCCCTTGCTACATAATCTGGCACTTTACCTAGTCACTCAGAGTGACTCATGTCAAAAGGCTCATGTTCGCTCAGTATTCTATTAGTATGAGGCTGAGGGAGACTCCTGGCTGTCCTACAATGATTTCTGAGTTTAGTAGCTGACTGCCTCCTGATGATGGGAATTGAAAGAGCTGTAATGAGAAATAAGTCTTTTCTTTTGTCAAGATCTTTTCTTTTGTCAGTACTGCCATCCTGTGCCTCAGGTAGATCCTTTACTTTCTTTGAGTCTCACTTTCTTTGTCTGTAAAAAGGAGTTGACATCAAAGAATAACTCTGCAAAGAGCATTCTAATATCCCATTTGGAGTCAAGTGCTTATAAAATTGAGTTTGTGCTCTTGAGCCTGATTTGACAGAGTGAATGTAACTTAAAAAAAAAAATAAAGTAAAATAAAAGAATCCTTCCTAGTGAGAGTTTCCCCAGAAGCACACTTGGAAGGCAAAAATAGATTGAGGAATGTGGCAAGTAAGAGTAATAATGCCAATATTTCATTTTTTTCCTGGAAAACACTCTTTAGATGGAAAATGCACTTTGAAATTTGGGGCAAGCTCTTCTAAACATCATGCTAACATTGGAAGATGTGGAAGGGTAAGTTTAGGAGTCTGGGGAGATTATATTTTAAGGCTGAGGAGGATTCCTGTGTGGCCTGGGGCTCTACTTTGGAAAACTATTATAATGCAGCTCACGCTTCATTAGTTTGGTAATCTGTGGGGACTGAGTTCATTTTTCGGATGGAGTGAGGTCTTTTGCTTCTCTTTGCATGTGAACTTACACATATTGTCACTCTTGTCATCTTTCCATGGGAGATGAGAGTATTGCTCATGTGCTGGCTCCTACTCAGGTTTGTGAGGCACATATTCTGAAATGCTCCGAGAGCTTTCCTTGTGGACCTGTGTGAGCACGTTGAGCCGTAGAACACTGCGCAGTCTCAGTCTCTTAGTTCTGTACATTTCAGCAATAAATAAATACAATATAAAATCAAGACACCATCATGAATTTTTTGGCAAAAAATTCACAGTCAACTATGTTTTAAACCAAAAAAGTTCTGGTTTTGGGTGCAAAAAAAAAAAAAAAAAAAAGAGAGAGAATTTAAAAATGGTTGCATTGATTTGTGTTTCCTGAATGCACAATTGGCAGATACTATAATCATATGGCTCATGAATATGTAGCTTTGCAAATTACAGATATAGATTCATGGGCATGGAAATTATTTCTTTAAGACAAATCTTTTTTTTGAAAAAATGCTAAGTTGTAATATATGTTAATAGAAAACATATTTTGGGTCACATTTTATGTCACAGAGATTTGGAGGAAAAATCACGTATAGTCTTCCCAGGGATCAGGTAGGGAGAACATGTGATTTTTCTCTTTCAGATGTAGAGTTCAGTCCTCATTTGGAAAGTAAATATTTCAGTACTGTTTCAGTAAGTTTGTTTTTGCTGGACTTTGTATGCACAAAATACATCAAAACATAATCTCCTTAATACTTTTCTGTGTGGGAGCTGTTATGAGTGCTAGGGCCAATCAGTAGATCCTACTTAAATAAAAACCCAGATTCTAGAGAAATGCTTATTCTCCTTTACCATATGTCTTTCCCCACTGGAATTGAGCTAGTGAGTTCTTGGCAGGGCAGGTGTTTTTAAAATATCATTATGTTTTCCCTTGCTTTATTTGTTTTTCTTGTTTTGCACTTCTTATTTTCCTAAGCAGGTAACTCTGGAAAGAGATTTTTAAAATATAGGAGTCAGATAAAGTGAAGAGGAAGAGTGAAAGTTGGGCTTAGGGCAGGATGGAAGAGGGATAGGGCTGATTCTCATTATGCAAGTGTCAAGTTTCCACCAATGCCTAAGTCATGGAAATGTGTGGAGTTGGGTGTGTGAATTAGAATTGAAGCTGTCCCTAGGGTCCATAACATCAATAGCAGGCACTCACCCGACCGATAACGCAAGTTCCAAATGGATCACAGCTGAGCTATATGGGTGTGTGTGTGTGTGTGTGTGTGTGTGTGTGTATGTATGTGTGTGTGTGTGTGCGCACGCACACACGCGTGCCCACTTGCATGTGTGTGATATTCTAGAACAACTTTTCCTCTGAGATCTCAGCAGGCTTTTATCACCAGAGAGCTGTGGCTTCTCCTCTTTCACAAGACCCACTTCTTTCGTTTTAAATGTGTAACAAGATGATTCCATCCATGATTTGGCTCTTCTGTCTCCCTCTTTGCTTTTTTCCACCACTTCAAGGGAGGAGATGCTTGCTTGTTCTCCAAACAATCTCATTCAAGCTGTGTAAAGATTATTTAGATTTTAAATAATGTTTGTATTCATGCCATAAGGCACTGCTCTTTAAGTATGCATGGGTGTTGGGAGGAGGATTATATACACAGGTCAGTTTAGCAACATTTCAAGTGCTTAAGATAACCAGTGGCAACTGTGTTGGACAGTATATCTTGGAGAGAAGGAATGGCTTTCTTGAAGCCCTTGCCAGACACATGATTGATCTTGGCACTCATTTCCATTTTCCACTACTCCTGAATATGACCTCAAAATCCTCCTCTTCAATGCAGAACTTTAGGCGGGCAGTACCAACTAATTGGTCTTCAACAATTCATTGTATTGAATAATGGGTATCTGGTTTGTAGCCAGAAGATATATATTGTTCCATATATACTTGTGATATATCCACATGTGAAGCAGGTGTCGACTTTAGCCTCAGAAGGAGCTTCCATTCTAGTGGCAGGAGATGGGAAGCAAGCATAATAAATAAGTATATTTGAGTAGACTTAGAGGATGTGAGGTAAAAGTGAAGATGAGACTTAATGCTACCTGTGATCTCGCATGGCTGGAATTGTCACCAGGATGGTTCTGAGAAGCATTAGATTTTGGTTGAGAATCAAGGAGCATAGAGCTGAATGAAGCCTTATAGAGTGGCATTTTCCACAGCAGAGCCCCTCTTTTTCTCCCCACCAAGACTCAACCAACTTGGGGAAGGCCTAGAGAGAGAACAAGTTCCTAAGCAGGTAACTCTGGAAAGAGATTTTTAAAATATAGGAGTCAGATGAAGTGAAGAGGAAGAGTAAAAGTTGGGCTTCTGAGTCAGCTGATGGGCTGAGATAAATGCTAAGAAGCAGCAGCTCAGGTCCCAGAAAATGTGTACCCATCTGCAAGGAACTGTGCCCTTTTCTCAGGCTCCTGAGATCAACCTTGGGGCTTCCATGGATCTGCTTGGACTTCAAGAGTTAAACGTTAAACACAGGTGTGGAAACAAAAGGGCTAGTTGCCTGTTTTAGTTTTTTTCATCACTTTTGGACAAGGTTGTTGAATGTATTCCAGAAAAAATAATAAACTTGGCTCTCATTGCCTACCCGTAAGTTCTTGTAATAAAACTCCCAGCACTGGCAGATAGAGTAATGCTCTGCTCTTAAAAAAAAAAAAAAAAAATCTGGTAGCATAACCAGAATTTAAAATACAAATGATATGTGTGGTTCAAGCAGAGAAAAAGATAGGTGAGGAGAGGGCTCAGGTGCATCTCGCTATTTGTAGAGTGCTTTATGGTTGCCCCGTCCACAGACGTTTGCTAGGAATTGGAACCCTTAGTGCTCAGGGTTCTATTCATTCCCACAGGAAGACATTTGTCATGTTAGAGAATGTCAGAGGATTAGGTTTTAATTAGCAAGTTTGAGGAAAGTTCAGTGGACTATGGTGGGGTGGGAGAGACATGAAACTACTGAACATGCTTCAATAGTTGGTTTTTAGCTAGAGTTATTAGGTGAAAAATCAAATCATTAGCTTGAAAGCCTGGCCAAAAGCTCATTTCCTGGACAGTGAGGAAAGTAAGAAGTGTAAGTAACAGGAATGGAGAAATTATTGACATATCCTTTCCTGTAAGTTTCAACCTTGAGCTTCCATTCAGTAAACAATTATTGAGTCCCTTCTTTGTGCCACACTTGGTGCCAGGCCAAGAGATTCTGAAGGGCCAAGGTGTTTCCTTGGTGTCCTTTGCTAAGTGAAGGTGGGGGGTATGCTGATAAGCCAGAGAAATTCATTTGAGAGGGAGGATGGAGGGGATGGACTGGAGGCGTGTATAGGACATGACACCGTCCTGAGGAGAACAGGGAGCCTGGGTAGCTTCCTAGAGAGGGAGATGCTTATGGGAAAATAAGGAACAGTTTGCCAGGTGAACAAGGCAGGCTAGAGTGGCCCAGGCTGGGGAGGAGGATGTAAAAAGACCAAGGAGTGTGTAGCAGTGCAGTATGTTCTGCATCTATTATTGGTTCCATATGGTGCATGCTGGATACATGGGAAAGTGGTATGAAATGGGGGTGGCAGAGACCCCTTCTGGCCATGTGCCACATTCAGATACTTAACTGCTCTTCTGCGTCATTGCATGTTTATATTTGAGAATGATTGCCCAGCTGAGAGTGTGGAAAAGGGAGAGGGGGAGCGGGGTTGATTACTGTAACCATTTGGTTGAGACAGAAGGGCCAGAAATGGTGTAGTAGGGTGGCCAGGACCCAGGAATAAGGTGGAGGATGGGAGATGGAATAAGTAGCACTGGGAAGTTTCTGCCGTTTTATCCTCATATAAAAATCTGTATTTTTAACCTTTTATTTTTTAAACAATTCCACATTCATTGTGACATAATAAGAAAAATATATATTTAGTCCCTCTCCCCATTTCCCGGCACATAGCTCTTAAAATCCTTGGCATCTCCAAAATGATAAATGTATTTTTTTTTCTATGCAAAGATGACTAGGAGCTAGGAGCTCCTGGGTACCCTTAGAATGGGGGCTGGTTGCCAGGCAAACCAATTATGTGATTTAGAGGTTGAAATTTCCAGAGCATCACCTACTTCTGGGGAGGGAAATGGAGCAAGAGATTGACTTAATAGCCAGTGTCCCATGGTTTGACTTAATTCTGCTCACTTAAAGAAATAAAGAAATCTTCATAAAAATCCCATGTGTGTGTGTGTGGGTGTGCGCGTGTGTAGAGCTGTAGAGCTTCTGGGTGTAAACCTGGGAGGTGCTCAATATCTTGTCAACTTACATCTCTTCCATCTTGCTGTTTCTGAGATGTTTGCTTTATAATAAACATGTAAATAGAAGCACATTGTTTCTCTGAGTTCTGTGAGCCGTTCCAGCAAATAAGTGAGCCTGAGGAGGGTAGTAGGAACCTCTAATTTATGGCCATTCAGAAGCACAGGTGACAACCTAGACTTGGTGTTGGTGTGACATGTCTGTTTCAGCAGTCTTATAGGGCTGAACCCTTAACCTGTGGACCTGATGGTACCTCTAGGGAAATAGTATCAGTTAAATAGAATTGCATCACAGCAGCTAGTTTCCAGTGTGTTAGAGAATGGTTGATGAAGTCTTTCTGTAAGAGTTGCTGGGATGAGGATTCAGAAGTCTGTGTCATACATGAACTGTTGCGAGTAGGGGGCGTATAGAGAAGAGCAGGTTTTGTGTTCTCCTCTATACTCATGAAATTATTTCCCCTCTGTTTCTGTATTTTGCTAATCTCTTTATGCCCAATGCCTTTCTCACAAACTTTAAGCCAAGCCAGACTTGAATAAAGGTGCCACACTGTGGAGATGAAAGCTGAGTCTGGGGCTTTGACTGGAGAGTGGAGGGGGGAAATGGACATGACATGTCTGTTTCAGTAGGGCTCTTGGTAGATTCTAGCATGATGCCATTATAAAAATGTCCTTCTCTGGAGTGGCTTCATGGCTAGGTAACATTCTGGGACCTTGTAAAAGTGTGGAGATCCCTGTGAGGCACAGTAGACTTCAATCTTATTTTGTTCAGTTTCTCAGTAATTTGGATGGATGTATAGAAGGCGGCATGTGAGGTTTAGTTATTTACAGATAACAAAATAAGGATTTAAATAGTCTCTGTAGACTATGTACAGGTCTAAAGAATAATTATAAAGATTTTGTATTTATATCAAAAGAATTATTGCTATAAGGAAAGGATCAAAGAACCTTGCTGTGATAAAACAAAGACCTCTTTTTGCCATGTTATATATTTTGCTTTTTTTTGTTTTTTTTTTTTTTTGCTATTCTGTCTCCCTTACTAGACCCTAAACTCCACAAGGACAGGTAATTTTGTCTGTCACATTCTCTACCACACCCCCTTCACACCCAAAACAATGCCTGGGACTCAGTAAATATTTGTTAAGTATATGTTTAAAGTATAAATTAATAAATATAAGAATAATACCTGCATTCAGCTGATGTAAATGTGGTCTTGGGCTTTATGTAGTATCTCTCTATATTTTTTATGTATATTTTTATGTAGTATCTCTCTCTACTTTTTAAAAAACAGGTTTATTATAAGGAATCAGCTCATGCAGTTAGAGAGATTGGCAAACCCCAAGTCTGCAGAGCCAGTGGTAGAGTTCCCTCAAAAGACCAGGCTGCTGTGGATCCAGGAGGAGCTGATGTCTTGGTGTGAGGGCCATCAGGCAGAAGAGTTCCATCTTGGGAAGGGCCAGCTTTTCATTCTATTCACTGGTTTAACTAATTGGATGAGCCCACCCATAGGGAAAGCAATCTCCTTTAATCAGTCTGCTGATTTAAATATTAATCTCGTCTAAAAATAGCCTCAAACAACAACAACAATGCCCAGAATAATGTTTGATCAACTATAGTATCTGAGCAACCCTTGGGCCTATCAGATTGGTGCCTAAAATTAATCACAGTGTATTTGTCAGACCACATCTGGGAACCCAGAATCATGCCAATAGCATGTTTTGGAGACCACGCTACAGAAGCTCAGACAACCATGGTATTTAGGGAGGAGGTGGAAAAGCTGACAATGCTGCTCTAAAGAGCAAACATGTGAGAAGACCCAATGACACCTTCAAATATTTCTAAGATTGTCTCATGGGAGAAAGAGAAAGGTCTTCGGTCTGGCAGGTATGATTCACACTAGTGAGTAGAAAGTGAATCTTATGAATAGAAAGTAGGCTGTCTTGGAATAGTAGTTAGTCTTCTTTTAGCAAGGGTTCAACAGATGCCTGCTCCGACCAGGAATCAGAAGTCTCATGTTCTGGTCCTGTTCCCATACTCTCCGGCCTTGAGTGGGCCATTCTTTGAGATTTCTTCCTTTCTATTGTAGCCTGCCTCACAGGTCCTGAGGATCAAATGGAAACAACATCTGAATAATACCTTCTATAACTCTGTGGAGGTGGGGGAAGTCTTTGCAGAGCTAGGAGGGCTGGTGGTCATGAGCAGAGTGCTGACTAACCCCTTACAAAAGCAGGAAATTTCCACTGACCTGCAGTCAGGGACACCTCACTACTGCTGGCAGCTTCGCATTCTTCTTATTGGAATATGTCTGAGGAGTGGTGGTAATTCTGTTTTCAAATTCCTCAGCTCTGAGTGTATGAAACTTAGTGGTGCTGGTCAGGGGAAGATACTCTCGGCAGGGTTAATGGTCCGTGAGCCAGCCAGAGGTGAGCGAGAGCTCTTCTTCCTTGAACAGTCAGCCTCATTGTGGTATTGTAGTCGGGGGACATTCTGAAGCTGTTCCTGATTTATGCTCTTATTTATACTGTCCACTTTCATGCCTTGAGTGTGTACCAATGTTATATACTCCTTCTTTTACTCTGAAAAAAAAAATGTGCTCATTGTATAATGTACTTAAAACCCAGGTTTACATTTTATGGCAGTACCATGAATGAGCACAGGAGTAGCAGAACACCCAGGAATCCCTGCTAAGCAAACCAGAACTGTCCTGGCAGGGGCACAAAGACCTCTGCACTGTTGTGGTTTTTTTTTTTTTTTTCGCTTCAGTGACAGATTTAATAAAAATGCCTTTTTAGTACAAATGCTTTTCAGTGAAAAGATGATTTTACAACCAGGGTAAGGTTAGAAGGCCAGATGAATACTGTGTGAGGCTCAGTGCCGGTATACAGCTGTACTTCATAGGTGGGCCAGGTTAGATTTTTTTCATGTGCAGGTGACATCAAAGCTAAACATTACATGCTGGGTTTGCTTATAACTGGCATCAGGGCACTTAGAAATTGTCCTTACCACATTTGACTGCACTGCACAGTACTAATATATAATAGGTTTGGAGTAAATGGTAACTATTAATATATAGTAGGTTTGGATTAAATAGTATCTATTGTCGAATAATTTATACTCACTTCATGGATAGCTAGTTCTGGGCTTCCCAAGCTAGCACAAACTAGAAAGGCTTTCTTTTCCTTTTTAAAGTTCTAATCAGCCATATTTCTATTTGGGGATTCAGTTTTGGAATCCAGCAGATGTTTGACTAATAATACTCGATCAGTTCAGGGATCATCCTCTTCACCACTGCCTCCCTAGTGTGAGCTGCCAAAACACAGAGCAGGATTTCTTACTCTCTGCATTGTTGACATTTTGGATAATTCTCTGTGTGCGAGAGTGTGTGTGTGTGTGTGTGTCCTATGCATTGTAGGATGTTGACTTAAATCTCTCACTTCTAATGTGTACATGCTAATAGCACTTCATTCCTTTTATGTAATCTTAAACATGTTTCTGGACAGATAGCACCAAATGTCTCCTGGAGGATAAAATTACCTTTTGTTCACCCATTTATGCTGAAGATTGAAATTTTTAAAAATTTCACATAAAATTTATATATGTTATATAGAAAAATTTAAGGGAGAAGAAACTAAAAAGAACACATTTAATTATGTTCCATTGCTGTGGGCATTCCAGAAATGAATCACTAGGGAATTTAAGGGTTAAAAACCACTGTTGGAGTAGAGGCAGCTCAGATAACTGCACGCTGAGCTTGGGCTACAACAGTGCTTTCCCACTGTGGATCACTTCATATTCATTCAGGGAAGCTTTCCCACCGGGGCTGAACATTGAAATCAGCTGGGAGCTTTAAAAAGTTCTGATGCTTGAGCCTCACCCCAAATATTCTAACTGGTCTAAGATATGCTCTGGGCAGCAGAATATATAGAAATTCTTCAAGTGATTTCATTTTTCAACTATTAATATATCATAGGGTCAAACCAGTGATGCAATCATTGGCCAACATTTAAGAAATATATGTGTATATATAATTGAATCAAGTACTGTATTAATTCTTAACATAATGCCTGAGTAAGTACTATTTTGTACATGTACTAAGGTTGGAGATGCTGCTGTAAGTGATAGAACCTTTAAACCTTGCTGTTTTGGTCTGATTATTTGTAACCTTGTCAGAAATGATTTGCTTTCCTTATGAATAAAATAGTTAATGTGAAATTTAAGGTTAGACAGTTATGGTTGCATAACTATTAACTTTTTTAGCCATGTTTTGTGTTTTTGACTTGACATTGTTAAGGTTAGTTATTTTATAAATACTAGTTAATGACATGCATTTCACCAGCAGCTTGTAGCACAGCAATGAGATGATTGATTGTAGCACAGCAATGAGATGATTTTTTCCCTTTGTATGTGTTTTTTTGCACCATATTATGTTGTTAGTGCTGCTACAAATACATGTAACAGTAATATGGTACTTGTGTACATCATCCTCCAGATTTTATTAGGGTCAGTTTAACAGTCTCTTCAGTATTTATGAAAATTTGGGGTCTTACAAAATAAACTTAAGCATGTTCATCTCACTGCTATGAAATAGAGGAATGTAGTGGGAGATCAGCAACCTTTAGCCATTCTTTTTATCTCAGTGCTCAGCAGAACTTGAAAGGACTCTTGCTGGGTTTCTGTTGTGGTGACTGTCAGCAGACACTGCAGCTGTGTAAGATCACTCGCCCTGATTCTGAAGTGCATAACAAACCCATGAGAACACCCACCAGCGCTTCCAAGTTGACTTCCAATACATGACAGTCAACCTTTGGTAACAGTTGAGGATTTGTTCAGGACCATTCCCCAATACCAAAATCCATAGATGTTCAAGGCCTTTATATAAAATGGCATAGTATTTGTGTATAAACCTGCACACATCTTCCTGTATACTTTAAATTTTCTCTGGATTACTTTTAATACCCAATTCAGTATAAATGCTGTATATAAATAATTATATTATATTGTTCAGGAAATAATGACAAGAAGAAAACAATCTGTACATTTTCAGTATAGCTATAAATTCCCCCCAAATGCTCTCAGTCTGTAGTTGATTAAACCCACAGTTGCAGAACCAGAGGGCTGTTAGTACCCAAAAAGTCAACCTTTAATTTAGATATATTGGAAAATAACAGTGATAATTCTGATTATACACAATGCGTACTTCAGTCTTTCATCACAAAGTTCTTTCAAAGTTTGAAGGAACTTTTGCCATTAGTTGGGAGAACTAAGCTTGGGATTGTTTCTTGAATCAGCTCCTGAAAATACTGGTTTGCCTGTGTAACAGCAGGAAGAGACAAATTGGTTATTGGTGAATTCTTGTGTGTGGCATGACGTGGTGTGTGTGGCTGTGATTCAGCTTGAGATGTCTTGAGCCATGTTAACTATGTATTCTGTTTCCTCTAGGTGTCCAAGGGTTCTGTGGTCCAGTCTTCGTCAGGAAACTTCTCTTTGACAGCAAAAACAGAAGAAAAGAACTTCCCCCATGGAAATGAACATCTATTAAATTGGGCTCAAAAGGAGTATGGAGCAGTTACTTCATTTACCGAACTCAAGATAGCAAGAAACATTTATATTAAAGTGGGGGAAGGTAAATTTTAAGTGGCTTAAGTTAATGACTGGTTTATGACAGGTATTTTTCTGTAACCAGGTGATTAAGGGAAAGAATCACAGGATTCCAGAATGTTGTAGTGGGCAAGGACATGAGGGATCATTTGGGCTTCTTGTCTCTCTTCACCTCCCCTTTGTTTTTCTTTCTGGGGAGATTGACCTGGGAATGACCAAGTGAAAATGGGAATTAGTGCACTTGATAGAGAGTAGGAGCTGTTGTGTAGGACTTAGAAGACATCTGTGCACAGACATCAGAAGACATAAGTAGAGGGTGAAAATTGAAGAATGAGGTAAGACAATGATGATGCAGTTAAGGAGTTGGCAATTGGGTCAACAGATTGGGTTTTCTGTTACCTGTCTTTCTATATGTATTTGAAGCCAGTACCAATGTACGATTGAAACATCATTTCAATATGGGCAGTAGCAAAGGAAAATGTTTAAATATATATTAATACTAATGCATATGACAAGTTATTGGAGAGATGAACTACAAGGCCTGGACAAGAGATTGCCCATTTTAATTGCCTTGCAGACAGGCTTAAATAGCCAGCAACCCAATTTTGGAGGAATATTGTTTTTTATAGATCATTTTCATCATTATTTTTAGTTGAGTATATTTGGAACTGCCACAAGTTTACTAAGCAATAACTCTTGTGAATGAGTCCATTTTATAGTCAGGTGACTGAGCACTGTGTTCTAGGTCTTCAGCATGCAGTACTATCTGGTGAATTCTTTAGCAGTTGTCACCTCCTCCACAGATAGCATGACAGGGAAGTGAGGGCCATTGAATCCTCGATCCCTGCTCTTTTTTGGATCAAGGCTGTTTTAAGTGCATATGAAACAGATACAGCAAGGGTGAACAGCGACATCAGAGAGTGTGCTGCTTATTGAAGCCACATCAGGGCTTTCACATGCATCCCACTTACCTCCACAGTAATCCCAGGAGGGAGACCTGATTTCCACCATTGTACAGAGGGCTTAGTGCAGGGTTAAGTAAGTTTGTTCAAATCCATTATTACTAGCAAGTAGAAAACCCAGATCTCAAACTCACGTTTCCTGACTCTTCAATCTAATGGTTGTTGCCTGATGGTGTGTGCTGAGTCTTCGCCAAATAAGCATAACCTGAAAATGAAAGTGGACTGCTGGATGGAAAGACTTATTTAATTGTGATGAGAGGAAGAGTTTTAAATGAGAGCTGGGTTTTTTCAAAAGATTTTAAATTTGCTACAGAAAAGTATAGTAGTCAGGTCAGGAATAACAGAGGTCAAGCCCCATTGAGGCAAAATGAAAACTCTGTTTTAATAAAAGTTCTAATCCTTGGCCAATGCTCTGCATTTCTGAAGCAGAATTCTAGTAGCATTAAAGAATGTTGATTACGCCTTGGAATTTGTCAGAATAAGAACATTTGTTATAGTAACATTCAGAATATTGGGCTCTGTTTCTTTGATAGTACATGGATTTCTACGCTTAATGGTCACCTGCCTTGTAAGCAGGGCTGAATAACTTAGGTGGCTAAGCTACACATTAGGTAGGGAAGTGAATTTTAGAGATCTGGTCCAGCCCAGCAAAACACTGGTTAACTTCTTGGTAATTCCTTTGGAGGCCCTGGAATTTGTCTCCAGCTACTAGCTAGGTTTAATTTACTGGGCTAAGCCATGAAAAGATGCAGTCGGGGAATTGGAAGTTCCTTGATTAGGTCAGTGGATCACAGACAATGTCATCAAATGTCACTCTCAGTCAGGTTCTAATGAGCCAGCCTCATGAGCTAGTTTCCCAGAATCTGATGTGTCTCTACTCGCCTTTCACCCCACTCCCCATCCAAGCCATGAGCCTCCCTATGCCAAACCTCAGTTCTCAAAGTATAGTTCCTGCTCCAGTAGCAGCAGTGGCAGCATCACCTGGGAGCTTGTTAGAAAGCCTTTTCAGAAACTTGGGGGGTAGGATCAGCAGTTGTTCTCAAGAGCCCCCTACTCTCACCCCTACTCTCACCCTGTGGTGCTTGCTCACATTTGAAAGCTGTTCTAACCTGTCTGGGTAAGGAAAAGAATGTTAGCTGTTACCCCAACTGGTCTCTGTAACTGCCAACCCCAGAGCTGAAGTTTCCACAGCAGAAAAGTGAGGCATTTACATTACTTCCTAAGCTAATTCTTGCTCTGAGTTTACTATTCTGGGTCTCAAAGTCATTTGTTTCTTCAAATGCAAAAAAAAAAAAAAAAAGAAAAAAAAATCTCTTCCTCTCCACCCCCAGACTTATTACATTTCTCCCTGGGGATTCCCCATTGTGTTTTTTTTTTTCTACTTGGCACTTGATGTAAGTTTTGATGCCAGGCATGTGGAAAGTTATTTGTGGAGGAAAAAACCCTACACACAACAACAAAAAGTGATCAGCTTATTGAACTTAGTGACAATGGCATCTAGGACTAGAATCCTTAATAACAGCAGCTTTTGGGCCAGGGATATGGCTCAGTAGCACAGCACCTATCTGGCAAGTGCAAGGTTCTGAGTTTGATTCCTGGTACCAGAAAAACAAAACAAAAAACCCCAGCAACTTTTGAACAGTGAAACCTTTTCTAGTGGCTTACCGACATGGGTGAACTTTGAAGTTTCACATCATTTGTGAATTCAGGAAACCTATACTGTGTGCCTGTTACATTCCAGTGATAAGCTAGGCACGCTTGTGAACTGGAAATGCAGGCCACAGTCCCAGGAGGGGTCTGGTCTCTTGAATTCTCTGTCCCATATGCACACTTGATTCTCAATTAATTTCAACCCTGCTGTTCCAATATCATTTTCCATCCTGTGATCTGGGGGAGGCATCACAGGGCTGCAGCTGTAGGGTGTGCATACCTCATCTGCACATCTGGCAAAACCCTCAGCAGATGTGAAACAAGGCTGCTCTAGCAGCTCCAGTTGGGGAGCTGTTCTTTCTGAGGGGGTTTTGGAAAAGAAAGCAGAGTGCAGAGCCAATGCTCTCTTGCAGGGAGCCTAAAAGCAGGGCCTTTGAGAACTGTTCTGTTCTTCTCCATTCCTGGAATGGTGCTGGGATGCTGAGGTGCTTGGAGCTGTGCTGCTGCTGTGTGTGCTGCAGACTTTAGTGTGGAGGAGGTTACACGGATGGGGGTGGGGGACAGTATTAGCCCAATCTTGGAACATCCCGGGTTGTTGATTCCTTACCATCAAGTGAGACTTTCAGTGGATGTGGACTCTGGCAGCCATTCTTAAAATGAAATAGGCAGAAATCTGTTTCATAAAAGTGCCAGGCCTCTAACTACCTCTTCTGAAAAGTTTGCAACACCTAGAACTTCCTTGACACTGGTCCTGACTGTCATGCTACCAGCAGTTTCTTCAGGTTCTGTTTAAATCACTGGGTGGAAATCCCATCAACTGCCGAGCTGTGTAAATGGCATATGCTCTTGAAGAGTGTCTTCAGACTCTTGGTACTTTCATTACTTTCCCCACTGAAGGTGGTAAGCAACCCTCAGCTTGATGATACTTGTAAAAACCATTCTGAAAACTGTAGAGCCATGTAAACACAGCAGTTGTCTGGGTCAAGATTGTGAGATGGAGTGGAAGTCTGCCCTCCCTGTTTATCCCAAACATTTACCTTTAATCTACAGAGTATAAAGTGCTGGGAGGAATAAATACGAGGGGATGATTAATGTTACATGTGTGGACTAGAAAATTAATTGGGTAACTAGTTCTCCTATGAATTTAAATTGTAAAATCCTGAGGAGAAGTATATTTGGGGATTGGATAGATAATGGATTCAGTGCTGAGTGTGCTAACTGTGAAATGCTTATTAGGATTTTAGATGGGAGATGGCTTGGTAGACAGCTGGCAAGTCTAAAACTCAGAAAAGGAGTTTTGCTCTAGATACAAGTGAGAAGGAGCCATGAGCCATGGGGAATGACTGAGATCATTTGGGGAATATAAAAGACAAAGGGCTGAGAAAGGATCTGATGTTCTTAACCTTGATTTATACTGGGCTAAATAAACTGTGGAACTTTAACACTGCCTGTGCCCCAACTTTATGTTCTGAGCCAGATTATCTGAACTGAGGTCCTAACAAGTAGATTCTGGCATGTACCAAAGATTGTGGGCTACTCCAGTGAAAGAAACCCAAACACAGATCAGTGTAAATGGATGAAGTAAGAACTCTCATGGAGAACAAGCACAGAAAGGATGTAGACATAAAGAGCCCTTAGAATTGCTTATAGGAAGTCACTGGTAACCTTTTAGGAAGCATTTCAGAGCAGTGGGTGAGGAGGTCATAGACTAAAGTGCTTCCTTCAGGCTTGTGGGGCCTTGTGTCAAGCACTTGCTCAGTTTCACCATCACCTCTTCCCTTTGAGCCTAATTCTATGCAGCTCAGTGTTTGACAGGTCACCCTGTGCTTGCTTACTTTCAGATCAAGTGTTTCCTCCCACGTGCAAGATTGGGAAGAATTTTCTGTCACTCAATTATCTTGCTGAGTACCTTCAGCCCAAAGTAGCAGAAGGCTGTGTGATGTCCAGCCAGCCCCAGGATAAGGAAGTACACATCATTGAGTTAATCACCCCCAGCTCTAACCCCTACAGGTGAGCAAAAAATGTGTGTGTTTCTTCTGAACTGAGATGAGATGAAAGTAAAAATCTTTCCTGATTCATAGGTAGGGAGGGGTGCAGAAGCTGTGAAGAGGAAGTAAGGCCAAGTGCAATAGCTTATTTTTTGCCTATTGTGTCTAGATTCTCTGTAGTCCAGAGGAGTTCCTGAAGCCTGTTCTAAATTTCTGGGAATTAGTTATAGGAAACAGTTACTCTTGCTCCATCATGATTCCCTTTGACTGACATTTATCCATCTTGAGAAAATTACAAAATGTGCCTTATTAACATAGTTTTCAGTTTGGTAACATTCTGTTTTGAATAAAGTTCTCTTCATAGTCCTCAGAGCATTTATGTATGCAGAACTGTTTGCTTTAAAGCTGTATGTGCAGAAGAGTGTGTGTGTGTGTGTGTGTGTGTGTGTGTTGGGGAGTGGGGAGTATGTGCATGTGTTGGGGAAAGGTTCTTCATGATGACATACCGAGGCACCATTAGATACAACTAGCCTCTCTTATTTTTTTTTTTCTGTGTCAGTTTCCTACCCTTGGATTGGAAATTAGACCCTCCCTTTGAGAATAATTAGAAAATTTTTAAAACAAACAAAAAGGAAAAAGAAAAAGTTTTTTTCTCCCATTTTATATTTCATAAGGACTAATGATTTAGAAATTTAAGTTTATATTGTGGAGGAATTTTAAAGTTAATTTTATAATTGTTTTTATTTCAAAAGTGAAAAAAAAAAGCTACACATCAGTTTTGGTAAGATTCCACTTAGTCCCACATGAGGAATTAGTGGGAAATTAAGAAAGGATGGGAATAGCAACAATCTGGCCAGTATGCTTTGGTATTAAGCTTAAGGCTCATTGGGGATACCATTCACTTTGCGCTTCATAAGTGTGTAAAGCCAAAATAGACATAAAGACTCTTCCCTTAAATTCGGAATGACAGAGATGTTATTTTTAATAAAAAAACTTATATTGTTCTTAGAAACTGAGTTGTACTCATCAATTTTCTAGCAATCACTTGGTTGACCATCTGCTTTCTTTATTGTAATAACAGTATGTCCAGAAGTTGGAGATGTGATTCTTTACAGTTGTTAATGGCTTAAGCAAAACTTATATAGGTCAGATTCTTCAGCCCGAGTACCTTCAGCCTTTTGCCTCTTATTTTACTCTGAAGCTCCCTAATTATTTTACCACCCTGCCTCCCTCCTCTTGGTCACCAGCTGCCCTCCTTACCTGACTGCCACTTGCTTCTTGTTTTGAAGGACTCTGAGCGTATAGCAAGTTGCAGTTATGCAATGAAGGTGTGTGTCATAGGTTGGAAAAGCAACAATTGCACTTTAGAAGTAAACTATTCTGGCTTGTTCAAGTCCATTTCAAACAGTGGCTGCATCAAATAACCACCTTTTCCCCTCAAAGAAGAGAAAAACTTGAGTGGCTAGTAGTCAGCAGGCATGTATTTTTATTGTTATGTAAAACCATTTTGTTATGTGTGCAATAACAATCTGTTTTGCACATGTCATTTGCCTGGGATGGACTCCAGCTTTTTAATCAACTGGCCAGACACTAGAAACATGAAGACTTGGAAGAGGGGAGATAGCTGCAACGTTCTGGCATTTAGGTCCTTACTTTGCCTTTGTTTTCCATTCTCAGTGCCTTCCAGGTGGATATAATAATTGACATAAGACCTTCTCCAGAGGATTCTGCTGTGGTCAAAAATCTCATCCTGATTTTGAAGTGTAAAAAGTCTGTCAACTGGGTGATCAAATCTTTTGATGTTAAGGGAAACCTGAAACTTATTGTAAGTTGATTGAATATTTTTTTGTGTCTTGATGAATGGCAGTAAATTGTGCTTATGAGTGTTATTTTTGTAAGGGTTCTAGCTCTTTGGAATCTCTGAATTCTCTCAGGTTTTACTTTTATAAAACCTGGTTTCTCTTGACAAGGGTGCTCAGTGTGTTGACTGAAATATGGTCTCTAGGGCTAAGACAGACCTGGGTTTGAGTCTTAACTCTTCCATTTACAAATTGTGACCTTGGACAAGACCTGTTGCCTTTCTGAACCTTAGTTGCCTCATTTGGGAAATTCTTGAAATGCACTTTCTAGACATAGTAGGTGTAGGATAATTAACACTGGTCAGCCTTTTATGGTTGAATGTCCTGTAAGGAAACTGTATCCTGAATATCAGACTTTATTTGGGGTTATGTACTTAGGGAAGATTTGGAAAATTACACTGACCCCTGCTAACATCGTAGACTTTTCTTTTTGAGTTAAATACTCTGTATCAGCATGAGTTTTTGCTTGCTGCAAACTCTTCGGGCTGGAACACTAATAGAAGAATCAAGGAACTTTGAGTATGCTCCAGCCTGTTCCTTAAACATCTTACTTTATGCAAATCATGTACTTAGGAGGCTTCACTGGTTGGCATGATAGGAAGCAGCAGCTAACTTTCTGAAAAGTTGAATGTTGAAGTAGATAAAATAAATCTTACCTCAGATATGTTTATGAAATGGCTATTTTGCATACTAGTGGAGTGAATGCTCTGGAAAGTTAAAGAGTAAGTCCTTGTATTTTAAAACTCTTTTACCATCTCTTTTGTAGGCTCAAAGTTTTATGCACTTTTTTTTTTGGAAAATATTTTACCAACTTCTTTTCACCTGTATTCAATCAGTTGGAGTGAATTTTATGTTTTAAATATGTTAGGAGAAGGCCATCTTTGGTTTTGGTATTATTCACTTGTGCATGGCACCTTCCTTGCAATATAGTAGGAGCAAAGCCAACAGTTTCCTAGGCAACATCATGTAAAGACACTTGCGGGAGGCAGCAGGCAAAGCCACGAGCATGCACATCTTAATTGTAAAGTAATCTTTCTGGTTGCTCTGGGTTTTTGCATTTTTTTTCTTCAGCTTTGTGAGGGTCCCAATAACTCATTATGTGTAACGGTGATATATTAATTTGGTGTCAAGCACAAAGCCCAGCCGTGATTTTTCTGAAGTCACAGATACTTTTATTGCCTTCCCTGGCATGACACACAGGGTGTTGGTGACCTGGGGTGTCTCCTGATTTTGCTGCCTGGCACACCAAGCAAATGTTTTTAATTTCAGAATAACAAAAACAGGAAAAGGAATCATGCTTTGAAAGGCAAAAAAACATACGGTACATTTTAATTCCCAGTCAGAGTTCTTGTATAAATACTCTTTCAGCCCTGACCCTTCAGTGGCTCTTTCTCTCCCTGAGTATGTGTGCCTGGTCCGTGGCAGCCCAGAGTTCACTGGGAATGTCCCATCTCTCATATGAATCAGAAAGGTTAGAGATGAGATCGCTCATCCCAAGAAAGATCTGTTTATATTCTTCTCCTTGGCTGTACTCCTGTTCCAGGCCAATTTTGGACAATGCATGACAACATTACTAAACAATTAGGTAATGTTTCATGATGTTCTTTTTTCCCCCCCTCCCAATCAGTTTCATGCTTGGTGATTTCCTAATTCTGTCTCAGATGTGAATTCTGACTAGGCTGTAGAAGAAAGAAAGAAAGGTACATGGTAATAAAAAGATTTAAGTTACTACTTAGAAAGAGAAAAATGTTTTACAGAGACCTTATTTCTAGTATTTTAAGAACCCTGGCTCTGGGTCAGACAGTGCCAGATTCAAGGCTCATCTCTGATTGTTGTTGCCCTTAGCAAATATTGGTCAATAAAATTGAAAACTGAATCAGTTTACTCACCTGTTAAATGGGTATGATGCTAGTACTTTCAGTGGTTTAACTGAGTTCATTTGTTCACTCATTCAGTCACTTATTCATTCAACAAGTATTGGTTAAGGCCTATAGGATATTTTGTCTAAAGTACTGGACACAATGCCTGTACATCTTGAGTTCTCTGTCTCTGTTTCTCTTTCTGTAACACAGGAATAGCAATACCTTTCTCTTTATTTTAGAGGAGGATTAAGTATGATAATATATGTAAAGTATCACATGGTGCCTAGCAATAAAAAAGGGGGTTTATCTTAAAGACATTAAGGACATAGCTATAAAAACAATTAGGATATTTCACTAAACAAGGTGAAAACAAAGAAAGATGTCTACTATAGTAACCATAAGGAGCTTTCTGGGGTAACTTTAAATGAGAGCACATTAAACATGGATGCCTTGTGACTAGGTGGGGAGAATGCACCCTTCCGATGGCAAAATGGTCCAAAGAGATCAAAAGGTTGTGCTGGGCAAGAATGGGAACCCTGGATGTGTCCACGCTGTCATGTCTAACTCTGACTTTTCCTATGGCCAGTGCTTAATCACTTCCAAAGCAAGGGGAGAAAACAGAACAAAAAAGAAGAGATCAAGTAAATCTGGTCTTATACTGTTTTATATCGCCTTAGGATTTACAAATCGGTGGCAGACAGTGTATTCTTAGAAAAGTCATTTTTTAAAATCAGCAAATGTAGACACTGCCCTCTTTAGCCCACCTTTCCCCAACATCCCAAGTAAGTTCTGATGCAGATATGGGGGACAAAGTGTAGAGGCACTTAGATTTTTCAAACTTGCTTATCATCTTTGAAGATGTGACTGTGGAAGATGGTGGTGGTATTTGGAGACCTGCTTGAACTCCCTGTTACCTGCAGTACGATTGGAAATAGTGAAGAATTTCTGCAATACTGAGAACCAGCTTGCCTACCATTGTCCCAAGCCTTGCTGCTTTATAAATGTGTAGGCAGATATCCAGTCTTTAAAAAGTTCTTATCTTTAAGTAGGCATTCACAGCTCCTCTAGGTGTAATGTGGAAAGGTACAGGCAGATTATTCCATATTGGTATAAATGGACATATGGTGGTTATAATGATAATATTCACAAAATGTAGTATTTTCTCAGCTGTCCAGCAGCATACAAGACCAGGGCAGATGAGGCCACGCAGTGTTGTTTGGGCCAACGTTGTGATTCCAGCCAGTCAAAACGATGTGCTGCTTTGAAAGGCTAGAAGAAGCTATGCTTAAGAAATTACTGGTGACCAAATGAGTAAAACAGTCTAGCAACAAAGTGGATCCTGCTTTACCTTATTTTAGTTTGTTTTCTCTCTTTCTTTCTTTCTTTCTTTCTTTCTTTCTTTCTTTCTTTCTTTCTTTCTTTCTTTCTTTCTTTCTTTCTTTCTTTTCCCTTCACGGCTCTTCCTCCTCTTTCTTTCCTTTTATTTCTCTAAGAAACTTTTCTGAATCAGAGCTAAGCTATTCAGAATCTTTGAAGCTGAGTGTGTAGATAGCTGCAGAACTTGGTTAAAAGTCCATCTGGT
This sequence comes from Hydrochoerus hydrochaeris, assembly GCA_004027455.1. Taxonomy (NCBI): domain Eukaryota; kingdom Metazoa; phylum Chordata; class Mammalia; order Rodentia; family Hydrochaeridae; genus Hydrochoerus; species Hydrochoerus hydrochaeris. The sequence continues at coordinate 22,261 of PVLA01001385.1, forward strand.
TCGTTTGTGTGCATTGGTTGTGACTGGTCAGTCTGGCAGTCTTCCTTCAGATAAGCACTTTGGGTAATAGGAAAACAGACCGGGTGAGATCCTTTAAGCTTTGAATTGAAGTGTATGTGTCCTCAGCCAATCTCCCACAACCAAAAATGCCAAGAGAATTTAGAGCCTGTGAATCTTTTATAGTTTTACAGTGGGAAAGGATTAATATTTAGTCATGTTAGGGGCAAACAGAATGGGAAACAAATGAGGAATTCAGAGAAAATGCTGCATATATGCAGGAGAAAATCATTGGGCATGGAAATTACAGTGGCTTTTATTCAGCATGAAAATGGTATAATCTGCACAGTGGAAGGGCTTCCCGGCCCTGTTGGAGCAGTTGTTGAAAATGTGTGCTCCCTTTGGGGAACTCTCTGAAGCTCTCGGCTCTCTCTCCCACTAGCAAAGTTACTACTACAGGGGTCAGTAGATAACTGCTCTCCCTTCTAGGTCTTGGTTACTAAGAGACCATTTATGCCTCTCATTTTACTTTCGTAACTGATTATACAGTGAGACTAAATGTTATGATCTCCTTATTTTGCTGAAAAAAAAATAGATACCTCTGTATCTTTAATTAACATTTTAGAATATAAAATGTAGGCATATTAAGTTAATAGAATTGACAAACAAAGGATGCTAAGATGATCATAAATTATAGATGAAATATAAATATTTGTTGTTTAACCATATGGAATTTAATAAAGTTGGGATAGTCTCCTCCGTGAAGTCACTAGGTTGTGCCATCTTTCGTTTAAATACTGGCACGAAAGTAAAAGCACAGACCTTTTTTTGTGGGAGCAGGATCATATAATATGTATACCTGTATACTTTTACCAAATTTTAAAGTACTTTCTGATTTTTGGAGTCAGGAGTAAAATTTTGCTGGTTTTTTTTTTTGTGTGTGTGTGTGTGGTTGTTATTTTTTTGGAGTTTTTGTTTGTTTGTTTATTTGTTTGTTTAGACTCCCAATAGTATTGGCTTTGGGAAAGAGAGTGAAAGATCCATGACAATGTCTACATCAATAAGAAACGACATTCCTTCTACCCAAGAGAATCTGGTGAAGTGGGCTTTGGACAATGGCTATAGTCCAGTGACATCATACACAGTGGCTCCTGTGGCTAACAGATTTCATCTCAGAGTTGAAAACAATGGTAAGTATGACTTTTGGGGAGGTTGTTGTATGAAAAATACCAACTGATATTTTCCTGTGTAGAACTCCACTTCAGCTTGAATGGTGGTGTTTTTTGGTTGTACATTTTAATAATTTCTTTGACTTTTCTACCACAAGATGTATAATTATCTAGAATCATGACAGATTATTTTAGCAAGACTATGATACAGATTTTCATAACAGTTGATTGTGTCAGAAAATCTTGTGGTAGATCATATTTATTAGGACTAAATTAGTCTAGGTTCTTCTTTCAGAGGTACTTAAATGACCACACATGGCAGAAGGTTCAGATGGGTTAGGACTGCAGGAAAGGAGTTCATGGTCAGAGACATAATCTTACAAGAAAATGGTTGAGAGGACTCATACTTGGGCTTTGTTATCCAGGAGGAATGACAGAGTTGTCAACTCACATTGATGGAGCAGAAAGCAGAGGCTCCAAGTTCTCCAGGATTTCCAGTTTTATAACTAATGTAACTCAAGCTCCAAGTTTTCTGATATCCAGACCTGTTCCTTATCCCTGGTCCCACTGAGTGCAGTGCCTGTAGAATAGAGGTTGCAAGTTTGGGTTCCAATCCCAGTGCCACCATTTATTTAATGTTTGGAGAGAAGTTGTGTAACCCTTAAGCCTCAGCTTTCACTTTAGTAACCAGGGGGGAAATTATAACACCTCTCTTACAAGGTCACTGTAAAAGTTTTAATGTACAAGTTAAAGACTCTCCAAAGCTGTGACTTCTTTGGGACTCATACAACTGTAGCATCATTTTCAAAAGGATTATGTTGAAGGAGAGTTCAAGTTCATTGGTCATCTTCATGTCCAACCTCCACTGATTTGGATTTGACTTCAGATATACATCAGGTGGCCTTAGTGAGTAGAAGATAGGGAATATTGGGGAAATAATTTTCCTTTAAACTGCTGAAAATATAGAATATTGACTATATCTTGTATGGGAATATCTCCTTCTTTGAAGCAATAAGTGCATCTTAGTAGCTCTTTATTTTTCCATTAGATACTGAGTTCTAAAAGCATGGGAAACTCAGTACCTTCTGGAATTTGGCAATTAAAAAGGAAGCAACAAAAATAATTTTAAAATATCAAAATTGGGGCAGAGAGTACAGTTGATGGTGCAATACTAACCTAGCATGCTCAAGGCCCTAAGTTTGATCCCCAGCACCCTAAGAAATAAATAAATAAATAAATAAATAAATAAATAAATAAATAAATAAACTACTATTGTTTCAGGAAATCTTTTGAGAATTTTTTTAAAATCTGTAAATTCAAGGAAAGTAGTTTAATGGCTTTTGAATGGAATAATATTGCCCCTAACTTAAGTCAAAGATGTTTAGCCTTTTTATTTATATATTATAGAAATATCTACCAAAACAGTTTCTCAACCTTGGCTGTATATTTGCAGTCATATAGGGAGCAGAAAATGTGTTGCTTATGTCTTAGAGAGTCTAAGTTTTAATTGGCTTGGAGTATAACCTGGGCATAGGGATTTTTCTTAAGCTTTTAAATTGATTTTAATGTACATCCAAAGTTAAGATACAGATATAATCCAACTCCTTAATTTTAAAAGTTGGAAAATTGAGGCACAGAGAAGGCCAAGAGCCACCCGGTTAGTGGAGCACCAAGACTGGAAGTCAGCCTTGCTTTTAAACATTGCTTATTAAATTTAATTTTACGCTACCCATTCTGTGTTAATTCCTCTTGCTCTGCCTCTAATCATGATGATTGTGGCTTGGCATCCCACACTGATGATGAATTGCCTTCTTCTGTTGACACAGAGGAAATGAGAGATGAGGAAGTCCATACCATTCCTCCTGGGCTACAGATCCTGCTGGACCCAGTCAACCTGCCTGGCCCAGAAAACCCACCCTTCCAGGGAGGTGGTGGCCGAACTGGTGGTCTCCCCTTTCCTTTCCCTGATATCTCCAGGAGAGGCTGGAAGGAAGGGGAAGAAGATAGGATCCCTAGGCCAAAGGATTCTGTCATCCCCAGTATACAACTGTTTCCTGATCCCAGAGAACAAGAAGAAGCACTAGGGAGCATGGATATCATCCCATCAGTCAAATGTGACAATGAAAAGATGATTGTGGCTGTAGAAAAAGATTCTTTTCAGGTCAGTGAAACCTGTTAAAAGAGCGTAATGGGAGAGAGAAACCACCTCCTTTCCCATCTTGGCCCATTCTGTGTTCATGCACTCTCTCTGACTTTTGGAAATTTTGGAGACTTGGTATGGTTTTTAGTTGGATGATCCCACTTCCACTTGGCTGTGATTCTCACCTGGTTCCTGTTGTTCTCAGTGAAGGGGAGGGGGATTCCAAAGCTTTGTATGTCAATATTTTGCTATTGAATTTCCAAGGGCAACAAACACAATTCTTGGGCTGTTCACAGGTGGTCAGCTGGGAAGAGGTAATTGGGAGAAGGGGCAGGATACAGGCCTTCAGCCACCTTTACATGGAAGGTCAGGCCACATTTGTTCACTGTGCACAGAGAACTGCCTGTGAGCCCTCCAGGATATCTTCAGTGGTTGTTTTGCAGACTAACGGCCACCCAGGGATGGAGCTCACTCTGTTGGACCGTTCCTGCAAAGCCAAGGTGAACAGCACACACTTCATTTTGGAGTCTCCGCTGAATGGCTGTGGAACTCGGCACCGGCAGTCAGCCTCCCATGGTGTAGTTTACTATAACTCTGTGAGTGTTCTCCACAACAAAGCTTTTCCCTTTTCCAGAGAATTGCTGAATGTTCCCTTAAGATTAGTCTTCTCTTTCTATGAAAATGACATACCTAAGTAAAGCCAGGAGTCAGTTCTTAACAATATATGGTGCACCTTCACCCTGAGCTCTTTATATGCTTTATTGGTGAGTCTTTGGGAGTTGAAAGGCCTTCTTTTCTCAACTGGAATTGTGGTGATCTGACCCTCTTCCTCCTTCTATCTCCTAATGGTAAAGGATTCACTAGCAAAGTGATTATGATTTCTTTCTGTGGCAGGCTGAAGTGTCAAATGGCCTGGTCTTTACAGGATAAAATCTATGCTCTCAGGCTACATATGAGAAGCTCTAACCAGATGCAAGGTCTCTCTGGCTTCATTTGGGTCTTATCCAGAAGTGATATGGTTTCTCCCTTGCTCATAACTAAAGAACCAAAAAGAGAATTTAAAATCTACAAAGAATTATCAAGTCACCTGCTCCACTTCTAGGAAAAACACAACATTTAGAAGTTACCTGGAGAAAGAAGCTATAGATTTCTCTCAATGATAACCATTACAATAACTAACCTTCTAGCAATCTTTCTTGTCAGTTCTTCTAATCTTTTTTCTTCAGTTTAAATCTGTTCTCTGAGGCAAAGAATTTTAAAAGGACTCAAACCATGAACTCTCACAAGAACTTAAAAGTACTAATTTTATAGTAGGATTGTGCTTTCAATGGTAAGAATAAGGTTCAGACATCCTTCATCTGCCTTTCACAGAGTGTGTGTCTGTGTTCTCTGAGCACCTACTCCTGTGTTGACATAGGAGGGGTGGCTGTGGCTGCTGGTTCTTTGCCCTGCCAGTCAGCCAGTAACTTGACCCAGTCTAGAGAAGAGACTGGCGATGGGAGGATCTGGTCAGTATGGTTATATGGCAGTGGTTCTTTTGTGGGCCCACATTTATTATTCCTCAGAGAACCTTAGAATATTAGAGCTGGAAAGAACTCTGAGATGATCTCATTCAATTTCCTCATTTCACAGGTGAGGAAATTAAACTCTGGAGAGTTAAAAGACTTGCTTAGATTCAGTTGACTAGTTAATGACAAAGCTAGGATTGAATCCAGCTTCCTGATCTCTTGTCCAGTAACCTTTCTTCAGACCCAAGCTGACCTAGCAAATTTCCATGTGTTATACAAATAATTAATTTATTAACCTTTGATTTCTTGTCAACAACAACACTAATTTTCTTGCAGTTATCTAGTGTTTTCCAATGGAGTGAATGTCGTATATTAATGCTGTACTTGACTTTTAGTATTTAAAAACTGATGTCCAAGTTAACACCAGTAACAGGGTATGATAATCTGTTTAAGAACAAAAAGTATCAAGTGCTTCAGGAAAGAAAGTCATATGACCTCTTAAAGACCCTTCTTTAGCATGTATTCTTATGTACTTTATTATAATTGTAGAGTAAGCAATAGCTTGGGTAGTTGTTTCTGTTGCATCAGTACTTTCTTTTGAGGACCTGGTAAGAGAGAAATTATATTTTTCCTATTCTATTCCCTTAAATGAATATGTTGTTTTAACTATCACTGTTTTTTGTAATCTTTTAGGATTGCCATATATTTTTGTTTTGTATCACATTCAGAATCCAGTAATACTGAATGGAGAAAAATCAGAATTTTATTTGTAGAATCATGCTCTTGAGTGACCTTCTTCATCTTACTTAGAACTAATCCATGAGCAATAATTTTAGCCAGTGTTAAGATAGATTATCCTAAAAAAAAGAACATATTCTTTTCTGCATCTCTACACCATACAGAAAGATACTGGGGAAGAAATGAGCAAAAGAGGAAAGATGAGATTGACTCCATTATAAACCTTAGGTTCTTTGTTTCTAACTGAAGCCACACTTTCTGCAAAATTTAAAGGGAACAAATAATAAAAGCTGTTTGCAAGAGCCAATTCTTAGTATTGCTGAGTTTTTAAGTAAAGGCCCAAAGGAAAAGGTCCCCCCCCTCCCAAAATATATAAGCTCGATGACAATCTCATTCAACTCTGTTTAAGTGTATAGTTTTCTCACTCTAGGAAATAATTTATAATTTTTCAGTGGAGTTATCAAATAAATATGTACTTTTCATCAGGGAAAATAAAAAATCTTAGTTCAGATATTTTCTAGAACTTGTATCGGTCAGTTTTTGTAATTTTGAAGATGAAATCCTTAAAGCTTATAGATTTTTTATATTGAAGTCAGATTTTAAATTCATGTCTGAATTGTTACATGGGTATTTATATGACATAGACCAAAATGCCTGTGGTTATGGGGTGTTTTGTTTTGTTTATAACAATGACTATGCTTTCTTTGCCTTTTAGATTGTGATACAGATTCCATTGCCTGGGGATGGCAGTGGCTGGCCAGATGGTTATGAAGATTTGGAGTCAGGTGATAATGGATTTCCAGGAGATTTAGATGAAGGAGATGCTTTCCTCTTCAGCCGTTCTGAAATTGTCATGGTATGTATTGGCTTTTAGTAGGTAGTTCATGGAGAATGTTGTCCATTTACTTGGCTTTCATTAGGGACTATCAGAAAATAAACTTGTATGTTAAAGGCCAAAGCTTATAAAGCTACCGGGCCTTCTTCCTTCCCATGACTGTGATTTATCTTTTTCTGTGGATTTTTTTTTACAGTTTAATTGTAGCTTGAGGCAACTGAGGAATCCCAGTAGCTTCCAGGACCAGTCCAATGGAAACATCACTTTCAACATGGAGCTGTACAACACTGACCTGTTTCTGGTGCCGTCCCAAGGAGTCTTCTCTGTGGCAGAGAATGGACACATTTATGTTGAAGTGAGACCATTAACATTAGCCTTGGGCTTTCAGCTCAGCTTGAGTTGCAGTGCTGAGACAACAGCTAATGCTCCTGATGTGGGCCTCTTCCTTCCTCTCCTCACAGTCCTCTCCAGCTCTGGGTGATGGCTTGGCTCAGAAAATGCTTCAGGTTACTTTCTGAACAAAATAGGAAAATTCAGTATTTAATACATTATGCTAAATGGAGAGAATATTTGGTAGACAAATGTTAAAAAGAGAAGAGTATGATTTATAATAATCTTTGTGCTTGCTTTGAGGCTGGTATTTTTTAGAACAGCAGTTTAGAAATTGCCCTGTCAGAGTTAACCATGAAATGTTTCAAATTCTCTCACACATTATCTTTTAAATTGCACTTTTTTGGAGGGGTACTGGGGATCGAATTCACAACCTCGTGCTTGCAAGGCAAGCACTTATGCCAATAAGCTAAATCCCTGGCCCAATTGCACTTATTTTTAAGTCAATACCATTGGCTACCATATGTCACAGAAATAATTATTTCCAAATCATCATCTAAATATATACATTTATTAAAACTGTTTCCTATCTAAAGCCAATAATCATGCGTAGCATAAATATGGAATGACTGCAAAATATTAGGTAGTGGGATTAATACTGAAATAACAGCAGCTAATTTTATTGCTGATGTATAGCGTGCCAAATATAGTAGTAAGCATTGTAGTAATTAATTAACTCTTCAGAGCAATCCCATGAGAATGGACAAATAGTAACTTCATTGTATGGGTGAGAAAATTGAGGAACATACTTGTCCCAGGTCACCCAGTTGCTGTCAGACTTCAGACTCGAGTTTCCCCCTCCCCCAGACTATGTGGCTCTGTAATCCATACTATTGTCCACTGGTGCTACTGTCATTTATCCTCAGAGTGCCATTTGAAAGGGACAAAACATAACTTCTTATCAGTGCAACTATCTAGGCTTACAGACTGAACTCTGAAAAAGACAGCTCTCCTTGTGGCACCAGACTGTCTGTTGCCATTGTGCTGTGGGCAGAACCTGTAGTGTTTCAACTGGGGGTATTGTCTGCCGGACTTAAGGGATGTTGTCATCTGATGAGCTGGGTTTGGGTGCTAAGCTGCAGGCTAGTGTCCTGCATCACTGTGAGAGGAGCACTGAGTTTAAGGGATTGAAATAGGATAGTTCCATATGTTAAAAGTGACTTCAGGGCACATAGTTCTGTTTTAGAAAGATGACTCTCACATCTGCACTGGCTCTGAGACCAAACCTGCTGGCTCTACATGTTGTTTTCCTCGATCATATGGATTCTGTCTCTCCTCTTGTGACCCCCTATTTTGAGAGTGTCCCTCTTTCTTTGCCCCTACTTTCCCCGCTGAGGAAAGAACTCTGCTTTCCACATGCTGTTCCTAATCATAACTCTCCTCTAATCCAAGGTTGCCATTTTCCTCTGGCTTTCCTGGCTGCACAATCCACATGTGTCTTCGGTCAGTGGCTTCCTACTGTGCTGTGAATTTTAGTGGCATTGTTTAACTGTACTCTGTTTTTTTCTAAATATGTGTCTGGTTTGACTAATTTATGGTTTTGCTAGTTTATGCTAACTAATGGATAATCTTCTTTCTGTATCTTACCATGGATATTTTGGAGCTTTTTCCTTCATTACTGCAATGCTGGCTTCATATATTATTGGTAGCTTTTTCTCCTTTTTATTCATTTTCCTATTGTGTCTTTTCAAATATCACCCGTATTTTGTGTAGTTAAATTTAGTAAAAAGTGGACCAAGTCTTTTTACTAAATATATTTGAAATACTGAATACATCAAGGAGAATTTAGGGGTGGGGGATGTTATAAACTTTTAAAAAATAGATTTAAACTTAAAATGCTAAATTTAAACCTAAAATGCTAAATAGGACCGCAACCAACTATGCTTCGTCTTTGTTTTCCACTTTGTATTCCACTGCTGGCAGGAAATTTTTTACTTAGGTTAAGCGAAACCTATAAATCATTGACTTAATCTGAAGAACTATTTCCTGGTTTCTTCTCCTCACCATTCTTCTTATCCCCTCCCCATATCTTCCATGCCCTCTAGACCACAGTTCCTTCCTTTCATCCAAGACATTAACAGTGTTGCCACCTGTTCTATGGTCATCTTTGGGTGACTGTTAGTGATATAATGGCAGTTTCTTTTGTAGTTGATTTGTCTTGAGCAATTAAGGAAGAATACAGTATGTAACTCTCCAAACTTAAATCTGGAATCATACCACTGATCGACTGCCTAGAAATCGTGTTGTTTACATGTAACATTTTTTATTAGTACATGGTTACCACAAAGAATGACTACATTTATGGTGAGGAATTGATACATGTACATAACATATCTTAATTCTTTTCCTGTATGCTGCCCCTTGCTCCATCCAATTCTTGGTCCCTTTCCCATTTATAAAAACTATGTTTTCATTTTCCTTTCTTTAGTTCTTTTTTTATCCATCCCTCCCCCATCGCTTGTTAACCCATCCATTTGAAAGAAGTCTCCATACTTCCTATTTATCATTCATATATATATATATATATAGAGAGAGAGAGAGAGAGAGAGAGATACATATATATACACACACATTATATATATATGAAAATACATGTTTCTCAAAGTGGGATTTATAGATTCTGCCATAAATAAAGATCAACTTGAGGCATTTGTAGGTAAATAAATGGACCTTGAGGCCAAAATGTTAAGTGAAGTACATATAACTTGTATATTTCTAGTTCTGACTGCCTAGAAGCTATATTATTTAAATGTAGCTTTTATATTACTCATTCTCTCACTAACCCTGCCTTGTAAGTATTAGTGTTCTCACTCTGTAACTGAGGATACTGAGTCTTAGAGTATAAATGTGAGCAGCAGGAGTTGTAGTTTCCTTCCATTTGTCTCACTTCAAAGCCTACAGTATTCTACTCTTTTATAGTTCAGTTTGTTTGTTTGTTTGTTTGTTTGTTAGGCATTGCTGGAACTCAAACCCCAAACCTTACACATGTAGGACAAGTGCTCTACCTCGAAGTCCTGTCCCCAGCATTTCAGTCTATTTTAGCATAAAAGATCTGCTGATGATATGTTTTCCCCTCCAAGACAACTTTTTGAGATACGCTAGACATTCTGCCATTACATACTTCCTTTAAGAGTAAAAAAAGATTTGCAGCATTTTTGATACACATTTTTTGTGAGTTATACTTGATGAGTGCTGAACTCATGCTAAAGGGTACTTTTTGTTAGTAGGATAGATATAATTTACCATCTTTCTAAGATATAGCTTGTTCTGCAGAGATACTATAAAAATAGTGACATGTAAATATTTACAGAGTGTCACCCCAAAGTGACAGTGTCATAATCGTCTTCGTTAGCATCCTCCTGCTTTCATCAGCTTTATGGTCGAATACTGTGTAGTATCCACATAGTGATCTTTGATACAGTGCTGTGGATTCAGAGCTCCATGAGATGTCAGGGATTTCCCCTGGGTATCTCAGAATGGAAAGTTGTTTATCTCTCCACATCTTTTGAAAGGATTCTGGGGCTCTTGGCCCATGGGTAATAACTAACTTTACTTCTAAAGTGTTTAAGTTTATTTTGATCCTAAGTTTAGTTAAGGAATGAGGCATAGAAGGGGGAGAGACAGTATACAAAGAGATCCACATGTCACCAAATGGAGAATCCAGTCTGTTTGGGGATTTTAGCTGAGTTCAGGATAGTTGAGGTTTGATTCTGTTTACACTTGGCTAACCACTACTTCCTGTATCTAAAGAAAAGAACCTTAACAAGATTTGGACATGACCCATTCAAATGTTTTGTAAGAGGGAAGTGTAAATGAGTTGGAACTGTTTCCAGATTAGATTTCCCTGAAAATACCCATGGGCTTGAAGAGTAAAGGGAGAGTACTTGGCAAGGCCGGTATGGTCCTGTGAGCAGCTGGGACACTTTGCCAGGCCCATGATGGCCACCAGATTGCACTCTCTTCAGTATCCAGGCCCAGAGGCAGCTCTGCCTGCTCCCTGACAAAGGAGAATTTAGGATGAATCTGGAGCTTTACTATACTGTTCTGGGTTTGCTCTGATTTGTTGCGGTTTAGAAGCTCAGTCAGTCTTTCCTGCCTGTGTTAATTCGATTCTGCCGTTGTACTGTTTTTGTTTTGTTTTTGTTTTGAAGCAAGCTTTAAAAGAGTTTGTCCTGTAAGTAAACACTACTATGACTTTAGGGGTTTTAGCTGTGGGTATTTTATTTATTTTGGAAAATTAACTTAGATGCATGGTGTGCTTTTATTTTTATCTCTCAGAGGACTTACAGGAGATTGAAGAGACATTCATGTTGCATTTGAGACTTAGTGGGTTGGCATTTGAACCAAATAATTCACTGTCATCATCCATATCAAGTTTAAATGGAAAATATCTCTTTAATAAACATATGCTACTTTTGTAATTAGAAAGAAGGTCATAAACATGTTATGAAAACGAAAGAATATCTCATCCATAGTAGATTGTCCTCACACTTGAAGTAAAAAATATTTATTCAACTCTGAATTTTATCTTTCTGGGTTTTTTGTAGGTGTCTGTCACTAAGGCTGACCGAGAACTGGGATTTGCCATTCAAACATGCTTTATATCTCCATCTTCAAACCCTGATAGGATGTCTGATTACACCATCATTGAGAACATTTGTCCTAAAGATGAATCTGTGAAGTTCTACAGTCCCAAGAAAGTGTACTTTCCTATCCCACAAGCTGAGATGGATAAGAAGAGATTCAGCTTTATATTTAAGTCCATGTTCAACACCTCATTGCTCTTCCTACAGTGTGAGCTGACGCTATGTACCAAGAAGGACAAGGACCACCAGAAATTGCCGAAGGTATGTGGACTCCCATCCACAGGAACTAGTTTTTTGGCATTGTTATACAAGGGCAGTGACCTCCTGGAGGAAGTTGATTCCCAAATTACTGTATGTTGGAGACCACAAATTCACAATGACTAATTTTGCATACTTCCCTAAGGAATAAATGGAGGCTTGGGATTATGGTGTCACTCTATTACAGGTTGAAGTTTTCTGCCCTGGAAATACCCAGTTGAAGTAATAAAGTCAGTGTGAGCAGGGAACTGTGAGTTTTATGGAGTCTTAGAGAATAAATCCTAATGGCACAATTTTTCTTTTTCCATGTGTACTACTTAGTAGTACCTTACGAGTGATAAATCAGTACTGTTTTCCATTGAGGGAGAGGCCTGGTTTTATCTCTGCTAGCTAGTGTGAAGTGCCAGAACTACAGCAAGCTGAAATGACGAGTTCACTGTGAGGGTTAATTTTCCAGATCCTGCTGAGACTTGGATTACAGTTACTTTTTGACCTCTGTATGAATTATAAAGTTGACTTGTCACAGAAGGATTTCTGAGAGAAATTAACCAATGTTTTAGCTCTTCTCAGTTTCATGTCAGTTTGTCCTGTCTGTCTCTCCCCATTCAGTTGCCATAACAGATATCAGAACCCTTTGCCCTTGCTGGAATGCTACTGTAGGTATTCCACAAGGTTAATTATGATACCTCAGTAGATTGGCTTTTTTGTGTGAAAGGAATCTTTGGTTATAACTGTTTCTGTGACCTGCTATATTTATGTGTGATTTCCTATGTGCATTTCTGTGGTAGGTATCACATGCAGTATGAACTAGTTTTTCATCCTTTTATAGGCACTTACCAATTTCAAAGGTTAAGAATCGAGCTATAACATTAATAATATATTATGGAATTCTCTCATTTAATATATAGGCTGTAAGAAATACATGTAGAAGTAGAAGGAAAAATTATTTTCTAGTAGATCACCATTGATCTGAGCACATTACATTTCTCTATGCCTCCATTTCTTTGAGAATTTTGTCTACCTATGAAAACATACAAATCATAATCATTAGTGTATACATGCAAGGTGACTTAGACTATATTTGGTTCATTGTTTTTGGATTCATTGATGCCTTAGTTCCATGGACATGTCATCTTCCAATGGCCATGAAGATTAGGGCTTAGTGGACAGTAGTAGAGAACCATGAGCAACTGAGTGCTTAGCTGTGTGACCGAGCTGTTTCCTTTGAACAGAAAGACAACTTAGAAGTTAGAGATTTTGGAGAGGAGGCACTTAGCAGGGATCCTGGTTGGCTGTTGCCTGTTTGAGTCTTCTGAGAACATCTAAGCTTCAGAGTGTATTGATCTGTGATAATTAAACTTAATATTTCCTTATAGAACTCTTGTTCAGAGCCCCAGGAGATGACATGATGAGATGTGACCATGAATTTCAAACCATGCTTTACCTCCAAGACAGGATGCAGTGAAAAGAACATGGGCAGTGACACAGAAGGCCTTCTGCTTGCTTGTGGGATTAAAACAAGTCCCTTGACCCCTTGTGACCTGTCATAAATAGTAACACCCAGCTTTCCTCCTGGGTAGAAAAGTGAATGAGACAGTAGATATGATGCAGCATAGGTTTAGTGGAGCTATTACTGCTTTCTTCTCATTTACTGTTTGTAGGTAGTATTTCCATGTATCTAGTGACTTCTGAGAATTTTCTGTAACAATAACCTAAGAATCTTCGAGAAGGAGGTTTGAAAGATCATTGAATCCAACCCTCCCTTTTTTGATGAAATGGAGGTCCAGAGAGTTAAGTGTCTAGCCCAGAGTCACCCACTGAGGTACAAGTAGAGTTATAGACTGTTACTTAACTAACAGGACAGTAAGAGAATGAACATTGGAAAAGTGAAGTAGGAAAATAAAATACAAATCTTTCTGATAACCATGAAGAAGGCTCTTATAAAGGCATTTCTCTTGTTTTGGGTGATATTTTGTTGGTTGTCTTCTTGTATGTCTGACTTTTGTATTGTTCAGAGCAGCCAAGACAGTTAAACGTCATGTCTCTACTCGTGTGTGATTGGGAGAGCTGGACCTTAATTAGCTACTTTAGGATGCCTCCCATGGAATTGTTGAATGATTGGCAAATGGCTGTCATTTAGAATGTCACCTTTTGATAAGCATTGATGAGGAACTAGAGTTATTTTAGAGGAAAAGGTACTGGAGTGTGGTCATACTTTTTCCAGGTATCATGAACCCAGGCATGCTCCTTATATGCTTAGAAGCAGCTGATCTCATGGCCTACATGCCAGCATATCACTCCCTAGGACCTGAGTTAAAAAGTAGATGACCCTGGTGGGGATGTGACTCAGTGGTATAGCTCATACTTAGCATAAGCAAAGGACCTGGGCTCAATCCCCAGCACCAAAACAAACAACCAAAAAGCAAGATGGCCTTGGAAAGTTTGATTTAGCAAAGCCTATTCCAGGATTTAAAAAATTAAAACAAACTCAATGACATGATTATCTTTTTGTACAACAAATGTAAAATTGGTCACCTTCATAACGTAAAACAAGAAGTTTCCCACAATCACAAATGCTAGTTACAAATGTTTCCACAAACCATTTATATGAAGCCAGTTTGATGAAAGGCTAACATTAGTCACATAGCTCCCCCTATTTTTCAAACTAACCTAAAACTTGTAGTTGTTTTGTGAGAAGAAGGATGGAGAGGACAGTATTTATAAGCCACCCAAGGAGATTTGCACCGTTCAGTGTAGCTGAAGATGCCCTATACCTGCCATGATAGCTCCCTGATTGAGAGTCTTTGAAAAACATAAATCTGTTTTGTTGTGGTATACAGCTGTGAGATGTCTGATACAGGGTCACAGGTTAAATGTACAGGCCTAGCTGGTTAGGGCACTTTGAAGGAACTTCTGACACTGTGCTGTACCCCATCCTCTGCAGTGTGTGCCTCCCGACGAAGCCTGTACCTCACTGGATGCTGCCATGATCTGGGCCATGATGCAAAACAAGAAGACATTTACCAAGCCACTGGCTGTGATCCACCAAGCACAACCTAAAGGTGCGCCTTTGGAGGTTTAGTCAGAGAACAGGGGCCTCAGGGATCTTCTGAAGAAGATCTAATACTATACATTAAGGTCCACTTTTATTCAAAAGACCTGTTAGTAATCTTAGAAAAGGATTATTTTCCAAGGAGTCTTTTAGCTAATTTTCCTCCTCCCATTGTGACTGAGTTGTAATGCCTTTGCAAATTATTACTTTAAAATATTAGACCAGGGTCAGGGTTGTCTCTGAAAACAGTTTACCAATAGCAACAACTACCTTGTACTCCATCTGTTACTCATACCTCTTTTGAGAGAGGTGATTCTGTTGTAATGCCACTCTTTATGTTCAAATATGCTTCCATGAATGTGCAAGAAATGGTTAAAGCTGTCCGTAGTATACTGATACTTGCACACAGTCCGTGGCTGGTCATTCTGTGATCTACTGCTAATAGTGTGGGCTATAAGCTTCTATAATGCTTTCAAAATCACAGATGCTTTTGAGAGGATGTAATGGGAATATGTCCATCTTAGGTGTTGCAACAAGATGATTGAGAACCACTGCCTAAATGCATTTAATAGTTCAGTTTTCAGAATTGTACACAACTGTTTATTACTTGAAGCCAAGGGCCCCCTTCCTACTTGTGCAGGGACATATTTACCTTCTAGGACAAAAGGAATGAGGTTCCCTGAGAAGTGTGGCATCAGGACCTGGGAGGACAGGCAGAGCAGAGCCAGATCTGGCATAGGCTAGGCCAGCTGATATCCGGGTGCTTATAGTGTCCCTGTCTAGAAACTACCTGCACTCTTCAGAAGCATTGCTATCTAAGAGTGTCAAACCGAGAGAAGACTGGGAGCCTAAAAGTGGATTTTATGCTGCCAGGGTGAGATATTCCAGGGCTGGGAGCTGCAGGTCACCTCCCCCACCCTGAGGACTGAGAGGAGCCTGATTCCAGCTGCTTAGCATTATTAGCAAGGAGACCTGCTGACTGCTGCTGACATCAGATTTAGGGTTGGGGGCCACCCTGGGATGCACTTGTGATCTAAGCGTTGTTGGATTGGAATGTGGTACACCTAGACAATGGACATGGCTCTGGAGCAGAGAAGATCTACCAGAATGGAAGTGTATCGGTCCTGGCTTGGCTGAGTGAGCTTTGTAAGGGTACCTGTGCTGTTCCCATTGTTGTATCTGTCTCTTGTAACTTCTCCCTTCACAGGGGCAAGGTCACCATGAGAGGTAGGTAAATGCAGAGGTAGGTAGGACACTGGCCCCAGGCCTAGAGCCTGCAACTTTGCTCTTGGCTTTTCTACTGACTGTGAAACCCCAGAGTACTCATTCACCTCTTTGGGTTTCATCTTCATCACCTGGAGAGGAAGAGTTCAGCCCAGATGACTTCCATTGCCTGCTCAGCTACAGCACTCAACTGTGCCACTGGAAGGAACAAAATAAATAATTCATAAATAATAATTTCCCAGCCATCCTAAAGTTGTTATGAGAGGACATGTTAGGTGTTTAGTAGTTGTTGTTTTACTTTTATTTTTGGTTTTCAACCATCTGAAAGTTAAAATGGATTGCTCCACTAATAGTTCCTTTTTCTTGGGTTCAGGTGAAATAAGAATAAATTAATTGTGTTGCAAAGACGTTACAGTTGGGCCACAGCTGGCTGTATTTTATACTATGGGAGCAGTTTACCTATAGCAGCAACTACCTTGTACTCCATCTGTTATTCATACCTCTTTTGAGCGAGGTAATTTTGCAGTAATTGAAGGCAGCAGCTTGCTTTTTCCCGTGCCAGACAATAATTACCCATTAATACTGCAGGAGTATAACTTCCAGCAATTCATTCATTCTTTTAATTCTGGCAGCTTATTTTTTTTTTTTTAGTAATTTCTCTTGTAAATTAGGCAATTACTTTTATTCAAACTTCATATAATTATACTGCAAGTTTTCTTTACATAAAAGTTCAAGAGGAAAGTTTTACCAAGTATCAAAGCAATTTCATGAGATTTGCTGAGGCCAGATTTTAGAGAGGCATGTGGGTGAAGAAAGTTTATTTCTTAGGTTTGTTAAACAAATTGAGAAAGTTAAACTTTAGGCTAGCTTCCCAGGGGCAGTGTGCAAATTCACTGTCTGCACTGAATGGATAGGTTTTCTGGCAGTTTTCAACTCTGTGAGGATTCCTCTCACCTTTTATATTTATTTTCTTTGACTCTAAAATCATTTCTTTTCAGCACAAAACATTGGAATCTGTAGTTTCTCTTCACAGGGAATAGTTATTTATAAAAAGAAAGTGACCATTTTCCTAATAGAATTGGCATATTTGAATAATAAATGGGTTATGAATATTCTCCTGGGGAGCAGGCAGACCACATATGGAGATTAAGTTTTGGGGTAAAATTTCCCCAATCCCCAGGAAATGCTTCACTAGCCCATGCTACATCGGTGCCCTTCAAAGGCCATGCCAAAGCTCCAGTGCTCCCTGCCCATTTGGTTCATCTTATTTTTAAACTGGTGGGTTTTGTAGGGTAGCAGAGCCAGACAGAGCAAGTGGTGACCACCACTGCCAATAACAACATGGACATTGTTCAGGTAGTGTTTTCTTCCCCCAGGGGACAGGAAGAGTAGATCATTAAGAGTACATAAATAATTTTGGGTTCCTCTTCCAGGGCACTGTTTGTAATGGAGCACATCTTCGCCACCTTTGATCTCAAGTCCTTTGGGAACTAGTGTTCTTTTCTTAAACTTTCAACAGTAAATGAAGGTGCTGGTGGTGGTGGTGATGATCCAACATTCATTAAACTTGGTACAGGCTTAAGTTTACTTGGTACAGGATTCTGTGTTAAATGCTTTATGTGGATCATTGTAGTAATCTTCATGGCACCTCTGTATAGAAAGAGGTTAAATAACCTGCCCTCTGACATGCAATCTATAAATGGCAGGTCTTAGATTCAAACCCAGGTCTTTGATCCTACAGCCTCTGTTCTTAAACCCTATGCCTCATCCCAAGTGGAGGTCCATTCTAGTTTTTTGTAGAACTACCATGAATATAAGCATCTGTCTCTTCATATTCCCCTCCCTGCTCTTCAACCTTAGTCACATTGCTATTCAAGATACCACCCAAATACTGTAAGTGAAAGGAGGAATTTTGAAAGGAAGATAAATTTTTTTCAAAGTTGGTTCCTCTAATGGGTTAAGATGTTAGGAAATGTGTAAACTGTTTAAAAGTGTTTTTTAAAAAGTATATTAAAGTTTAGAAGAAGTTCTGTGACTTTTGGATTATAACTCACAAAAACAGAAAACACGAATAGTTTACGCATTCTATGGTTTATGGCAAAACAATTAAAATACTTGAGGTGGTGCCATCCTACCATATTTTGTGAAATTTTTTGAAGTACAGTCATGCTGGTACTGTTTGCTTTGGATGCTGTGACCGTTCTTCACAGCATTTGAGAATGGTTGGGCTTACACAAATAAAGATGGTTACACTACGTCAGTGATGAATTTAAAAAATGGTAAGAGGGAAGATAATCTTTCCTCTGAAACAGAGTGCACATATACAAAGAACTGTGGACGTAAAAGAGCAGTAAATGTCTTCTTCAAATTTGCTGTGATTCATGTGCAATACTTGATTCTTAGCAAGTTAAATGTTTGAAATACTGAAGTCTCCAAATTTCCACCACATATCTTTAAAAAATGGAAGCACCTGCATACCATATGCACTCAGTGAATATTAATTTCATTTCCTCTCAGCCTCTTAGCCAAACTAGCAGGGTTTTGAGAAGGTAGGTGATGTGGAAGGAAAAGTTGTGATTGTCAAATGAAAATTAATCCAAGAGCGGCATTAGTTTTTGGAAGACACGTTTGATTTTTCCAGACCAAAATACTCTAAAGTATTTTGTCCTCAAGGTAGAGATGAAGGAAAATAGTGGAAAGATAGTAGAAATACTGCACTGACAGAATAAGGTATTCAGCCTGTATTCAATTGGGAGGGTATTATAGGAATTTTTATTCTTTTATGTGCTCCACAGTTTAGAAACTTTATTTTGGAAAGTTTCAAATTATACAAAAATAGAATGAAACATCGTGAGCCTACATCCAGGTTTACCAGCCTTCTATTTATGGCAGATTATACTTTATCACTTTCTGTTGCCCACTGAATTATTTGGAAGGAAACCCAGACAGTAATTTTATCCATCAATGTACCAGTGTGCATCTCTAAAGGTTACGAACCATCAAAAGATCTCAAGCAGGGAACCAATGATTAGATCACTTAAGATGATGATTCTGAGACCAATATGAAGATTGAGTTGCTGGAACAAATATATAATATTTATGGTTATTTAGTTCACAAGAATATTTGCTCAGCCCCTATTATATGTTAGGGCTGTAGTGGACAGATTATCCTATCCTTAAGGCCTTTCCCGTCTAGTGGAGTGTTTCTCGATCACCATAGCATCAGCATTTGGATTAGGGAACTCTGTATTGTGGGGGGATTGTCCTGTACATTGTGGAATGTTTACAGCACTCACTAGACGCTAATCACAACTCCTTTTGTTGTGATAGCCCGTTCTGTCAATAGCCATTTTTGTACTTCCTAAGTCACCCACAGGTGAGAACCACTGTCTAGTGGCAGGATACAGACAAGTGGATAGGCCTTTGCAATGCATGTAATAAATACTGAAAGAACCCAGAAAAAGAATTCAGAAACAATGAAGTTAGATTAGTAAAAATGTGTCTTAAATGGGACCCACACAAGGCCTTCTGAATCTTCAGGAGACTTTTTCTCCCCATCCTTTCCTCTTTGTCAAATGTCAATACATATGGTACCAGTTGGACACCTTGTTTCCCTGTAGAGTTGCTCAAGCCTATGGTGTTTAGAACTGAACCAAAAACTGTAGGCCAAAAGCTGTGGTTGGTTACTCATGCATAACCCCAGGAATATATCATTTATGAAAACCATGCCTAACAATGGAGGAAGGAAATTTTGGTTGTAGAGGTAGACCAAAATTTGCTCAAAATATATGAAATGATTTAATTCAGAATGTGATTATAGCCTATTTTTTTTGCAAAGAAATCTATTAAAATTCTCTTTGCAGTAACATCTAGGATCTCTTTCTTACAATCTTATCCTTAAACCCAAAGTAAATATTGTTAGTCCACCCTTTTCCTTTCAGCATGCCAACTCAATTATAGGTTTCTGATGGAGATGAAACCATTTTTGTTAAGACTCAGGAGTTAGGGGACTTGGGCATGGAAAAGTTAGAGGATAAAATTCTTTAACTTCAGCTGTGCAGCCTGTGCGTGTTACTGTTTATGCGCAGTCATGAAGAAACTTTACCAGGGAGAAACAACTGTTTCTGGTTAGCTGTCTGAGAAGGCCTCTCTTTGGGGTAGGGAGAAAAGATTAGATCATAAGTCCATTAAGAATTTTAAAACGGTGCCATCCATCACATGGCCTGGCTATGAAACCTAAATTCTTACATATGAAGTCTCTTTAGGGAGAATCATCATTTTTAAACCACTTGGGGATTCTGAGTGACAAAGTTGAACCACAGGCGGTCGATTAGATGGAACTCTTCCCAGAGTGTGTACGCTTCTCGCATGATGCACACTGTTGAGACCTTTAAATGCCTTTGGCCTTAGTTCAGTGAATCAAACTACTATTTCTTGAAAGTGGGTGAATTTGTGGTTAGATACCCCTACTTCATAAGGCCTGGAGAATTTAAAATGAAAACATTAAGTGAAGGCTTTTTGTCTGTTGGTAAAACACTATACAAATGTAAAAATATAAGGTGTCACCATGGACACAAGTAAAATTGATGGGACCAAACTCCCAGGAGAGTTTTATTTTGTGGTTACTGTAGGGAGTATGTGTTCTACAAACAATCCTTTCTCCATTCACCCTCTTAGCCTTCTTTATTTTTTTTTTTAAAGATTCTGCTGCTTTTGCTCAAATTTTCACAAGTTCTTTTTGCTTTGCTATGGATTTAAACAGGAGGTGTGTGTTTCTATTTTAGTGAATGAAAGTGGAGATGAAAGGGAGAGGCACTAGCTGCTTTTAAACTCTAAAAAAAGAAGGGTATTTTTTTCTAGAAAGGGTCAGAGAGAACGTTTTTCATTTGTGGCACATACAGTTCCTCTCTCAATTGCTCAGTTTTGTTGTCATAAAATGAAAGTAGCCATAGACAGTATGTTCGGTGTGGCTGTGGCCACATCAAGCTTCATTTTGGATTGAATTTGAATTATATACAAGTTTTAATGTATATGTAAAGAAATAGTTTTCTTGGGCCAGATGCTGTGGCACATGTCTATAATCTCAGCTCTTGGAAGGCTGAGGCAGGAGGATTGCCAGGTGTTAGGGCCACACTGGGCTACATAGTGAGTTTAAGGTCAGCCTGAATTATAGAGTGAGATCTTGTCTAAAAAAAATCTTCTTTTGATTTTTAGGAAATTATTTCAAAATATAAAATCCACTGTTAGCTCATGGGCCATAATGCCCTGGCCTCAGTCTATGCTGTGTTCACTGTGTACAAGCAGTAACTTAGTGCTCCCTGGCTAAGGACAGAGTGACACTCTCAGCCCTAGTCACTCAGCCCACAAGGCAGGAGTGGTTCAATCCCTGCCCTGATGTTTTCCAGCTGTGACCTTGGGCTAGTCACAGGGTATCAGAGTCTCAGGCTGCTCATTTGTAAAATAGTGATAAAAATTCTTTCCTTGCCTCCCTCACAATACTGAAGTAAACCCCATATGAAATCTTGGCTGGGTAGCACTTTAAGAACTTGAAGCATTCTAGAAATATTGAGGCGTATAAACATTTTAATAGTCTTGTTTCCTCCTTTTTCAAAAAGTACATCAACATTTTAATAGCCTTTCACCAAACATTTCTGGAAGGACTATTCTACGCCAGCCTGGGCCCTGAGGATATATAGATCAGTAAGAACTAGACCTTGCCCAACAAACCGGGCAAAGTAGGTCCTGATGTGACACAGATGTAACAGAAAAGGAGTGAAATGAATGAGGTGGGAGAGAGCAGCCCTGCTGGGGGTGCCTGGAGCTGGGGAGTGGGAGGGGAGCTCCCAGCAAACACTGTCAACAAAGCTTGTCTAGAGGAAGAAGGGTAATGATGTAGAGCATCATGGGTAACTTGAGGAGCTTAAATAAATTACGGGGCGCCCAGCCCACCATGGGTAAAATAACCCCTCAGGAAAGCAGGCAGGGAATACTTTGTATCTGATGCTGAACAGTTTGGGTTTTGCTCCCTCTAAACAAAGAGGAGTCATTAAGGGGCTTAATTGGAGTGATACATGATCAGCTGCAGACTCTAGAAAATTCACTCTGGGGGCAAATGTGGAGGATGAAACACTTGTGGGGGATCGGTAGTACTGGAGACAGGGAGACTTCTGCGATAATGCGGATGGACGATGAAAAAGACCTGAGCTCTAGGACAGTAGCAATCAAAGGACAGAAGAATAATGATACAAAATCTGTGAATTCTTAACAGAATATTTTAAAAGTAGAATAATATTGTGAATGCAGCAGAGGCATGATATTAGATCTTTTTGTAAGTAAACATAAAGGTGCACACATACATAGACTCTACCTAAGTTTAGGTGTTTGCCTTCATATCTTCTTCAAGTTGGAAGCCTCTAAAATCAGTCATTAACAAAATACAGTGCCTGAAATTTCTGGATAACCCACATTACAATTTTGATTTCTAAAGACGATCTTTGTGTCTTCACAAACTTATTAACAAATAAACTGATACATATATATTAACAAATACAAAATGTCAACTTCTGTAGGGATTTTAATGACCTTTTACCTAAACCTTGAATCCCACATGGAATGCGTTATGACTTATGCTTTTGTTGCAGAAAAAGTTCCAAGCATTGAGGAATCAAATCCAGTTCCTCCACGTAAGTCTTTATGCAACTCTTTCAAAATAAAGCCTCCTGGGCTTTTATAGGATTGAGTTGGTTAGTGAACACTTGCCAGACTTTGAGTTTTGATAAGGAGACTTATGCTCTCATTCTCTTTTCCTCTTCCTTTTTTTTTCTAATTTATTTTTTCTTTTCCTCTGTCCTTCCTTCATTCTCTTCTTTCTTTTTTCGTCTCCCTATTTGACATTTCAGAATATTAATTTGTTAACCCATTGGCATATGTGACATGAATGGGAACATGGTAAACTCAGTTTCAGAGTTTGTTATTCACATGCTTGTATCTGTTGTGATCCAAAAACATTAACAGAGTTGCATCTTACTTTAAGTGGTAGCAGCAGTACTTACCTGCTCAGTGAAATAGTGCTAAGGGATCTAGTTGCAGTATGTTCAAGATCATCTCTAGTCCAAGGAATCTATAGTTTTTAGGGTTTTTTTTTCAGACAGACTGCAATAATAATAATGATAATAATAGAACAGAATACCAATTACTACAGAAGGAGTTGAAAATTGTGTATGCCAATTTCATCGTTTCATACAGAACAGTTAAGAAATGGTTTAGTGAGTTGCCTCATCATTGGTATGAGGCTTCCTGGCTTCTCACCCAAAGTTCTTCTAGATAATTTGACTTTGTTAGGAGAATCTATGCTTTTTCTTTTCCTTCTCTGAGATTCCCAAGATGAGTCTTCAGACTGAGCCCATCACACACATGTAACAATCAGTCTGGAGAGTGCCGTTATACCACGCTGCTTATATACCATTCCCCCAAGTGGATTGTTTTAATAAGATATGGGACAGTATTGTGATCTCAGAAAGACAGAATCATGTGGATACACATTGTCTCATACCTAATCTAATTTTCATAAGTGACGTTTCTATCTTTGGAATTTTAAAATGTTTTCACTAAAAAAAATTTTAATCATGTTCCATCTTTGCATCTGTAAGCATTAAAAAGTCAAGTTGCCTTTTAATATCTATCTCAGGGACTGGATTAAATGGGTTGATGGCTTGGTTCACAGCAACCTCCATAGATCTTTACTCAGTTCTTATTCCCCCTAAGGGATCCTCATCTATTTTACAATCTTATTTTGTATACCTTCTGCCTCCAGTAGGTAAAGTAATCCTTGTTTTTCAAAATTTAAATGAATATAACAAAGGACACAGGAGTAGAAGAGTGATGACCAGAAATAGGAGTTTGGATCATTCCTTTTTCCACTGTAACATACTTTCCTAAGCCTTTTGGAGTGCTGGGGCTGCTCAAGAGTCATGTTTGTCTACAACTAAACCTTTTAGATTGATGTGAACTGAAAAGCAAAAGATTTAATTGTAAAGATCAGCTGGAGTTAATTCTAACTGGAGTAGAAAGCACAGGTAGTATCTAAATAATGGAAACATCTTATACCTCCAGTTTGTGTTAAAAAAAAAATCTTCAAATTTTTATTCCACAAAACTGTCTCCTTTAGAAACTGATTTCAACTTTTTATAAGGGACTGAAAGATAGTCTTAAACAAAAGGAAATAAATTATTTCTGTGATCTGGAATTAATTTCACATATAAAAATCTTTGCCAAATGGACAAACAATTGATTCTATTTATGTATGTTTTGCTGAGCATGAAACTGACATCACTGTCCACTGAGAAGTAATTTCTGTTTCCCTCATAGAAAGATCACAGTTGGAAAAGTGTTAAAAAGCTTTTTCTACATCGTTGTTAAGATTGAGGGTTTATTAACTATTGTTATTCTATTATTTTGATATGAAATTTGTTTTACCTTTTTTCATAAAATAAAAAAAAAGATTGAAGGTTTAATTAGTAACATGTTACAATGCACAGGAATAGTTTGTTCTGTTTTCTTACCTACTTTTATCTGTCATACTTTTAAATGTCAAGAAAATAGCATGAATAGTGTACGTATTTTCTGTTCCATGTTTCATTGTTGGAGGTATTCAGTGAAAAAGCAGAAATCAATCAAATTTTGACAATGGAAGTTCACTCTATCTTGGAAGACATTTTAACCTGTGGATTTTCAGGCTGCCCTCCTTTCAAATAGTAGGTCCTCAGATTAGGATACTGAGACCACAGGTTTTAAAAATTAATTTGTTGTTCAAAATAAGTTAAGAACTGAGAAAATTTGGAAAACTGATAATTTTTCCTTTGACAAAAATTTGCAAGTAAGAAAGTGCAATGTATTTTATTGGGACTCTTATTACAATCTCAGATTTTATTAGTCAGGGCTAAGCTTTTATGACAGTGCTTGTAAAATAAATATAAAATTGCTATGTATGATGCAGGCTAACTTAAAGTATGTGTATTGGTTTCCCTCTTTTATAGAAATTTTCCATGGTCTGGACACCCTAACTGTGATGGGTATTGCATTTGCAGCATTTGTGATTGGAGCACTCTTGACAGGGGCCTTGTGGTACATCTATTCCCATACAGGTTAGTGCAACTGTTCACTGTTGCTTGGTGCATGCCCTGCGTGTTTGCCACTAAGTAGATACTCAGTGTTTTATTGGATGAATGAATGAAATGAATGAGTGAAAGTATATTTATATGTTTGGCATAAATTACATTTTGTAAAAATCCAATTTGCTTTAAACAGTAGTAGAAAAGTAATATGTAGACTCTTCATTGCAGTTGTGATGTTGGTGATATTTAGCTTCTAATGAAGCTATTTTGTCATTGAAGTTTAAAGAAAGTTAATGTAAACTGGAAATATAAGCCATTTGTCCAAAGCTAGACTTTAGAATACTTTTAAATGTGCAGGAAGTGACAAAGGAAGCCCAGAATATATTACCATGTCTGCATTGTTGAACACTGTCTGTCAAAGTCCCTAGTTAGTGACTTAAACCAGAATTTCTTAATCCTTTGATAAGTATAAATCTCTCATATCTTTCCTTTTTTTTTTTTAGTAGTAAAATACCCACAGAACAAGATGGAACAAAGTCAGCTGAGGCAGTGTAGTGAAATTGGTACAGAACTTCACAGCAGATTACAGGGATAACAGTAATAGGTACCATAGTATGTCTCATTTTCTTCACAATAGTTGTTCTTTCAATCAGGTATAGAAAAATCAAAGGAAATACAGAACATTATAGAACTTATCAAAACAGAATATTAAATAGAGCAATACCATTAATCAGAACAAAGCAAAACAGTGATAAAAATATTTGCCTTCAAAGAGATGGTAGAAGGAAATCCCCCTTATTTCCTATATTGCATATAGACAACCTTGCAAGAGATGCTCAGATCTCTGGCTCCCACTTGTTAAGTGGAGAGGATGTTTGAATCTTAGCCCATGGTGTGGGTAGGCTCATGGCCACTTACCAGGGTGGCGAACTGGCTGCTTGGTTTCCCAGCACCCTAAGTTCCAACATGGCGTGGATCTCAGGAGATGCTGATGGTTCTCACCCTGGGGCGGCTACGGCTTGCTGGGCTACAGCCACTTCCTGAGGTGGCAAGCTGGCTGCTTGGTTTCCCAGTGCCCTAAGTTCCAACATGGTGCAGATCTCAGGAGATGCTGATGGTTCTCGTCCTAGGGCAGCCACAGCTTATCTCATATCTTTCTATAAAGTTAAAATTTCAAAATATATATTCATGAATTGAAGAAAAATAAAACTATTGCAACAAAGCATTTTGTTCTTTAAACTATATTCCCCCACCTCCTAAAATTGTGATGTGTCCTGGTACCCTCCCTCCTCTACCTTAGTCCCTAAGAGCCAAGCACTAGGCCAGAACTGACAGCCTGTTCTAACACAGTATAGAATACAGGCCCAGTGGGTGTAGGAGGTTGGGTCGGGGGGCCTCTTACTTTGGTGGGAAAGGAACCTATGAATTGCCTTCTGTTGCTTCTTCATTTCTCTGCAAACACGGGAAAAAAGAGTATGTATTTTGTTTATGGATATTTATCGTGTATGCTACAAACCTGGGCAAACTCTGATCCATGAGAGGTAAAGGGCAGTTCTAGCCTGTGATTAGAACTTCATTTCTTTCTTCATTGAACCAAAGAATGCTATGATCTTTTGCTTCACCTTGGACCATTCAAGTAACCCAGCTGAAAGGGTGACCAGTTAAAGGCAAGAGAGCCATCAGAGGCCATCTTGGGGCATGATATCTTGGTTCTCTTTATAGATAGAAGAAAACTCTAATTGTTGAGAGAGAGAGAGAGAGAGAGAGAGAGAGAGAGAGAGAGAGAGAGAAACATGAACCAGAGATCTTGTGTTAGTGAAGAAAATCTCAGGCTTTTTCTTTTTTTTTTTTCACTTTTAATACTGTACCCCATGGCTAAAGTATCTGTGACACAAAGGGAGGAGCAAACTCTTATGCCTGGCATAGAAAATTCCTCTAATAAGCTAACATCTTGGCGAAAGTTCAGCAGAGTTTAATAGTGGAGCTTTGAGTCCTCAAATTGTTGTTCCTGTTAGGCAACCTTTGAGTAAAATATGTTTCATATCAAAGAGAAAATGAGACCCTTAAGTGTAATGATTCTCGGTATTACATAAACATCTACGAGTTAGTTTAGGATTATGCTTCCTCGTGAGCAGTTTGTAGAAGGACCAGAAGGGACAGCTTTTAGCAGAGTAGAATTTATAATGTAAGTAATTTTAATCACAGAAATACTGACATGTTCAGATCTCAAACTAACAGCTCTTCAAAACTTTTTCCAATCCCCTGTGTGGCTGAGAAGTCCTCTGGCCTTTGGCAACCTCTGTTGTCTATTGGGAATGAAGCCGAAAGCACTCCAAGAAAACTGAGTAGTCCCAAGGATTTTATATGGTGGCAGCCACCTCACAGTAGCTTCCATGTGTCTGACCAGCCATTGAGTAGCCTTAGTTACAGCTGATCTTCTGCCAGGAAGCCAGGTCTAGGCAGAATAAAGGGCAGCCAAATAGAACCTGCTGTGGGAACACACCCCACTGAACGCCCACCCCCTCCACCATCCTGGACTCCTGTCCACAGCTAAGTGCACAAATCTGGTAAAAAGCAAAACATGGTTTACAGCATATGTTTGTGGCTCACTGGGCTTGGAGAGTTGTTACTGATCCCCTCTCCTCCACCCAGGGGCTTCAGAAGGAATTTTAGTATTGTCAGTACAGAGATAGGTTTGTAAATAGATTAAAGAAAAGCCAAGACCCACCAAGTGATGCTTTTTAGCAAAATATGTCAGTTCAGAAAATAAAAGATTTATGAACACTTTCATATGGGTTTAAAATCTGTTGGTATTACTTATAATATAGCTTCAAAATTATTTTTTTATTCAAAGCTGTAGGCTCTGGTTCATTTTACAGACTGCTCACCAGGAGTACCAGGGTCATACAGGCTTATTTCAGAACCAAATGATGTTTCTTTTCAGAACCCCTTTAGTTTCACCTGGGTCAGCTGGCATCAAGTTTAGATGAATAAAAAAGGTCTTAATGGAATGACCAAGAGAAGTGGTGAGAACTCAAAAACTGGCTTAGTCCACTGGATTTCCACAGTAAGCTAAGTTGTAGGCTCAGACTTTATATGGTATATTTGGGGGTCCAGGCAGCATCTGCCTCTGTGTCAAGAGCAGGCCTGCATTTGGATGACTTTCCCTTTGGTCAAGTTTTCCACTCTGTCTGCAGCACACAACACGGCACCAGATTACATCTTCAGATTGTGTATATCCACTAACATACCTGGAATTTGTGTTGGTCTAAAAAAGGTGGGGACCCAAATTGAGAATATAACCTCTGGGCAAATAAGATATACCTCCGTAAGGCAATATTATTTCTGCCTGTAAGATTTCATGCCTTAAACTTACGCCTCTCTCAAGATGGTGCAGAGTGAAAAGGTGATTGGGAGTAGAAAGTTGCTGGCTTAGAGCCCTAGAAGCTTTATGGTTCTGAGGAGCCTTGCTTCTTTAGGGGTCTCTAACCCCTCATCCATGAAATCTTTAAAGTCCAGTGCAAAGTTGTATCTGTTTTTGTTGAAGACACAAGCTCTTTTGTTTTTTTAGAAAAACTTTTTAGATTCATAAAAATAGCTCCTGCACAGAGGTCAAAGGCTGAAATGAAATAGTTCATGAGACTTGTTATGAAAAAATCAGACCCCACTTACCTCTTTCCCTTCTCTCCCCCACTAGAACACTGTCTGTTTACTCTTACCTGATTCTCTTGGCCATTAATATACTTCTCTAAATAGCATGAATATATTGCTTCCTCTTGATTTTTCAATTTGGGACCTTTTCCATCGATCTCCTCCAATGGAAAATGAGGGTTTACCTCTTTTATACCTGTGCCCTAATCATGTGTTCAGTCCCTTTTTGCTCCACTTCCCACATTGTCCTGGTAGAATTATACTGAAATTTTGGTTAAGATTCTTATTTACTGTTTAATTATATTATTATGACAACCTAAAGGCTAATCACAATTTAACCAGGTAAGATAATATTTATTTTAATTTTTCCTGGGATTAATAGTCTTTCCCCTTTTTCTATCTCCTGGTTAGATTTTTATATATTTATCATTAATTTATTTGCTGATTCTGCCTGTTATCTTAATTTCCCCTCACTATGTTAAGCTGTATTAGGTATTGCACTGATTAATTCCTTTTCTTTAGTAACTCTTTCCTGGAGGCTTCCCCCTCCTGCTGCTATCTGAACTAGTACACTCTAAGTCTGGACACCCTTGTCCTCTGTTTTCTCTTCCATCCTTATTCTTGGGGAACGATTCACTTTTGAATTGCAGGTGTCCTGCATCCCATACCTTTCTCCTTCTTGATCTAAAACTTAGAAAGCACTTTTTACATCTCGCATGTCTGAAAATATGCCCATGTTACAGAGATACTTTGTAGATAGTCTGGCATAGAATGCCTGGTTATAAATAATTTTCTTTATGAATTTCAAAAGCAGTCCTCATTGTCTTCTAGATCAAGGCTCATTTCCTTTATATGTACCTGTTTTCTTCTTTCTGGAAGATAGTTTACAGTAAGATCCTTTGACTTATGTATGCTTTCATACATTGTGCTGGTCTTTAATTGGACCCTTTCAGTCTAGAAACTCATGTCCTTCAGTGCTGAGATATTTTAGAATTCATTCTTTTTCTCATTCCCGTCTTTCAGTTACCTATTGAGATTTTAATACTATTTTAAAAATTTTAAATTATAAGAACATTTTTTTCTGAGGAATTTCTTTCCTTAAAAAATGTCCTGTACTTGTCTTTTAGGTATAGTATCTTAACATAGGATTATTTAAGAATGGAGAGGTTCTGAGCTTGTGGATAGGACTGTGAACTTCCTTAGGGTGTCTGATAGGGCCTTTTTATCGAAGAGCTGCTAATGTCACCTCCTTGGAACATTCCTCTTTAGCTTATCAGAATTTTCATAAAAAAAACTTTTCTGCATCCCACCTAGAAGGTGTAGGTCTGGCTGTTGGGAGACCTTTTTAATGGGCACTGATTAAAGTAAATGTACATGGCAAAAATTAAATTTTTCAAATAGATATTGAAAAGCATATACTCAGACTTCCTGGGTAGAACATGATATTGGCACCTGTACTGAATGTGAATAATCAAGCACATATTGTGTTCTGGAGGAGACAGATTTATTCACTACTGTCCTGCCTTGGCTACTGTCAGGCTGAGCGAATGAAGCTCAATGGAACCAAACACAGTAGATGTTTACTTAATGTCCCTTTGGGAATGTGGTTCTCTTACCCTCTGAGACTGTGTGGTCATTATGGAAACCCTGGTCTCACCGTCTTCCAAGAGTAAACTTCCATAGTCCTCCTGGATGAGGGTCTCAGCCCTGTGCAGTGAGAGAGGTGGTTTTGAGAAATCTTACTGCTTCTTACATAGACACTTGCCCAACTCCACTGCTGTTAGCCTTCTATTTACCCTCTTTCCCACAGGTTCTTTATGCCACCATTTCCTCACTTTTGGGGAACACTGCCATGTAAATTGCTTCTCAGCTTTTCCCACTGTTGCCTGGGGTTTTGACTCTTAGGAGTCTGCTAGGTCAGTTACCATTCTCCCATTCTTCACCAGCTTCTAGAATTTTGTTGTTGTCTTCACTTCTATTATCTTTGTTTTTGTGGTTCTGTGTCTTCTGCAAATCCATTTACTGTCATTCTGGTGAAATGTAGGCAGAAGATATGTCATGTGTGCATAGAAAGCAATGTCTGCTTAAGTCTTGTCCTTAACTTTGTATCAGTGACTTAAACAAGGTCCTTGGGAAATTACTGATCTGTTTCCTTTTTACATAGTGGGAAATAGGCCTAGAGAACTGATGCAACTACTCAGAGCCACATAGTTAGAGTGGTCAGGACTGGAACTCTGCTTTCTTCATGTAGAGGCCATTCTTCTCTTCCTATCCTGTGTCACAAATTCAAACAGCACATAGCCATAACACTGTCTTCTTTTTTCTTGTCAGGTAGTAAGCCTTTAGTTTAACATGTACAGTAATACCTCAGTTTATGAATGCTTCTGTTTGCAAACAATTTGTTTTGCAGACAAGAGCAGACAGCAAAATTTTGCTTTGGGTGACAAATGTGATCACAGACCTTTTGCCCACCACAAGCACAGCTATCTTTAAACAAATTAAACAAAATTAAACAAGTTAAAACAAAAACAGCTATCATAAAACAAAGTTTGCAAACCAAGATATCACTGTATTTGATTATTCTTTTTGCCTCTGTTTAGTGCCTGCTAAATTTTCTAATATATTCACTCATTATTGACACTTTCTGAGGTGTTATTAAATGCCAGACACTGTTCTGGGCCCTGGTAGCCCAGTAGTGAACAATAGAGGCCTTACATTGTGAGCTCACAGATATTGGAGAAAGAGAATCATCAGATGAGCAGTAAATAGTGGTTCAGTTGAAACCCAAACATGAGCACATATGTCAGCTATTAGGAAAGCACCAGGTCAGTGAATTTTGTCAGAAGGATGGAGAACTGGAAAGATAAGTCTCATTGGAACAGGAGAAAGTATTGTTCGTTTTTAATAATTAAATTTCTTGTAAAAATCCCACAGTACCTGAAGGGAGGTTCAGAAGAAAGGGGAAGGATCTGAATGTCCAGAAGCTCAAGGAGGAGCTCTGCATCTTGGGAAAGAAGATACAGGGACAGACCCAGGAAAGCTGAGAGCTCTTAGCCCTCTGTGTTTAAATGGAACATTGAGTGACAAGTGAGAAGGACCTGCCTTCTTTATAGTCACAGAAGCATCCGTCTGGTGTAGCTCATCCTTCTTTCTTCATCTCCCAGTTGTATCTTAGCCTACCTTCCTACACATTCTCTTTTCACCAGGGCTAGGCTGGGAACTTGGTGAGACCTCAGATCTCTAAAAACATTGGAGCCTCCAGAGAAGCTCCTAATTAAAAGTGTTTATCTGACTTGGGTGGACTTTTAGTATGCGCTTGGCTTCTAAATGGAGCATAGTGTGTGCAATGAAGGCTTGTTGAATACAAATCTTGAGGGACTGGGACAGGCACGCCTAATTCAAAATCTCCATATTTTATTTTGCTCATTGAAACAGTGTTTTGTCTACTCTTAAGATATCTTTTCTACTCACAGATCTGAGCAGACTTAAATATGTTACATTTTTATCGAACCTTAAATTTCCTAAAGTTCTTCATATGCATTTCTTGTTTAAGCATCTCACCCCTAAGAACCCTGTAAAGTAGGGAATCTTCTCTATTTACTAAAGGTAAATTTGATTCATACACCTGGCTTGGGAAATACAGTAAATATACCTAGCTCAGCACATGGACAAACATTGATAGTGAACCCATGGCATGCATGCTGCAGCAGGCTGTATATATCATTGAAAGTTCTATAAGGTTTGCCATGATTGACTAGAACTTCAAGTCCAGTTTCTGACAGTAGCCCACACCCAAAGGCACAAATAAATGTATGAAGCGTGACCCTTCTTCACCATCTAATCTTTCCATTCCCTCTTCCTCTTCTCCTTTTATTCTTATTGTCAGAGTTTAAGTGCATTCTATTTAGAGGTCACAGGAGCAAGCTAAAGTAAGATACAGAAAATCAAAGGTGGGTGCAAACAGGTTGTCATACTGGACTACAGAAAGGAAACAAAAAGCAAGACATTTTGAAAGATTTTAATTCTCACCTTGAAAGATTATTTCTTGGCCCAGAATTTTTAACATCTCACCTACTCCTCCTGGAGAGTTTTACCTTCAAAAGAAAGTTGTTTTAGCTTAGAGAGTGGAGAGGAACCATTATTGAAAATAATAAAAAGTAATTGAAAACATTGCTAAACCAAAGATAGCTTAGTTTGTTGTCCTTATGGGAGTCAGGATATCAAGAAACCCCTGTTAATTGGCATAAAACTGCCGCCAACACATAGATGTATTAGAATTTATCTTTTTCTTTCTGACATCAAGGAATATAAAATCAAAACCACCCCGAAGCATATGGTTTTCAATCCTGTGTGTAAATATCTCCCAAGAAAGAGATGCCATAAATTCCCTCTGTAACTAACCAATCCTCATAACCAGAAAGTTCTTTTCTATCTTATGTCTCTGACTCTGTTCTCCAGAGAGAGAAAAAAACAAAGCAAACAAACAAACAACAAAAATCCCAGCTGGCTGGTCCTTTTTGTAATAATCCTCAAGGGTAGAATTTATGAACAGTTTCCTTTGAAGTAGTCTAGATTCTTCTCATCTGTCTGTTAAATTCTTGCACTTTTATTGTTTCCCTGCATTGTTGTTTCCTCAGGGAGCCTTTTGCATATCATTTAAATTTTGCATTGTAGCTTCTTCCCTAGAACCTGCCACAGTGAAAGACTTAGAGATAAAAGTTTAAGAGGCAGAAGTTCAGATCTGGGTGACTTCATTCCAGGCTAAAGAAATAAAACAGGTTTTCCATTAAGAAATCTATTTTTCTGGTGAAAACATCTCTGGCACCATCTGGGCTCAGCCACAGGCTAAGTGAGGTGGGCGGGTTAATCCTTGGTGCTGTCATCTTCAGCACACCCTTCTGCTCCAGAGTACGCCAGTACAAATGCCTCTTTGCCCTGCTCTTTCCCTCCTCCCCAAGACTTTCTTCCCTCAATGTGGTTTGAGATTTGAGGAACAAAGTGAGACTGAACACATGTCTCTGAGGGCCAAGTTTGATATTTGTCAGGAAGGCGCCTCCCTTGAACTTCTTCCATTTGTTAACTGGGCCTACTTTGCTTAGTCACAAGGTTCTCCCTGCTTTGTCTCCTCCAGAAGTATCTTGGCTTTTCACCCAAAGGGTAGTTTGGAGATGGGTGTTGCTCCAAGCTGCCCATGCCACTTCAGTGGAGAACATAAAGCCGAAGGACCCATTTCAGAAATCCCAGAGGACTCTGTGGCTTCATGTGAAGAAGCACTAATCCATTAAATTTACTGCTTCATGGTGAGCATCTCTGGGGTGCTTCCATCTGACAGTGAAAAATCCTTTTCTTAATTTGGCCAAAAAGTAAAAATTTTTTCTTCTTTTAAACTTGGAATATTGCAAAATCTTGTGTTTTACACGTGAAAATATCCACAGAGGTGGAAGGGATCATTTACATTGAAGGAAATTTCAACATTTCCAAACAGACTGTCCTTGACATTTGGATCAAAGTCTGTAGAATATTAGGCTACTCTGACTTGTCCACCTGGATGAACCATCCTGCGATGTTGACTGCAGGGGTTATTGGATTATTTTGTTTGGGGCTTACTTTATTTTTAAATTAAGTTTTTTGGTACATTTGAGGTATATATAATGATCACATTCATCATAGGGTATTTGTACCTGTACATGATATAACTAGATTTTTTTCCCCATTTCCCTACCCTCCCTTTAACCCCTGTTCTCCTGATTTATTTATAAAAGCTTTGTTTCTTTTTTTTCCTTTCTTTTCTAGGGGTTAACTTTGAGTAGTGCATTGCATTACCATGACAAGGGTTTCCAAAACTCTGGAAGTTGAAAGATCTCTTTTTAAAAGACACTAATGAAACTAATGTGACAAATTATATTTGGCAAATTCAGACTTCCTGGGCAGGGCATGGTTCTGGCACATTTCCTAGGTGTGACCCCAGGACATGTCATGTTCTGGAGAGAGACTTGCTCCCTGACCCTAAAGGCAGTGAGCCTTCCTCCTTTAGGTGCTGTCAGGCTGAGCAAATGAAGCCTGGCCAAACCAAAAGGGAAGAAGTTGGCTTACTTTTGATTTTTCTCTTGAGTCCTTTATTTTAGTAGGAAGAGAGATTTTATAAATGTGGTTCATGTATAGCCACGTTAACCCTTTTAATAAACAACATGAGGGTCCAGCTGAGTGTAGATCAAAATGTGAGTTGTAAAGGAGCTTAATTTTTTAAAGATATAATTAAGAGTTGTTAAGATCTTTGTTGCATGTGTGTGCACACACATCAAAATAAGAGTTCGGGTATATCTGTTGGTAGTACAGTATGTGTGAGGGCCTGGGTTTGATCCCCAGCACTTAAAGAGAAATTTGATCTCCTTCTAGAAATAAGCTCCTACTCTGGAGAAAGTAAATTTTCCGCAGAAAGTTACTGCCACTGAGGCAAATGTCTCACACTTAATTACATACACACATGAAGAGCAGAGAGGGTGATGCTGGGGAAATACAGACTTCCAAAAAGAACCATACAAATACAGAGTCGCTCTACTTCTTAGAAACATGGATCCCTTTCCCGCTCCATCTCACTGATCCCAGGAGAAAAGACAATTAGAGGAAACACATGGACCAAATATACAACAGACGTAGAAATGCTCTAAGGTTGATGTAAAAATGTGTGGAGCTGTGGTTCATAAAAAGGGTGATGGAGAAAGCTGTAACCAGACCCAGGGGCACGAGCTGGTTCTACATTTTGTAGAACTGAGCTTTTGGCAGAAGCTTTTGAGGGGGCCCCTGAAAAGGAATGGACATAATGGGCTCAAGTTCCTGTACTTGAGGGCAGAGGCTTTGCTTATGTGTTTTGTTTTAACAGAAGGGAGGGCTGCTTATCTCTGGCTGATAGATGTGCATTTCAGCATGACAGGAAAGAGGAGGCTCATTCATAAACAATTCTGGTCCTTTGAGGTTTCCTGTGTTGGAAGGGGGACACTGCTTATGAGTTTATAAATTTTATGCTCTGAGTTTTCAAAGAAAATGCAGTTTTTCACTGGAGAGCCCTGATCACTTTTCCCTACCTACAGCCATTTTGTGAGGGTTGCACTGAGGCCAGTTTTGCTGAGGACTAACTCCAGGGCCTTTTGGACTGCTAAATGCAAACCATGTGTGTGACCCGAGGTTTCCTCCCTTTCCACAGCCCTGTACACTTGGCACAGAGAATGGGTTTAGCTGAAATGCAGTGGGGTGTGTAATGAAAAGTGGGATGCTTAGTATGTTAGATACTCACGATGCAGTCAATAGTGAGCTTCAACATAAAAGGAGGGTACTTGCTAGCAGTCCCTGCAATCCCCATATACACACAGCTAAACCGCTTCCCCAAAAGGTTTTTCCCATAGCAGCCCCTTCTAAATCCCTATTCCTCAAGTAGGTTGTGCTTGACACATGAGGTTCTCGGTTGTAACTAGGACCATATCCAGACTCTACCAGCCCAGTTTTAAACAAGCCATTTAGAAAAAGGCCCAGGGGTTTGGGGTGTAGTTCCTGGCAGAGCGCCTGCTTACCATGCCTGAGGCCCTGGGTTCAAGCCTTGGCACTAAAACAAAAAAGAAAAAGGTCCCAAGCTGCCAAGTTTCTATTATTACAATTTAAATGCTCACCCTCTTTTATGGCTTGTGTCTAGATATCTACCCAGAGCCTCATGTGGTCAAAGGTGAGGCTTTTCAGAGGTCGCTGGATCTAAATGTGTGATGCTGTAATTAAGTGTGTGAGATGCTGGGATGAAGAGTGCATGATTACTAAATTAGTTCACTTATTAGTTAGGCACAGTTCTTAGTGTGGATAATGGTAAGGCCCACCCTGGGTGTGAGCTACCTGCCCTAAGAGTGTATAGCCTGGATAGAATATAAGGGACAGAAAGAGGACTGCTGTTGTCACTTGCTGCTTGCTACCTTCTTCTGCCTGCCATTAACTGTTTCTCCTCTGTGACACTCTTCTGCTGTGTCACTTTACCATGGAGCCAGCCTATTATGAACTAAATCTCGACAAACTTGTGAGCCAAAATAAACCTTTCTTCCTTTAACTTTTGATGTCTGGTATTTTGTGTCAGAAATGAGAAAAGTAACTAAGATACCCTCCAAACTGTAC
The DNA here is from genome assembly GCA_004027455.1 of Hydrochoerus hydrochaeris. Taxonomy (NCBI): domain Eukaryota; kingdom Metazoa; phylum Chordata; class Mammalia; order Rodentia; family Hydrochaeridae; genus Hydrochoerus; species Hydrochoerus hydrochaeris. The sequence continues at coordinate 59,070 of PVLA01001385.1, forward strand.
AATATCTTTATGAGAGAAGATGCATAGTATTTTCTGAACACTGTCAGTTGGCTCACACAGTCCTGTCTTCAGAGGTTGTAAGTGAGCCTCACCTGTCCACTTAGCAATTTAGCAAGCTGCCTCAAAAAACAAAAAAGTAAATTGGTGGGGGAGCTTGCCTGGAATATAACTAAGTGTGAAGGCTCAGTGTCAATGCCAAGTACAGTAGGGGGAACAAAAAGGAGGGGGAAGCTTGTAGCCTATAAAATCCAGGGAATTTGTCATCATCAACTGTCAGAGGCCTTGGCTGCTATTACTACCTAGTAGTTAAGAAATTCTCCTCCTTGCTCCATGCATGAGGCTTTCAAAGCAAAACAACAATAAACAGAAAAACCTTCATAGTCACCATAGACCTGAGCTAGATGCTTCCTACCCACAGCTGTGAAAAGCATCAGAAAAAATGGCAAAGCAAAGGGTAACATTCTGTGTTGCAATGTATATAAAACATTTTTTTTTCTTTTCTTTTCTTTTCTTTTCTTTTCTTTTCTTTTCTTTTCTTTTCTTTTCTTTTCTTTTCTTTTAAAATTAACTGCAGGGGAGACAGCAGGAAGGCAACAGGTCCCCACCTCCCCACCTGCCTCGGAAAACAGCAGTGCAGCTCACAGCATTGGCAGCACACAGAGCACGCCCTGCTCCAGCAGCAGCACCGCGTAGCCACCCCCAGCCGGGCCTCCACCGCCGAGGGCAGGGGCTGACACTGATGCCGTGCACGGATCCAGATTCAGAGGCTTGACTTGGATTCCTTTGTAAAGAGAGAGTGAATTCAGTGTAAAGATTACCTGTTATATTCACCCCTCATCATGGCCAAAAGAAATGTGACCCCTGGATCTCTGCAACACACTAGCGTTAATGTGGAAAAGCTAAGATAGTGGCCTTCTCCACTGGCCCCTCCCAGGCTGGGGGGTTTTCAATGTGAAACACAGGCCAGTTTTTAAAATGCTGCTTTGTCCAGGTGAGAACATCCATAATTCAGAGTCCTGAGTTTTATCTACACTCAAGGAAATGGTCAAAGGGTAATAGCTATACAGTAAACCCAGTGAGATGTGGCCAAAGAGTCTTTGACATCTGAACCAAGATATAAAACAAAAGAAATGCTTTGAGGCTTTCTCAGTGTGCCTCAATGCCTAATCTGCACCCCACCTGGATGCACACTTCTGACTGGTCACACTCGGTGGGATCGGATGTGTGGCCTGCTGGGTGCTGCCCTCAGGGACTGCATCCTGCCACGTGTCAAGGCAACATTCCTTTCTTGTTCCCTGGGCCAAAACCAGTGCTGATTACCTTGTCAGCTTCTTATACCCCCCCACTTGACACACACTGACTAAAAACATGTCTTAATGCAGGTTTTTTTTTTGCTTATAGGTGTGTAGAAATTGAAAATGGCCAAGATCTGGAACTGCAGATTTGTACACATTTTATTCTGATAAATTAATATCTAAATAGGGGCAAAATCCAGTCATAAAGTTGAATTTGCAAGGTGATATGTATATGTACAAGTATATAGTATGTCACCTGGCACATTCATTTCCTTTGTTGAAGAAATGAGACAGGTGCAGTGGCACTTGGTCACAATAGTAGTTACTTGCCAAGGCAGAAGGTTCATCAGTTCCCCTAGCAAGACCCCCATGTTTAAAAAAAAGATTTAAAAAATCTGTTTCCATTTTGATACTGTCTGCTGCTCCAGAGTTAAAACTTATTTTTAAATAAGTAATATTTGGTAGAATGAGCATTTCCATTCAATACACACCAACCTTTCTAATAAGCTATCATATGAAAAGCAAACCCTTATGAAATGTAAATACCTGGCTAATCCCATTGGATTCTTATTGGGTTATCTGAATAGTGTCACCAATTCTGCCAGGCCACTGCTGAGCAGGGGAAAAATGCACTCATTTGGGTTGCTTTCATTCTCTTGCCTTAAATATATCCAATTGTAAAAGGATTTGAAGTGAATTTCATTAAATGGAATAATATGATGCTACATTGCAGCTAAAGTATACTCAGTGATACCCATATGTTAAAAAAGAATACCAGAAGAGAATTTCCATGCCAAATCATTTACTACTGACATTGAAAATTACATAGTATTCTTTTCCCATAATCTCCCCCCAACAACTTAGCATTCCATAAATAGAACAAGTTAGATTCTGTCCTAAAATATTCTAACCAAATTCCACTGCCTTTAAAATTACGACAGTTGTGCCTCATCCTATGTCAGTGGAACCTTACATAGGAAATGTTGATGAAACTCAGAATCTTAAGGCAGTGTGTACAAGGCAAACAAGTAGACAGAGCTCGATAGTCACTATTACCCTGTCATTAAGATCCATTGACTGGATGGATGTAGACATTCAAATGAGATAATTTTAACCAAAGCAGACTACTTAGCAGCTGAGATTTCCAGACTATCTCTATTGATTTATTAAACAGTGGCTTTAGATTTTTATATACATATGAGGACAACATGAGTCTAGGTAAATGTGTCCCCATAATTTTTTAACATAAGGGTATCATAGCAGAGTGGAGGGCCTAGATTATGCTACCTGTGTTTAAAAATAATGCGCTTTGCCTAACCTTCAGCAGAATGTATTGTTTTAGCATATTTTATGTATAAAAAAGTTTAAAGATGTCTTCAAAGAAGACTAGAGTCTTTAAGTCACTTATAGCTATATTTTACTACAAAAATTTGTGTATAAAGATATATTTAAGTGTTTTAGATGAATTTAAGTTACTCCATATGAAATGTTTAATTTCAGTTACTGTGAATTCTTCAATCAGTTCTTTGCTTTAAAAAAAAAACCCTTTTCATCTTTTAAAAAGAAAATTAGCTATGGGGAAGTATTAAAAGATTCATTTCTTAGATGGGTAGGGTTAAAAACTTCCATAATATATTTAAATGTATATTTTTGAGAGAGTTCCTGCAGTGCCACTGATTTTATAAGTCATCTTAAATTAATGTACAAATTTATAGATGCAAGCCAAAAGATTTTTTTTGTGTGTATGTGAGAGAGAGAGAGAGAGAGAGAGAGAGAGAGAGAGAGAGAGAAAAGAAGAAAATCAGCCTTTATTTGTTTGGGTGTCATTGTCAGAAGTACTATTCAGATAGAGAAATTCATATTAATAAAACCTAATCTCATATTGGAGAGTAAATATCCTCAAGTATTTTTTTAAATAGGGCATTTCCCCCTAGATTCTTGTTACAGCACTTCTGATTGCTTCACTCTTCACAGTTTTAATACAAAGTACAAGCTCTACTTTTATAACATGTTCTGCAAGTTTCTTTAAAACCATTATATTCTGGTTGAACTCCCTTCAGTCAGCAAAGCCTAATGTTATTTCTGCAGTGCACTTGTAATCCACATAGCTCCTTTTTATTTGTCGCTACTGAAGCTATTGTTGAAATGCTCTAAGCTCCACTACAGATTATCTGTGTAGCGTAAGGTTGGTTCACCAGCTGTTACTCTGTATTTTAAAAAGTCATCAATTTCTTCTGTGTAAGCTGTTTGTGTAGCATTTTGTAAACACAAAATGGCCTTTTCCTTGTCTGGTAATAAGATTGTAAATCTATTTCCTGCATGTCTCCAGCGGGTGTGACTGCAAGTGTGTGTGGGGTGCGTTTGTACCCACCAGTCTTTTTGTACTGTAACTACCTCATGGTTTGAATGATGACTGCTTACTGCTGGTTGTGTTAACAGCACATGTTTTGTTGGGCGAGTCCTATATGCGGTTTTTTTCTTGTTTGTTTTATCTGGGGGTTGTTCATGAAACTGACAGATGTTTTTCTAAAAAGGACTATTATCAGTTTCCAAATATAATACTTCTCTCTTCTGTTTTTTTCTGAATGAGCCTGATTTCATTGCTGTTTTTCATCACCTATGAGGGTAGAAAGAGTAACCCGAAAATCCCTGTGGCCAGTTTGAACACCCCTGTTGTAGTCTTTGTTTGGTGTGTCAGCAACTTTGTGAACATGCTTATAGATGTATAGTCTTGATAACCACAGTTTTAAGTCCTTTATCTGTGCATAATAAAAAGATATATATCAATTATGAATATGCATGTTGTTTGGTCATCAAATTCTTCCTTCAGGCAGATACATCAAAATTCTGACTTACACTTTCTTTCCTACTTACAGTGCCTGCTTCAAGTGCACTGATTAGGGAAGGGTGGGCAGAGCAGGGGGAACAAGTAGCTTGGAGGGCACTCCTGGGCCTTCTGTCGGTCTCCTAGAGTCAGAGGAAGAAAATATGTATTTACTCTCCACTATTTTCATCCCCTGCACATACCCCAGTGCTGCTTCCTGCATTTCCCACTTCACTGTGGTACAGTCCTCTTCCAGTTACCTAAGGCAGAAAACGAGGAATCCAACTGGAGCCTCTTTGGTCTATGTGTTACTTTACTCTAGAGTGTCTTTCTCTAAAACCGTAGACTGGTTCCCACTTCCACTGTTACTACCCATTGCCCAAGAGCCATTATCTTATTAAGAATTTACTGCAATAGCTTCCTCAGTACTGTACCAACTGCCTGTCTTGCTTCCCTCCAATTCTTTGACATAGAGCAGAAATAATACCAAAATTACTCAAACCACATTACTTCCCAATTTGAGTCCTTAAGGAATTCCTCAGTTTGCCTTCAGGATGATAACTATTGCCTTCAACCCCAGCACTTCACTCATTTCTTTGGGGCTCAGTTCTGTTGGATACACCTCTGCCATATGAATTTGTATTATATGTGGATGATTTTGCCCTGCCATATCCCTCTCCTCTCCCCTTTTGAGAGTTAGTGTCTTACGAGCTTTGAGAGCAAGGCCAGCAGCCTGCCCCTCACACCTTCCATAGACAAGAGCCCACAGTGAGCAATAACAGAAGAGATGGTGTCACATTTTGCTCAAGTGATGTTGAAGTCATTACAGATGAATCCTGCTTCTTTTCAATGCCAAGATTTCCCCCGGGAGCCAGGTCCTCTCCTTATGAGGACTTGAGGGAGACATTGGTGGGTCAGCTAATATTTTTGCCATAAATTCTCCTTTTATCTAGTGGAGCAGAAACCAAGACCATCCATCAGAGGGTTTCTCAGGGGGGGTCTATGAACTGCCTAGAATTGGGTACAGCAGTCAGTGTGCATGTGTGTGGACCATGGTTACTGCTTTTGGTTAGAGAGGACATAGACTTTTTGAAGTTCTAATTTTTTAAAAAGCTCATTTTTCTTGCTCACAACATATAGTTGTGAAAAGTGAATGTTAAAAAAAAAATAGTGAAAAACCAAAGCTCCACTGTTTGGTATTCAGTGTGTGTTCCCAAACATCATGTTTACATCTATCAGTGAGTATCACTGTCGTAAAAACAAGTCGTAACATTCATAACTTGCTTTTTTCCCACAAGACACACATTTCTATCAGATCCTCCAAAGTGAATACATCAGTATGGGACTCTACCTTAAGTTGCCAAAATAAAACATGGTTATTGTAAGAGGTAAAACAAAAACATCCTTCACAGCTGTCTTTCCTAGCCCTTTCAGTCTCCCTAGAGGAACTGGTTTTTGTTTGTTTTTTGGTACTGGGGATCCAACTCACAACTGCATACTTGCAAAGCAGGCGTGTATGCTGCTGAGCTAAATCCCCAGCCCTAGAAACTGTTGTTAACAGTCTTGTTTTCAAACTGAGATGTATAAATCAAGGGGTTCCTGTTGTTTGCTAAAAATGGAGTCACAGTAGCCACACTAGAACTTTTCCTGTTCTCTTACTATGGACCTCCCTCTAGCTTAGAAAGTACAGAACAACATGCTTTTTGATGATTGTATATTATTTCCTACAATGAATTCAGCCTAATAACTATCAACAAACATTTAGAAGTGCTCCAGTGGCACAATCAGTTGGTTAGTATGTGATACACAGAA
>PVLA01001385.1:70000-96024 GCA_004027455.1 Hydrochoerus hydrochaeris
ATAGCTATTCTACTATGTCCTATAATAGAGTACAGACTTTGCCAGTTAGCATGTCACCAATACAATTCTTCCAGGTAGTATCAGAAGATAATGCCCATTTTCTTTCTTCCCATGTGAAGGAGAGCTGGTCTTTCAGATCTAGTCTTAAGGAATGCTGAAAAAGGCATTAGCTAATTCTAAAATAGCATACACAGAGTCAAGGGGAGTGTGGTTTCTTTTTTTAGCACCTGGGCAATGTCAGACACCACAGCATAGACAAGAGATACCACCTTTTTAACTATCCACAATGGATGTTCATTCTCTAAGTTCTGTCTGCCAAAGTAGAATATACAGATAGAGCTTGACATGTATACAGCCATCTTAAGTAATTATCACCACAATTTTCCCCCTAAGTAATCCTAGTTAGTTTTTCCTATATTACCAAGACAGATAAAACAAAATTGTACATGGGGCTTTATAACTGGACTCTGGCTCCAGGGATGCAATCTACTGTTCGATATTATCTTTAGATAAACCACACATATTTTAGCCAGGATGAAGTCAGTTCTGTCTGAACCCATAACTATATTGGATCTTTCTGATCCAAATTGTAGGGATCCATTGGTCTTACTGCTGCTCAGGACCCCACTTCTATCAATAAGGCTCCAAATAAATTGCACTATGAAATTCGAGATCTGTCTGCCTTTATTTGGTTGCATGGCACCTTGGGGGCAGATCCTTAAACACCAAGACTAAATCATTCTGGAACAGCACAAGTTCACATATACACATCTCAGCCATTTCTCCTTTCATTTAAAAATTGTGCCATTTTCATGAACATTCTCTGCTCAGAAAACTTAAAGCTGATAATTATTTTATGGACCACAGTTCCCCTGTACAAAAGAAGAGGATGGAGAGAGACAGGAAGTGAGAAGGAAAAGTAAAAATGTTTAAGATGTGATATGTATATGTAGCTGTTCCCCTAAGGTGAATGTAAGCATTATATATTGCAAACATATAATAAAAATAAAAAATGTTAAACAGAAAAAAGAATAATAAATGAGAAAAATTTAGTAATAAAAATAAATGAGAAAAAAAAGAATTTTTCAGCTTTAAAACTTCAACTTCATTCCTTTCACTTAAGCCTAAAGCTAAAAGTCTGCAAAAGTTGTTTGGGTGGAGCAGCTTTTGCTGATCTGTTACTCATTCAGGTTCATAAACCGCGTATGACATAGTTCCTGCAAAGAATACAATGTGCTTAATCAGAGTGCTGAAATCATGTTGAGTTTTTAAAAATTTGTTAGTCACACTGGTAGTACATAATGTTTGCATTCTTTATGGGGAGTTGGTGCATGTACATAACACATCTTTTTTAAAATTTATTTATTTAAACAGAAACAAAAGCATGTAAAGGGTAGAGAGAATACAGAGTTCCAAAAAAAAGATAAACAATAAAAAATCATTAGTTAATAAATTACATATTATCCTCTTAGTAATAGTTGTTCAAGTTACAAAATTAAATCATACAAAGTAGATAGTCAAACAGTGAATGTTAACAGCTATGCATGCATGAATCTCTACCTGTATTTCTATCCTTTCTGTATTAGAGGGAAAGATAAAACTTAGCAAGATAAAACAAAACAAATTCCTATAAAAACATGAAACCAAAAAGTCATATAAAACCACAGTACAAGGTGGTCTGCAATAATTACTGTGTTGTTTCTTATTATCTTCAATAGAATGTCTATATCATCAGGCATAATTGAATATAGCAGTATAATTGAGTATTGCAGTAAATAACAATATTAGTAAAAATAAAACATAGACAGTATAAAATTTCAAAGGCAGGTAATAAACCAGAGTGGATATTCTAGTGGATCTTGTCATCTTAAGTGCAGTTGCCTATACTCTCAGACTTGATAGTATCAATCATAAGAGCTTTGAATAAAACTATCAATACAAAACAACAATCTAACAAACCAGATTCGATTATGATCAGTCATGGTAAAACAGGGCAGGTTTTACAGAGCTTTAGATTAAGTTAATAGGAAATTAAGGATGATTACCGTACTATATCCTGCTATTTTCAGGATAACTGACTGTGCCCTCAAATCTAGTACAGGTAAATTTACTGGAACAAAATCTAATACATCTAAGCAGAGTAGTGTGAGTAATGTGGGTTTTAAATCCTGGTGCACTATTAACAATATATCGTATCAAGGCCATCTATGTTAAAGATTCTAGCCATCCTTCTCTGCCTCATTTCTGCTATGCTATTTTTCTGCCTTTGTTTGTCTAGTTTTTTCCTTCATTCTACTGCCTGCCCCACTCATTGAGGCCTTTCTGCCAGCATTCCTAAATTCCTGGTATTTTTTTTTTCTCTTTCTAGAATGTCCTTCAGTATTCTCTGTAGGGTTGGATTGGTGGTCACAAACTCGCCCAGTTCCTCTTTGTCATGGAAGCATCTTTTTTCTCCATTCAGTTTTGCAGGATACATCAATCTGGGCCAGAGATTATTTTCTTTCAGGGCTTGGAATACTTCGCTCTAAGCTCTTCTTGATCTGATGGTCTGTGTTGAGAAGTCAACCGTGATTCTGATGGGCTTAACTTTATAGGTAATCTGTTTCTTTTCTCTGACAGCTTTTAATATTCTGTTTTTATATTGAATTTCTGGTATCTTGATTATTATATGTCTGGGTGTAGATCTGTTTTGGTTGTAGGTGGCTGGAGTTCTGTATGCCTCACATAACTGAATGTCATTTTCTTTTCCCACGCTTGGGAAGTTTTCCTTAATTATTTCCGTGAATAGCCTTTGTAATTCGCCTGTATGTATTCCTGCTTCTTCATTCACATTTCTTATTCTTAAATTGTAGATTCTCTTGTCATCTTCTAGCCGTTGTATTTTACTGCCTGTTTCCTTGTTATTTTTAAGAGATCTTTCCTTTCATGATCACACATTGCAAACTTGCCTTCAAGTTTTGATAGTCTGTCCTTAGTTTCTTTTAAGAAGTTTTGCCAGCTTTCAATGGAGTTTTAAATTTCCTGGTAGTCTCTTTGAATCTGCTTCATGTATTGTATATTTTCTTTATATTCTTTATCGAATGTTTCTCTCCCTTTTTTGTATTCCTCCCTTCTTCTGTCTGTATCTTCCTGAGAGATGCTTCCTGAGAGCATTTCTTTTATTACTCTACTCATATCCTGCTTTACCTGATTTAATATTTCAGTTTTGAGCTCGTCTACAAGGTCCCAAAGATATCTCTTAATGTCCATTGAAGCCATGTCTGAAGTTGTGTGTTTGCCACCCTCAGTCTCCCTTGTTTTTCCTTCTCCTGGATCAGTGCTTCTCAGGGTTCTGGGCTGGGGGCCTCCTCCTGCCTCTTTCTCCTATCATGGCCCTGGCTTCCTCCACACAGGTTACAGTGCAGGTCCCAGCCCCCTTCCCTGTTGACCATGTTTCCTCCAAAGCATGCTGGAGAGAGAGCTCTGCCCTTTCCTGCCTGCTCTTGTCACTGAGGTGTAAGCAGTGGCTGCATATGCCTGCCCCTCCCCACCCGGCCAGCCAAACTTCAAAGGCCTTCACCCAGTTAGTGCTTGCTAGGCGCAGGGAATCAATTTGGGATGCCTCATTGGGTCCCGGCCAGGGGTGTGGCCCAGTCCAAGCAAACCCCATGAATCTGCTCTGGGGAGGGAGGAACCAACTGAAGTCACTGTCACTCTCAGTTCAGGCTCCTCCTGCCCAATTCTAACATGTTGCCCATTTGGTCATGCCCTTCCCATGGAGGGGGGTCTCATTCCAAGCACTGACTATGGATTAATGAAGGTCCCTTCACTGTCTCCACTCTCCTTTGGGCTCACCAACCCCTGACCCCAGTGCCACTGCACTTCCTGTGAGTGGTGGCGGGAACAAGTTTGTGCGGCTCTGCCAGCTGGCGTGGATTCAAGCTGGCGCAAACTTGGCGGGTCACCGCAAAAATGCTGTGTCCCGTGATTTTTAGCTGTTTCAGTTGTAGTCCCGAAGTGTTTGATGAGCTTTTTTAAGTTTTAATTTCTTCCTGTGTCAAGAGGATCCATCTCCCTCTGTCTGGGTCTCTCCAGGGTGTTTTATTCTGGCATATGAGTTGTTTCTCCTGGGAGGCTTTGTATTTTGTTGTTCACTGATCAGCCATCTTGTCTTCTCCCTCTACATAATGCATCTGAATTATTTTACTCATCTCTTTTCCACCTCCGCTTTTCCTCTTTCCTTTCTCTTGATTCCTTTCCCATTTGAGAAAGAACCATTTCCCTATTTCCTATTATCTGTCTTTTATTTTGCTATTTATACTTTAGGCTTCTCCTGTAAGAGAAGTCATGCATGTTATAGTGACTCGTACACATCCATGTTTATAAAAGCACAGTGTACAATGGCTAAATGTTGGAAGCAGAGTATATATGTCCATCAACAGGTAAGTAAAGGAAATGTGGTATTTACATGGAATGGAGTACTATTCTGCCATAAATCAGAACAAAGGAGCCATTTGTAGGAAACTGGATGCACTTTGAGACCATAATATTATGTGAAATAAACCAGACACACAAGCCTAAATAATGTTGAGTTTTGAAAAGAGAGAAACATAGATTTTGTTCAGTGATAGGGAGATTTGGAATACATTGTTATGTAACCTCAACACAGACATCAACCCCCAAAATGGAAACTAGAGATTCCAGAATCAAGTAGACACATAAACTTTTGGAACTCCTCTTTTTCGAGGTAAGTATACCATCTGCAGAAGAGACTTCCCACTGAGGTGTTTAGTTACCAGACCGTTTTTACTAACTGGAAATGAGATGAAAATAAAAGGCTCCTTAATCCACAAATCAGCCTCAAACACAGAAGCATCTGTAGGAGTATCCATTCAATGTGCACTCTTGGGAAAGCCCATTCTTTGCTGTTCCATTGCGGTAAGTGGTCTTAGAGCAGGCAGCTCAATTATTGTTCCAGCAAAGGAGGGGGCAACAAATCTTTAAACCTAGCTGAAGTCTTTTCACTTTGATTGGTTGACTTTTTCCTCTGAGTGTATTTCTCAGGATGCCACTGCATGTGATAGGAACTCCTCGGTTACTTCACAGAAACAAAATCACAGAAGTATAGGAAGCAGTTAACAAAAACAAGTAATAGAAAATGGAAGATTTGGTTTCCAGTTCCTTCATGCCATGGGTCTGAGTGGAGCCACACCGGAGAAAAACTGCTGCAGTGGTTAGGAGAGGTCCAGTTATCTTCAGGGCTGAGCCCTGCCTCTGCCCTCCAGTCCCTGCTTGTTCCGTTCCTTTTCATCTGCAATACTTTCTTACCAACTCCTCCGACCCAAACATCCTCCATAGCTCTGCTTGTTTGCAAGCCTTTGTATTAAGACTTATAAACTACCCAATCATAGATTGTTTTACTGATTTCTAGGTTCTGCTAGCCCCATTATTTATCCCACAGCTCAAGGCATAAAGCTTTTACTTTCTGACACCCTTCAGCCAATCCATCCGTATCTGTACTACCACCATCCTAGTCTAAGTCATCCTCATCTTTAACATAAACCAAGGCAACTGTAAGATTCATGGATCCTCCTTGTCTCACTGCAACATGTCCCCCATTTGGCTGCTACATATATCTGTAAAGTATGTGAAATCTTGTCAATTCCTCATTCATTCATTCACCCATTGAATCAGCACCTCACTATGTATCCCAGGCTGGCCTTGACCCTCCTATTTCAGCCTTCTGAGGGCTTGGATTACAGGTGTGTGCCACCATGCCCATCCAATCCACTATTTGAAACTATATCAGTTTGAGAAAATTCCTAATTCCTTGTCAAGGTCTTCATTTGCTCTCAACTTTAGCTTTTAGTAGGAAGCTTTCTTTTCACTTCTTCAACATTTTTAAAATTTTTAATAAAAATACATGATTTTAAATTTTAAATGATATAAAAAGCATTTTTAAAATAAATCTTGCTCTATTCCTGTATGTACCCATTCTGTTCCAATACACAGATAATTGCTTTCATTAGTTTGTCATTTTCCTGGTTGTAAATGCAAATAAGGATCTCCCCTTTCTTTTTCATTTTATTACACAGTGGTAGTTCACTGTACATGTTTTGTGTTTTGCTGTTCTCACTTAATGTATTTCCATATCAGAATACAGATCAATTTCTCATTCCTGTCCACTACTATGTAGATTCTGTCTTGAGGATAAGCCATAGTTTATTTCACCTGTTCCTTGGCTTGCTTTGTTTCAATCTCCTTCCATTAAAAAAGGTTTTGCAATGCTTGGACTCATGTAAAGATTCTCTGGTTTGTGTGCAGACATATCTCAAGGGTAAACTCTCAGAAGTGGGATTGTCACCCAAAGCACAGTGTATTCTTACTTCTAGTAGATAATAACCAATCATATCCTACTCAAGTCACAACATTTATACAACTGTCAACTATGCCTGCTTTCCCACAGCTATACCAACTGAATATAGTACCTGATTTTGGTATTTTTGTCAATTCTATGGATTAAAAAATGGTTGTCTCATTGTAAGTTTTATTTGTACTTTTTTTATGATGAATGAAGTTGTGAATTTCTTTGTATGTATAAGGATAATTTATTCTCTTCCTGTGAACTGTATGTTCTCCTTTGCCTATTTTCTAGAGTGGGTGTCCTTCACTCACTCAGTTTCTAGAAACACTTTGTATTTTAGGATGAATAATTTTTTTTTGCGGTTATTTTTAACACTTAAGATCCTGAGTAATCTGACCCTTCCTCATCTCTGATCTCCACTGATAAAACTCTCCACTCCCTTCTTTGGCTCAAATCAGGATGTTCTGTGAGATCTCTACTGTGTTAAGGCTTTGCATCGTCAACTCCTTATTAGTAAGAACACAACTTTTTTTTTTTTTTGTACCGGGGATCAAACTCACGACTTTGCATTTGCCAAGCAGGCACTTACACCACTGAGCCAAACACATAATGGCTGCCCCTGATCATCCAGGCTGCAGTAGGATCCAGTTTCACTCTGTTACATTATTCAAGTTAATTCTTAATATAACAGTTACTAGTGTTTTTCCTTGTTTTAGTTTATTATAAATTCTCTCCCTATCCAGAATGTATGCTCCAAAGAAACAGGGTCTATCTCCAGTGCGTGGAATAGTACCTGGCACATAGTAGGTATGTCACAGAGATCATGTGATTAATGACACCTTTCCTCTTCTCCATACAGTTATAATTCCTGTCATATTCTCTAGAATTAAGATAGAAAATAATATTTTTGTGCACTTATGACAAACATTGGACTAGGTTTTATTTGCACACCTCAGTCAATCTTTCTAGCCATTCTGAGCTTGTAAGCATTATATCAATAAAAATGCTGAGACCAAAAAAATTCCTAAAGAAGTTTTCCAAAAACACATGGTTTGTACATGTGGATCCAATGAGTCCAAATGATTTTGAAGTCCATACACTTCACATTTCACGGTACCTAGGACATTATCTTATTTTACCAGCTTCATGGCACCTACTTGTTGCTGTCACATTGGACATGTTCAATAAATCAAGAAAACCATAATGTTAGAATCTCACAAGACCTCAGACTTAAGTAAGCAATACAGAAAATTAGCAGTGAGTCCAGGATACAAATCTTCAATCCTGGACTCTTCGTCATATATCCCATCCTATTATAGTGATCCTACTATATCCACTTCCTATTACAGTGGTTGTGCCGAGCTCCATCCTACCTTAAGGCCTTTGTACTTGCTAACTCCCCTCATGGAATGGATTCCCTTCAAAGTTTTGTATGGTTATTTCACTGTCATCATTCATGGCTTAGGGCCTATGTTACCTCCTTTCACCACACCAACTATTGGGCATTGTTCTTACTTCCCATTTTTCAGCTTTTATTTTCTCTGAGTATTTCTCATAATCTGGAATTCTTATTATTTGTTTTCTTGCTTGTTGTATAGCTTTCCTACTAGAATATGAGCTCTAGGTGGCTCCAGGAGCAAAATGAAAAATTCATAAACTTAGGGATCTAACAATTCAGTGATTACTCAGCTACTGTAAACCTTTGCAAGTTAATGGTTCTTGATTTTCTTGTCTCTCACGTGAGGAAATAGGTGATCTTCATGGCTTCTAACAGTATGATAATTCTAGGATGTAATAAATTATTAATTGAATTCAAGTTTTGATGAAGTGAAATCACTCTAAGTTTTTGTCTTTTGCATCTAGAATATAAATCTTTCTATAAAGTATCATACTGATTTCTGGATTTTAAACCAAATAGCCAGAACACCATTTACTTTTTTGTCGAGTCAGAGTTCTCATTCCTAAAAGCAAATATTGTATCTTGTCACAAGCAAAATATTGGAAGTACCAGTTTTTATCAACTGACATTTTTTCTATGAGTCATATTATCTTATTTCTATAGATGTTTAGTACTTTCGATTGGAATCTGGACATTATCAATACTACATTGTTGATTCTGAATTTTGTTGTCTTCTTTAATAGAATGTTGCATTTCATTGTACCAGGCAGTTGTGAATCAACTTGATCTTTTCAGAATTACTTTTGAGCTTTGTTAGAGTAGCCATTTACTGTAGACTTGACTCTAACTTTAGATTAGCCCTCTCCTAATATATGACCTTCCTGAGGTCTATTGACCACTGGGGTGTCTAGTGAGATCTCCATCTGGATGATCAGAATTTAAATGTCTCTTGGTCCTGTGTGAATTTCACTAGGTGTTTAACTTACAGCACCTCAGCTGCTATTCTTCCCCTGTTAGCTTTTGCTGAGACTCATACTGCCATGCCCTATAAAATCATAGCTTAATATTCATCTCAAGACAAAGGGACCTCTAAACCGATACTTAGAGTTATTCTTCTACAAAGTTTCCTCCAGTTTTTTGCCCACAAATTCTAACTACTTCAGAAGCCCTGACTGATTCTGTCATCTTGGCTCAGCAAAAGGACCATGCTCTGAGAACTGCCTTTCTGTACCATGATGAGTAAAATTCCTTCCAGCATTGAAGGGTTCATCTTGCTGGTTTCCCTTCTCTCAAGAATCACAGTCCTGTCTAATGTCTGAAAATAATTATTACATGTATTATTTCCAGTTCAAGAGTTGTTTACAATAAGAAAGCTAATCAGTTACCAGTTATTTCACAATGCCTAGAAATGGAAGTTGGTTCCTGGGTGACTTTGAGGTGTATAAAATCTATTTGTCCCAAAACTAAAAGTGCCACGGTGCTATAGATTTATATACTTTTCCTTGGAAAGAATATGATGATTTGTGAAATTCAAAGATAATAACAAATTGTGATTAAACTGTTACAATAATGACCTAGACCTAGCCCTGCCACCAAAAAAGAAAAATAAAAACAAAACTAGACAGAGCCCTGGCATAACTGTTAGAGTATCAGAATTAAAATAGCCAATGGCACAGGGTGACTGGAACATACAGGCTTTTGATGAATGTAGCTTTCATTGCCTTCCTGGGGATTGCTTAAAGCCAAATTCTATCTTAAATTGATTTGGGGAACTGGTAATTGAAAGGATTCCTGTGGTAATTTCTTTACCAAAGCAAAGGATCATTTTGTGATACTAACAAACTTTTTCTAAACTTTTTGTAAATGTGGATTTAGATACTTTATGTGTCCTGTGAGGAATTTGTTTGCTAAGGCTAAGTGTGGGTGTGAATGTGTATTTGGGAAATGAATGAGGAAGGAATTTGCCTGTCACATCATAGAACCTGTTGACCTAGGTAAAATCCATGTGGTTTTAGAATTATATTTTGAATGAGATGATAAGACAACAACACTACAGGATGGGAAATCCTTGGGTTAAAAAAAAAGATCAGGCAGTCTCTACTGTTACCTGCTCCCTGGGTGACAGAGTGTGTTTCATAGAACAATTTCCAAGAACCTGGAAAGAAATCTACTAAGTCATGCCTCTCATATGGAAATTCACCTGTTTATTCATTTATTCTTGCAATAACTTGAGTGTTCACTGTGTACCAGGTCTTGTTGTAGGTACTCGGGACACAACAGTGGACAGTACATCTACCTTTCTGGGACTTAAACGCTGGAGCGATGGCTATCAAACAATGTAGAAACACAGAGCAGACTAAGGTGTTAGAAAATGACAGGGTGTGGGTGGTCTCTTTTTAAGCTGGTGAGAATTTCCTTTTATATGTAGAAGGGGGCACCCAAACAGAACTCACTGTAGCTGAGATAAAAAGAAAGCAGAGGCTAGGAGAAGCTGGGTGAACACCTGTGAGGAAAAAAAAATACAAAGAGCTGGGGTGGGAACAGCATATTTGGGGGGTGTTGGGTATTGGCAAAGAGGTCACAATTGTAAGAGTGAAATATAGAGCAGGTACCATGCAAAGATAAGAAATGAGGATAGAAGGGTTAGGAAGCCTCATATCAGGCAGTCTTGCAGGTTATGGCAAAACCTTTGGATTTTATTCTGAATTAAATAGGAAACCATTAGAAAGTGCTGAAATGTAGAAGGACACAATCTTACATTTTAAAATGATCACTGTCTGCTGCACAGAGAAGAATCCGACATGAGAAGATCAGTGAACAGCTCTTATAATAGTACTGATGAGAGATGATGCTGGTTCATGCTAGGATGACCTAACCATCAGCAGTGCTGATAAGAAAGAGTAAGAATCCAGATACAATTCAAACAATATTCTGACTATATATGCTAATGAATTAAGTGCGATTAAAACAAAATCAAGGATAGCACCTGGTTTTTGGCATGAGCAATGGCAAGAAAGGTAGTATCATTCTTTTTAGGAAAGGAAATTGAGGCTGTAGGAAACTGGGTAGTGAGATTTGGCAGAGAAAATCTAGAATTCTATTTTGAATTCTCATATTTGTTCCTAGATTTCAAAGAGGAGCGCTAGGATGGCAAAAGAATACACAGGAGTGGAAGGTCCAAATTTAGTATCATCAATATAGAAATAATATGTAAAGCCATAGGATGGGACAAGAATTCTTAGTAAGTTTTGCCTGGATTTAGAGTCAGGATGAAGGAGGATGCAGCCAAGAAGATGAGATGGAGCAGTGACTTCAGAGATTGGCACCCATGTTACTAATTGTCTCTAGACCTTAGTCTCTTCATCTGTAAAATAGATAATAATTCTCAGTTCATGAGTTGTGATGCTTAAAGGTGATCATATACTGGCCTGGCAGGGTGCAGCCCACTGAGGGGGAAGGGAAACCACATGTTTTTTTTCCCAGGGGCTTCTTGCCCTGTGCCTTTTGCACTGAACATCAGAGGGCCGGCCATTCAGGGTCATTTCTCAAGCTGCTCTGAGATGGTGAGGAATAGACTGAGGCTCTCAGAGCTTATTGCTTTGCCAGCTCCATGGATTACCTGAAGTCTAATGTCATATGTCTAACAATAGGTCCATCCTGAAGGCAAGAAAGCTGAAACCTGTGTGAAATGGTGGAAACTGTGAGGCAGACTGCAAGCAGAGTAAGGAGGATCACTTGGGAGAAGGTAGTGGGTGTTGGCATGTGCCTCATCCTGTGTTGGTGACAACTCAGCTGACTTCCTCTTTAGGAAGCTGCCTTCTGTGAATTTCCTCAAGGTCATGCCTCCATGCATTCAATGATTGGATGATAAGGGGTATAGTATAGAAACCCCCCCCCCCAAATAGAACCGACTCTATTTCAGCACACCACAACCTATAGGAGCAGCTGGGCCAACCCTGCTCTTCTTACTCCTTACTGATGTTTGACCTAAGGGCACACTGCCCAGTAAACTTTCTAGCCGAGCTTTGGCGCTCAGTCTTGGAATCTGTTTCTCAGTGTACCCAAGCTATGACAATTGGTACAGAAATAATTATAGAAAACGAGCTTTTAAAATGATATTTTAAACTAAGTCACCTACTGGTAAGTTCCAGTACTGGTAGGCAGAATATTCATAACCTCTGACAAAATATAATGGTCATTATTAAAACAAATAACTCAGGCTAGGTCACAATATAACCACCTAGGTTAGTGCTGGCTCTACTATGAAAAGGAAGGAGGTGCAGAACCTGGCCAGTTGGTAGAATTGGGGAGCATGAGTCCTAAAAGTGCTAGAAGCAGGGTAGGCACAACACAAAGTTTGGTAAGAGATTATATTAGTTACCTATTGCTGTGTAAATGTATTAGCACAAGTTTAGCTGTGTAACTATAGCAGTACAAGACTTAAAACTTTAAGTAGCATAATCATATATATAAAATCCCATGTGTCTTGACATGTATCTAGTAGTTTAAAACAGTGCACATTTATTTTCTCATTCATTTAGTTTCTGTGGGTCAAAGGTTCTAGCATAGCTTTGCTGGGTCCTCTGCAAGGCTGGAATCAAGGCTGCCAAAGTTGATATTTTTAAATTTTAAAAATTTTTAAAAATTTAATTTTATTTTTTTTTGGGGAAAGGGTCTTGCTATGTAATTCAGGATGGCCTTGAATTTAATATGTAGCCCAGGTGATGCCTCAGCCTCCCAAGTGCTGCGATTTCAGGCATGTGCCACCACACCCTGCTGAGGGTGAGATCTTATCTGAAAGTCTGACTGTGGATGGATCCACTCTCAAGTTTATGTAGTTGTTGGCAGGACTCAGATTCTTGCAGATTGTAAAGCTGAACCCCTAAATTTCTTGCCAACTGGCTGCCGGAGACCACCTCAGTACTTTGCTGCCTGGTCCTCTCCTTAGGACAACTCATACTATGGCAGCAGGTTTCTTCAAAACCAGCAAAGGACAGTCTGCTAACAAGACTTGTGTTCAAGTCCTAAAACTTTACATAGAATAATCACATATATAAAATCCCACATGTCTTGACGTATCTAGATCACACTCAAGGGGAGGGATTACATAGAATATAAATGCACAGTGCAGGGTCATTGAGACCACTCTGGCATCTTACCACAGAGATTTTATTGATATGGGAGCCTTTGCCCATGATGGAGGATTTACCACTCTGGCAAGGGACAAATTAAGTGAAGCAGAAATGTGAAGATTGCTCTGGAGTTAGTTGAGAGGAGGGACCAGAAGCCTTAGGCAGTGACATAAGGAGTGACTGTGGTATATAAGACTGGAGAACCCAACAATTCTGTTCCTCAGGAGGATCAGGAGGATATTTGTTTACTCAAGTGATATTTAATGCACTTGGATGAGAAATGCTGGGTTTCTGCTACAGAGGCTATGGAACTAATCCAGGCACCATGACACTGTTGTTCAGAGGAGGGAGACATGGGTAGAAGTGGTGACAAGGGATGGATTGTGGAACAAAATTTTCTGACAGACTAATGTGTGTTGTAAGAGAATGAAAGGTATCAAGGATGACACTAAGATTTGAGGCTGAGCAAGTGGAAGAGTATAGGTACATTTCAGGTGGGGAGGGAGAACTCAGGGGAGAGGTTCAGGCAAAAGATATAAATGACTTATTAACCTATGGGTAAGTAGACAAGCCATGAGTTTAGATGGCATTCATAAGCCCTAGGGACTTCAGTGTAGAGAAAGGGTCAAAGAAACTGAGCCCCAGAGCATTCCAACATGTGAAGACTGAGATGATGAGAGAGCCATAATATGCCAGGGTCTGGCCTAAGAATGATGGAGGGAGGGTGGTGGAAGAGAGAGAGACCCATAAGGAAGAAGGGGACTGAGCTGCAAAAAGGAGAGGTAGTTGGTAGTGTCATCTGACATCATGAAATTCAGAGCTGGAGGTTTGGGGAGGGGGAAAAGACAGAGGAAAGTGTTAGAGGTAGGGTTGGAAATGGGGTTGTTGGGTTGGAGAGAAGCGGGTGGAAGACTCTGAAAAATTTAGGGCCTCATGAAACAGGAGGAAGTGAGAAAAGAAGAGAGAAAATAGTCCTATAGGGATATACCTTGGTCTCCTTCAAATGTCAAGAAACATGAGGATAAAAGAAAATCCTTGTCAACAGTTTCTCACTGAACTTTGCTTCTTTGTTTCTTTGTTCTCCTGGGCTTTGGAGCTAGACTTATGGATATTGACTAGGGTAGGGCTTAAATTAGATAAAGACATGATTCAAGTTAAGATTCTGTTAATTAAGAAAAAAACAGGCAATCCATAAAGAATATATCATAAAAGGCACATCTCACCCTATTCACTGATCTACCTATTCATTCAAGCAATCAATAAATCCCTCGAGGCCAGTTTCAGGAGGGCAGGGACCCCTTTCATTTCTTCCAACACTCCCAACACAGACCAGGGCATCTTCATTCATCTCACAGGTAAGTGCTGCCTTCTTGGTTTAGGCCTCTCTGAGAAGACGCTCAGGTCTGAAGAATGAGACAAGATTTCTCCTGAGGGTGAAAAAGGAAATGCTTACTTTCCAAACAAAGACAAGTGTGAAGGCCCTCTGCCAAAAAAATCTTAACAGTTTTTGATGCAATTAATGAAAACCCATATAGTTACTGGTTGGGAAGAAATAATTTAAATCATGTCTTATACTTTCCCTAAAACTGCTCCTTTAAAATAGATGTTAATGCAAGTTTCATAACAAAAAGGGATGCCAACTGTTTTATCTTAATGTTATAGTTTAATATTACTTAGTTGGCCTTTTAATGTTAGTATTGGTTTTATCAATACACTGAAAAGAATTATGTAGTTATATGCATAGAAAGTTTTCCTTATGTCAGAACTACTGTCTTCTAGGACTTCTAGGATTTCATATTTACATTTAAATTTTTAATTCACCTAAACATTTTCAGATGTGGGCTTTTTTGTTTTCAATGTCTTTCAATAAAGAATGTTTTGTGGGGGGCCAGGAATATAATTCAGTGGCATAGTGCATCGTTAGCACACACAAGGCTCTGAACTCAATGACCAGCACACACACATGCACACACACACATGCACACACACACATGCACACACACGCACACACACATGCACACAAATGCACGCACACACACGCACACACACATGCACACACACGCACACACACGCACACACACACATGATTGCTTTCTTCATATTCATATAAGTCTCTCATTTCTTGTTATGTAAATTCCTGGGTATCTTTAATTTTGTTGTTATTACTACTATGCATGGGATCTTTCCCATTATATCTTATAGCTTGTTATTATGGATGTTTGTGGAGAAATGTGTATGTATGATGTTAAATAAAAACGTGTCCAGTCATTGGATCGAGGTCTCAATTCTAGTAGTACTTCAGTTGACTGTTTTTCCAATAGTTAAAATTAGCAAATAACATTTTAAAAATCCATTCTAAGCCAAAAGGCACAGAATGGCACCTTATTGATTCAATTGCATTTCTTTAACAACTCTTGGGGGTGAAAATCTTTGGATGTTTACTGGGCATTTGTTTTCTTGTAGTAAACTGTTGTTCATATGCTTTGCTAATGTTTCTATTCAATGTCTGTTGTGTTTTATGTTGATCTGACAAAATTATTTTTAATCCATTTTCACCTTAAAAATAAATACTTATACATTGTTTCTGTCAAGAGAGGAAAAATCATCAAAAGTCGAACATGAACATTACCATGTTAGAGTCTAAAAAGTTTTTGTCTCTTTGTTCTTAAAATCTGGGGGTGAACAGATCTGCAGGGGGCTCAGCACCCCCTAGTTCCTGCCTGTTGGGTCTCCCCCATCCTTCACTGCTGGTGGTCTCCCTGCCAGGTTTGAAAGGATTATCCAGGATCAATATTTTAAATAGTTGTATTTTTTTCTAACTGGAGTTAAGTTTATAAGCTTTTTTTATTTAACCACCAAACACCAGAAATAAAAATCTGGAAAAGGGCCAGTTTGACTGGGAGCCAGTGCACTTCCTCATAGCTGAGGAGCTTGCCCTTCGTCCCAGTTGTTTTTCCCGAGTTACTGACTTTTCCTCTCAAAGGCTGAACCCATCCCCCAACCTCTCAAATTCCTCCTCCCTTTCAGTCCCAAATGGTTCCTAGAGATCTTGCTTAGCAGCTGACACCTGAGCTGTTACTGGAGCCTGTGCCTCAAGAGACCTGAGCAACAGCTCTTGCTGGCTCTGAAAAATGCAAATCCATAAGGAGGCCCTGGTAGTTTGTGTATGTCCACGTGTGCACACTAGGGGAGGGGAGAACAGAGCATTCTCGTCCACTTCCTGCTCTTTACAGGGTGGGGAGAAGTTTGCTCACAGTAATACCTAAGTAAGGGCCAGAAATGTAGCATTCAGGAGAATTTATCATGTGACATACACATATTGAGCACCACCTGTATAGCAGGCACTGTTCTAAACACTATTGAACAAGACACCCCTCCCTCTACTGTGACACTCACTGCCCTGTGGAAAAGACAGACATGGAACAAATGATTCCACTCCACAAATTCAAGTTACAAGTGTGAAAATGCTGCTTAGTCCAGTGGGAACAATTTCATGGTTTGCTTACAAACTCCTTTCCTTTGAATGGGTGCAAAGACCAGCAAGGAGATCGCCCCAGGAAGTTTTGGTGGCTAGTTCCTTTCTCCTGCTTCCCACACTCAGGGGTGGGACATCCTGAGAAAATAGCCCTTGACGTAAGACCCCAAGGGAGGGTGAGGGAGAGGCTGGGCAAAGCGCTCTCCTCCCTGCCTGGGAAATTGTTGTTGGGTTCAGTCCTGCCATCCCATCATCCCAGGTTGGCCTTTTAAGTGATCTCTGCGTCAATTCTCACTGACCCACATATTTAGGGCTCCTCCCTGTCTCCTTCTTTCATGCTTAGAGCTCTTGGTCCAGATAGGTCAGCTGGCAAACATTTGAGACGTGTCTCAGGATTCTGGGATGTGTTCCTGAACCTCTGTGGGTTTTTGTGTGAGGTGCGTCATTAGTTCTGACTTGATTCCTAAAGCATACTGGGTCCTTCATCCTGGGTCCATACACTAAAGCCCAATGGCTGACTGTAGGCCACTGAGTCTCTGCAACCAGGCCTGGAGGAGATTAGTCTCCAGTAATATGTGGTCAGTTGGCTCTTTCTTCTAGGTATTCTACACACACACACACACACACACACACACACACACTCCATTTCTCAGAATTCTTTTGGAAAGGAGAGGAGGAGTTACGACCACCACGCCATCTTTTGGGCTCTTTCTCCTTCCCAGCTCTTTTTCACCTGCCTTCAGTTATACTTGAGCTATGAGACTCAATACAACTGGGAACCCTGCCAAGGCAGGCATATTACTGTTCCATCCAAAAGGATGAATTTCTTTCCAGCAAGTTGGAGTAGGCAGTGAGCTAATAAGATCTGGAAATGGGAGGAGAGGGAGCTCTTGTGTTGGTGTAGTTAGGAGCATGGATACTAGGTTCAGACTGCCTGGAATCAAATCTTGTCACTGTCACTTCCTAGATGAATGACCTCAGGCAAGTATTCTGTGACTCACTTTTCTCATCTATAAAATATGATTAAACACCCCGCTCATAAGAATGTTATAAAGATAAAATGAGTTAAAATAGCCAGGTGTTATGGCACATGCCTGTATCCCAGCACTCAGGATGCTGAGGCAGGAGATTTGCTGCAAATTACAAGTGCGAGCCCCCTTGGGCTACATAGTGAGTTCAAGGACAGCTGGGATTACCCTGTCTCAAAAAAGAAATAAGATAGATATAGACAAACAGAGAGACAGACAGACAGAGACAGAGAGATGGAGTTAAAACATGTACAGGTCTTTTTTTTTAAACACATGGCCTCCTCCTTTCTGCCTTCTGGCTCAGTACTCCACAATAGGTACCCTGGCATCTTTTCTTCTATTTCTGCCACTCTGATTCAATAGCAGTGGGCTGAACTAACTCCTTTGCTCTATTGTCTTTGTTCTGGTCCACCTGGGCTTCGCAGGAGAAGCCCACTTGTAACTGGGACTCTTATCTCTTTGGGCCTGAGGTCCTCAGAGTTCCTCATCACAGACAATGACAATCCTAGTGGACTAAGTGCTGCTGTAAAGGTGGCATAGCCTGTTTTTGATACACAAGAAAGACACCCAAACAAATGCTAAGGATGCCAGGTTTATGGCATTTTTTTGGTTGGGTTCTGGTAGGTTAGGAGGATTCAGCCAGGCAAAAATGAACAAAGGACATTTCAACAGAGTGCAGCACATGTAGATACCTGGAGAGGAAAGAGAAAGCTCAGAGCTTGGGGTGGATTTCTTGGCCCCTCCAGAAATCCAGGGGTGAGGCCATGGAAACATGGAGCCACTCTAATTCTTCCACTGATGACCTAGATCTGTCATATTTAATTCATTCCCTAATATTCTAAATCAATACTAACAAAAAATGGATTTAATTTTTATAATTTTCACATGACCTTTATGAAGATGGAAGGTTCATTATGTGCTCCATAGTGTTAAGTTTTCAGACTTCTAGTTAAACATAACAGATCAAATACATATGTGTACTCCAATTGTCTTTTAAAAATATTAACAGAATGACAGTAGAGGAAGAAAATAGGCATAAATTCATAAGGGCAAAGAATATAGGAGAGGAGATGACAGCCGATGAGAAATGGCAATAAATATTTGGGATATGAAAAGCAAGAAAGAGCCAGATAGCTGAGAAGTGTCTCAGATTGGGCTTTCTGTGGGACACACCCAGAGATGGATCTCGGAGGCTGGAAAGTTACTGGACAGAACTCTTAGGAACCACTCCTGCAGGACTGTGAAAAAAGGACTGGGCATAGAAGTGGAGCTGCAATGGAGTCAGCTAACCTCATAGGAATCTCTTCAGAGTGGCCCCAAATTGGCATGAAGGGTTCAGGCCTCGAGACAATCGGGGGCAGGGGGGCGGGCAGTTCCCTTCACTCACGGCCAAATCCTAGGGAGGAACCTGGTTGTAAGCCTTCACTAGCCCACACTCCCAGCAGTGGGGAAACACGAGCCTGATAGCCAATCAAAATAGGGCTGTCATAAAGGTGATTCAAAAGAAATGGCTTAGGAACTGGGGTGGCAGGAGCCTCTTGAACACAAGGCGAGATGTCAAGCTGAAAACAGGAACGGTTTGAAAGGGCCTTATCTCTTCAAACCCAGGCAAAAGACTGAAGTTTCCTGTGTGGTAAACTTTGACACAGGAGGGTTTTCCATCCCAGGGACACAAGACACGGCAAAGGAGTGCAAAATGCCTGAAAGTGGAAGAGGTGAAGTCTTCTCTGAACATGGTCAATACCAAGTTCTGAATGAGTGTCCAGCCCCACCCTCACTCAGGTCATAGAACACTAGCACAGAGCCTGGGCAGAAGTTGGGAGAATTCTTCTCTAGAAGACTGACTAGACCAAAAGAAAAGCCCCACTGACATGAAGGTGTGGGCTGCCAGTTTAAAAAAAAAAAAAATCAAGCTAGTTACCTTACTACCTTCATACCAAGTGACAAACTCAACCTATTATCACTTAGCTTTTAATCAGCTTAATACTTCATTCTCACATAGTCAGCAAAGACACTTATATATTGTGCTCAAGGAAAAACTAAGCATGAGACTTTCTTTGAAAAAAAGTTTTGGGGTATTTTTCTTATAAAGTATCTCTTTGTGCATTTCTCTTAGCAATAAGTTCATTTTTAGATGCTGCGCTTGAATGTGTATCTCAAAGTTTGTGTGCTGGAAAGATAAATCCCAATGTGACAGTGGTGAGGGGTAGTATGTTTAAGAGGTACTTAGGTCAATCTCTCATGAATGGATTGTTAGTAGAGTAGAATCATCTCTTTCTAGAGTAGGTTTGTTAGAAAACGGATTCTGATCTTCTCTCACCATGCAATGCCTTCTGCCTGCAGTGTGACGATATGGCAAGAAGGAGCACACCAGATTTGGCTTCTTCATCTTGGACTTCCTGGGCTCCAGGATGTAAGTCGAATGAATCTATGTTCCATATAAATTATCTGGTCTGTGGATCTCTAATAGCAGCACAAAATGAACTGAGACATGGGGCAGCCTGATGAATCTAACAAATTTACAGAAACATGTTTAAAAATAGAAACTTGTGCAGAACTTTAGAAACCGAATGATATGACTCTCATCTTACAAAAAAGAAAACCAAAGCATTGAGAACTGAAGTGTCATGCCAGCTCTAGAACCTGGCTGGTAATGAATGAAGGGCTAGAAAATCTAGTTTGATCCTCCACCCGTTAGAGTATGCTGTCTCTTCAATTACTATACCTCTAAAGTTGGTCCCCCCAGGAGCCACATTTCCTGCCCAATTCCCAGATTTAGGAATTACAGAGAGCCACCTTCATTTTTCCACGGTTTGCAGCACTTTTTTAAAACTGGGAAATAAATAACGGAGAGGATTTTAAGCTACCTTGAGACCCCTTGTGATTTCATGCTGTAATTTTGGCAATTTCACCATTAACACCTTGCAAATCTCAGTTCCAGTTAGCACACTGTCCAGCTGCCATTGAAATAATACAAGTTACCATCAAAAAGATTAGTGTTGCAGTTCTGTCATGGAATGAGGCCAAGCTGATATTTTTTTTTTCAAGAGGGAGTAGAAAGGGTGAACCAAGCCTATCAGTGTCAGCCTCGGTGCTTTGAAATCCTTTATTCTCACAAATCTCCTGACCACAGCAGAGGTCGAATATACCAGGACTAGAATGGTGCATTTTCAGCTCCTCCTGCTGTTCCCACCCTGTATCAGTGAGACAGTGACTGTGTAGGCCACAGCTGATGTAGTTTGTAGAAGAGTAACTAGAGGGTTTAGGGTTCTCAAACGTAAATTGAACTCAAAGGAACATGAGGCACTGGGTATGATTCTCTCTCACCGAGAGAGAAATCTGTTATCTTTGTCCAGGGTAAACTTAAGCAAATATATATATATATATATATATATATATATATATATATATATATATATATATTTTTTATTTAAAGAGGGGGGAAGCAAAACAGAAAAAAAGGTAGAAACAATACAGAATTTCAAAAAAAAAATAAACAGTAAGAAATCACTATTTGATGCATTACATATTGTCTTCTTGGATATAGTTGTGCCAGTTACAAAATTAAAGCATACAAAGTGGACATTCAAACAGTGAGGCTGCAAACAGTTCTGTTCACCAATCCAACAAAAACTTAGTAACATGGTTATCAATCCTACACACTTAAGTATACATACAGTTATCTCTTTTAGGGCACTTTCTTTTCCTCCTCTTGCTTTTTTAAAAAAAATTTTATTTAAAGAAAAAATTTTGAAACAGAAAGAGGGTAGAAACAATAAAAATCTCAAAAACAAAACAAAAAAAATGGTAACCAGTAAGAAATCACTAGTTGATAATTACATACTTTCCTCTTAGATGCAGTTGTTCAAGTTACAAAGGTAAAGTCCACAAAGTGGACATCCAAACAGTGAGACTGCAGTCAGTTTTGCTCATCCATCCAACTAAAACTTTGGCAACATGGTTATTAATTCTACACACTCAAACATATATGCAGTTATATCCTTTAGAATACTCTCTTTTCCCTTTTTTTTCTTTACAATAACTATAACCCATTCTCGTAAACTACTTAGAGGTTCTACACATGTATAAGTCTCTATACATATACCTAGCCTTTCTGTATTAGAGTGAAAAACAAATCAAAACAAGTCAGCAATACAAATTCCTACAAAAACATGAAATAAAAACAACACACAAAAACACAACACTAGGTGATCTATGGTAGTCACTATGATATCTCTTGTTATTTTCAATAAAATTGTCTATATCGTCAAATATAATATAAACTTAGCTTTGCATTACACTATTAATAAAATCTAAACATTGGAAACATTATAGGACTTCAAAGGCAGTTAACAATCAAACCAGAATGTGTATCCTATTGAATCCTGTCATCTTCAGAGTAGTTGCCCCTACTCTCAGACTTGACACTCTCAAGCATACCAGATTCAAATAAAATCAGTCAAGATAAAACAGTGATATAACCAATCTTCTCTGTCTTATCTCTACCATGCTATTTTTCTATTGTTATTTGTTTACTTTTCTCCTTCATTCCACTGTCTGCCCCTTTCTTTGAGGCCTTTCTGCCATTATTTCTGGAACCCTGTTGATTTTCTTCTCTCTCGAATGTCCTTCAGTATTCTTTGCAGGGTTGGATTGGTGGTCACAAACTCCCCCAGTTCCTCTTTGTCGTGGAAATATCTTGTCTCTCCATTAATTTTGAGAGACAGTTTTGCAGGGTACATCATTCTGGGTTGAAGGTTATTTTCTTTCAGGGCTTGGAATATTTCTCTCCAAGCTTTTCTTGATTTGATAGTTTGCATCGAGAAGTCTGCTGTGATTTTGATGAGTTTTCCTTTATAGGTAATCTGTTTCTTTTCTCTGACCACTTTTAATATTCTGTTCTTGTGATGGATTTCTGGGATCCTGATTATTATATGTCTGGGTGTATGCCTCATTTATCTGAACTTCACTTCCATTACCTATGTTTGGGAAGTTTTCCTTAACTATTTCTGTGAATAGACTTTTTATTTCATTTGTATTTGTTGCTGCATCTTCATTCACATATTTTATTCTTAGGTTATAAATCCTCTTGTCATCTTCTAGCCTTAGTATCATTGCTTCCTAGTTCCTTGTTATTTTTAAGAGATCCTTCCTTTCACGATCATACTTTGCAAATCTATCTTCAATTTTTGAAAGTTTGTCTTTAGTTTCTGTTAAAAGGTTTTGCCAGGTTTCAATGGAGTTTTTAATTTCCTGATATTCTCTTTGGATCTGTTTCATATATTCTAGGTTTTGTTTATATTCTTCATGAAAGGCTTCTCTCCTTTCTCTGGATTCCTCTATTCTTTCATTTGTATCTACTTGAGGATTCCCCCAGGACTTCTTTCATTAATCTTCTTATATCTTATTTCACCTGAGTTAGAATTTCAGATTTAAATTCAACGATGAGGTCACGGAGGTATTTCTTTATTTCTGATGAGGTTGTCTCTGACATTATAGGTTTGCTGCTCTCAACCTCCTCTGCATTTACCTCTGTTGAACTTACTTTCCCTGGTTCCGCAGTTGGGGACCTTTTGCTCTTTGTCTGTCTTGTCATGTTTCTGGCCCCCTTCAGACAGGTGGGTGGTGAAGGTCTCTGGGCCTTTCCTATTGCTTACAGTTTTTCTGCAGCCCACTTGCTAGGGAAGTACTGTTCCCCAGTCCTCAGCAGATCTGTGAGTTGCACGCTGAGAGCTGGCTCCTTCCCCTATGCCAGTCAACCAGTTTATGCTTCAACAAGTTTGTGTGTTCCCTGGGGATGCCACTGGCCCAGAAAAGCCTCATCCCTGGTTTCAACCAGGGGCTTGGCCCTGCCCGAGCAGATCCCACCAATCTGCTTTGGACTAGGAGTCATCAGTAGACGGCTGCCTCCAGTTTTGATTCAAGCTGGCCCTGCCCAACTCCAAAATGTCACCCAGCCAGTCCTCCCCCTATGGGGAATCCAGTTCCTGTCACTCACCAAAGTTCATGCAGCTCTACTGGCTGTTTCTACTCCCTGTCTCAGCATCTCCTCCAGCCAAGGGTCTGGAGCTCACCAACCCCCGCTCTCGGCAGGGCCGCAATCTCAGCTCGATTGTGAGTCACCTGACTCTAAGACGTGCCAGTACAGCGATCGGGGCTTGCCCAGCTCCAGCCCTCTGTCCATGGTTCTTCTTCTTCTTTCTTTTATCTTTTTTTTCCCTCAGTTTCTTCCTGGGTCATGAGAATTCCTGTCCTTTTGTCTGGCTTTCTCCATGTTGCCAGATTCCAGCGTCTGAGTTGTTTTATTTTATTTTTTTTCCCCAGAGAGGCTCTCTTGTGCTGCCACTCAGTCGGCCATCTTGCAATCAAGCAATTATATTTTGTTAACTCTAAATTTCAAGGCTCTACTCCTGTCCCTTCAAAGGCCAATTGCTGAACTCTATGTTTTTATGTTAACTTAGTGTTTCCTTTTTCCTTGACAATGTGTACAACTTAAAAAATAATAAGTCAATGAAATATCCATGAAGTTGCTGGCAAAAGGTAAATAGAGAAGTTTTTTTTAAAAAAATTTTTATTTAAAGGGATAAAACAGAAAAAGGAGACAAATATTACAAATTTCAAAAAAAACATAAACAGTAAGAAATCACTAGCTGATAAATTACATATTGCTCTTTTAGAAATAGTTGTTCAAGTTACAAAATTAAAGCACACAAAATGGACACTCAAGCAGTGAGACTGCAAACAGATATGTTCAACAACCCAACAAGAACCTAGAAATATGGTCATCAATCCCACACACCTAAACACACATGCAGCTATATCTTTTATAGCACTTCCTATTTCCTCTTTTTTTTACAATAGCAATTATACATTTTTTTATTTAAAGAGAAAAAAAACAGGAAAAAGGTAGAAATATTACAGAATTTCAAGAAAAGAAGATAAACAGTAAGAAATCACTAGTTGATACATTGTTTCATATTGTTCTTTTAGAAATAGTTATTCAAGTTACAGAATTAAAGCACACAAAGTGGACACTAAAGCAGTGAGAGTGCAAACAGATCTGTTCAACAATCCAACAAGAACCTAGAAATATGGTCATCAATCCCACACACCTAAACATACATGCAGCTATATCTTTTATAGCACTTCCTATTTCCTCTTTTTTTACAATAGAAATTATACATTTTAAAAATTTTATTTAAAGAGAAGAAAAAAAACAGAAAAAAGGGCAGCAACAATACAGAATTCTAAAAGAAAGAAAGAAAAAGGAGAATAAGAAAAAGCCCCACTAAGAAATCAGTAATTTATAAATTACATACTGTCATCCTGGATGTAGTTGTTCAAGTTACAAAGTTAAAGGGTAAATAGTAAATATTCAAACAGTCAGACTACAAACAGTTCTGCTCAAAGATCCAACAAAGATTCAGCAATATGGTCATCTATTTTACACACCCAAACATACATGCAGTTATATTTCTTAGAGCACTTTCTTTTCCTCTCTTTTTTACAATAGCAGTTAAACATTTTGGTTTTATTACTCTTGCAGTTCTTATTTACTTTTTACACTAGAGACACAATATGATATTTATAAATATGATTCTTATTTATTTCACTAATGAGGATAGTCTCAAGTTGTCTCCATTTGCCTATGAAGGCTTCAAGGTCATCCTTTTTTAAAGCTGAGTAATATTCTATTGTATAAAAATGCCACATCTTTTTCATCCACTCTGCAGTTGATGGGCATCTTGGTTGTATCCAGGATTTAGCTATCACAAATTGTGCAGCTATGAACTTGGGTGCACATATATCACTGTGATAAGAACTTTTCAGTTCTTTGGGGAAAATACCCAGGAGGGGGATAGCTGGATTGAATGGGGCTTCCAACCCTAGTCTTCTGAGAATTCTCCATATGGATTTCCATGTACTGGCTGAACTTTGCCATGTTATGTTCCAGTTGTTTTTTCTGCTTTTCCTCCTATTTAATTGCTTATCCTACCTGGTGGTTTCTTTCTGTTGTTGTTTTGGGGATTGTGGTCATTTTTATCTCTGTCTAGTATGTCTTTCAGTACTCTTTCTAGGGTTGGTTTGGTGGACATGAATTTCTTCAGTTGTTCTTTGTCATGGAAGTATCTCGTTTCTCCATTAAATTTGAATGAAAGTTTTGCTGGGTACATCAGTCTGGGTTGAAGGTTGTTTTCTTTCAGGGCTTGAAATACCTCACTCCAAGCTCTTCTTGACTTGAGGGTTTGTGCTGAATAGTCTGCCGTGATTCCAATGGGCTTTCCTTGATAGGTGAGTTGTGTCTTTTCTCTGAGAGCTTTTAATATTCTGTTTTTATGCTGTATGTCTGAGATCTTAATTATTATGTGTCTGGGTGTGGATTTATGTTGATTGTGACTGTTTGGTGTTCTATATGCCTCACTTATGTGCATATCAGAGTTTTTCCCCATATTTGGAAATTTTTCTGCTATTATTTCTATAAATACTTTACGTATGTCATTTGCCTAGACTCCTATATCTTCACTAATGCCCATTATTCTTATATTGTTGCTCTTGGCATCATCATGAAGCTTCTGGATTGTCATTTCATGCTGCTTTGTTATTTTAAAAAGTTCTATCCTTTCCTGATCACTAACTGTGATCCTGC
>PVLA01001385.1:96124-365498 GCA_004027455.1 Hydrochoerus hydrochaeris
TTTCAATCAGTTTCCCATGCTCATGTACTTTTTTCTCTAGTTCTTCTTTAGCTGCATTCAACAACTCCTTTACTAAAGTTGTTATTTCTATCTTTACATGGGAGACTACTTCTAATTTGATTTCCTCTATAGCCTGATGCAGTTGTTTTTTTATTTCACTGGCTATCTTTTCAGAGATTCCCAGTGTGTTACTTTTGGGTTCCTCTATTTCAATGTCTCCTATACTTGCTTCTGGTGAATTATATGTTTGATACTGCATTTTGCTTTTTCGTTTTGTCACACCTGGTGTTTTCTATGTGTAGGAGGGGATCACACACACTATTTTCAGACACAACAAAGTCATACAGTTAGTTGTAGGGGGTTTTACTACTGGCCCTATTTATCCCCTGTACACCTCTATTTTAGGGGTATACTCACCACATTGATACAGTCAATCTGGGGTAGTCCAAAGTTCGCCACCTGGGAGCAAAATTCCAAAATTTCTCACACTAACTGGATCCCACTGAGATCTTCTGATGTTCCAGGTGGGAGGGTGGGAGGGTGGGCCCAGCTGAAGCAGTCCAGGGCAGCTTTCAGTTTTGGGCAGGCCTCCTCAATGTTCCCGGTGGCAGGGCGGGCCCACAGTAGAGGTTGCGGGCAGCTTACCCCTGATGCAGGCTTCCACTGAGTTCCCCTTCTATACTTTCGTGGATTAATGAAGGTCCCTTTGTCGGCTCTGCTCTCTGTTGGGCTTACCAACCCCCGACTTCAGCACTGCTGTGCTTCCCGTGAGTGGCGGTGGGAACCAGTTTGGGCAGCTGCTGGCCGCCGCAGAGTCAGGCCTTTGCAAACTTGGCAGGTCGCCGTGAACAAAAATGCGGTGTCCTGTAACTTCTAGCTGTTTCAGTTGTAGTCCCGACGTATTTGACAAGCTTTTTTACATTTTAATTTCTTCTTGTGTCAAGAGGATCCATCTCCCTCTGTTTGGGTCTCTCCAGGGTGTTTTATTCTGGCAAATGAGTTGTTTCTCCCAGGAGGCTCTGTATTTTGTTGCTCACTGATTGGCCATCTTGTCTTCTTCTAGAGAAGTTTTGAATTATGGAGAGATGTATAGAACGTTAGATTTTTTCAGCAATAATAGTACGAGAGCAATGATAGAGCTAAGAGATAGAACTTTCAGGATGTACCACACATTATATCAAAACTTTCAAGTATTATCCCATTTAATCCTCCTGACAAGTGGATTAATTTCCCCATGCAGTAGGTACCACTAATTTGACCACAAGGAGATCTAGATTCATTGTGGTAAAGTTGCTTCCTCAAAGCCATAAGGTAGAATTCTTGGGATGAGAGCAAGCTATCTCATTCCAGAATCTGGGATTCTACTTGTTTTTATATAAGCTTCAAGAATGCTTTGGAGGCTGTGTTCTCTGCCCTGAAATAGTGGGTACTCAAGAAATATTAGCCAACTCAATGAGAAAACAATTCACGCTGCCTTGGCAGGCTCCAAAGACAGCTTTGTGAACTGCGAGCCGGGGAAATTTGAAGGCTATATTAAGATGACCTTCCAAGTTCTGGACTCTTTGCTATTGCTGTTTATATATGTTTTTCATTTTGTGTTTTTCTAGGAATTTGTTTTGTTTTGTCTTGGTTTGTTTTGTTTTCCCCTCTAATACAGAAAGGATAGGTGTACATGTAGAGATTCATGCATGTGTAGAACTTCTAAAAAGTTTATGAGAAGCAGTAATATAATGCACGATAAAATTAACAGCTATTTTGGAGAAAAAGAGACACTACGGTACCCAGTGTTGATTCCATAGCATCATGATGTGAAATCCAGCTATACTATTATTCTTTGTTCAGAGTGATTTTAGTCTGTTTTGTTTTGTTTAATTTCAACATACATGAAGGTATGGACAGCTATTTTGAAGAGAATGAGAGACATTATGGCAGCCATTGTTGACTTCCTTATTGTCTGGTTTTGAAGACCTAAAATGCCTTTGTCATCCTGATCTGATCAGTTCTATACTATTTTGTTTTGTATGAATTCATTGTATGTGAAGACATGGGCAACTATTTGGAAGAAAACAAGAGACAATATGATAGACAGTGAAGATCTCCCATTGCCTTGATTTGAAATCTGTGTCTCTTACATTGTTATGATCTGTTTTGTTCTGTTTAATTTTATACCCTCTTAAAAAAAAAATATGACCTTCCCAATGCCTCAGAATATTCTGATCAAATTTAGAACTTTTTGGATAATGGTCATATTATTGTCCTTTCTTTGTTTTAGCAGAATGAAAACATGTATTGAAAATAGTGATTATGTTTATAAGATCTATTTAAGAGTGGGAAAAGTTAATTACTGAATGTTCAATGAAAGGGTTGGATAAATAAAGAACTGCATATAATGGGATACTCATCAGCCATTAAAAATAATGAAGGTATAAAGGCTGGCAGAGTACTTGCTTAGTGTGCAAGATGCCCTGGGTTTAATCCCCAGTACTGAAACAAGAAATCAAATGGTATAAGGAGCCTATTAATACACCTATGCCTTGGACATGTAATAAATCATGTATGTTCTTTTTCTCATTTAACAATAAAAAAAAACAGGCAGGCACTGTGGTGCATCCTTATGTTCCAGCTCCCACCCTGACGCCTGGCTTTAAGCACTGACCTCCACACAGAAGAGGGCTAGTTCCATACCAGCAGGCCTGAGCCCTGACCTCTGAGACCTTAGAGGGCCTGGGAAAGGGATCCTGAAGCAGAGCCTCCCAGGGAGAGTGGGAAGTGGCAGTGAGACACCCTCACTGGGCCAGCTCTCAGGCTGGCCTTATCCCTGGTATAGGGCTGGGGTTTCCTGCCCGGAAGCACTAGGCCTGAACACAAAGTGGGTTATCAGTCACAGGGAACCCATAGCTTAGCCCAGGTCTTTCCTGTGTGAATCTTTACTTCTGTAGAAGTTCTTGTTTTGAAAGTTCTTGTTTTGTCTTTTCCAAGAAGGAAGCCTTTCCTCCAGCTTCCTAACCCTCGGGTCAGCTAACTTTCCCTTCTGTCCCTCCTTTGGATCTAAGTCAGCTTAAATTGATAATGATAAGATCCTAAATAAAGAAAATATTTCCATTCCTCCTAGATTTTTTTCTTATTGTGGGTAATAAATGTGTTAATTGAATTGGATTCCATAAGGACATTTTTGACAACTGAGTGAATTGATATTAATAACAGCACTAAGGTCCATACTGGTAGCCTAAATTGTTTACCAGACTTTGATAGAGACACTTTCCATATTAAAAAGCAAAGGTATTAAAAAGAAAAGAAGTGTTTATTTTTTAAAAGCTTTAAAAGAAATATAGCAACTTATCCTTTTGAAAGTCAATAATTTAAAAAAACGGAATTGTTTTCAAAAATTATGTTGTAAAGCAAGAGCTACCATTTACTAGATATTCATTATGTGTATCAAATGGCTTGCTCATGTTAGGTCACGTAATCCTAAAGATTATCTACTTTATGAATGTCAAAACTCACCCTCAGAGGGGCTGAGTAAATCAAGATCACCCTGTATGTAAATGCAAGAGGTAGATTTTGAGCCCAGTGTTTGTGACCACAAACGTCTTTTGACTTTACACCTGAGGTAGCTGACACCATGTATATCTACCAAGAATCTCTAATATTACTGTATTTCTACTTGCAGCTTTATATTGAAGGTTTTTTTTTTCTCCTATCCACATTTTCCCAACAACAGATAATTTTTCAAAACTCACCTCATTGTTCCAGGACTTCAGCAATTCTAAGCTGAGAAAAGAAGAAAAGATAGTGGTGTGTGTTTCCACAGACCGCCCATGCAATTCAAAAGATGAACTAAATTAAAATAAACTATAAAGAGCAAGTCAACAAGTTAAACATGGGTATGGATTTTCTGAGATGAGTATCGCTGTGTGAGCTAATATAGTAGGGGGTTAGGGCAGGACAACACGGTGGGAATAGTTGGGTTGGAGCCACCAATCAGGGAGACTTACTGACCGTAGGTGCTGAGCAGCAGCACCTGCACCTGACTCAGGATCAAGCTGAACCTGCACCAGGTATCACTCTCCCGACACGAGAACCTGCCAAACCTGGCACCTGATATCCATCTTCTAGGACGAGATTGAATGGGGCCAACTGGACCAACTAGCAAAGAAGACAAAAGGATAGCAGTGATGACTTTGGGGCCACTACATTCTTGTTCTTGTGGTCCTGTTGTGCTTGCAAGACATATCTTCTTTCTTTTTCAAAACACCCTTTCCTCCCTGGGTACTTCCTTTGCATTTATCTTCTTTTTACTTCTGTCCTAGAATAAACAATAATTTTTCACATCTCAATTGTTCTGACCAATTCACTGATCCAGACAAATAAGAACCTGGAAAACACTGCGGGTTCCTACCCCATCCATACACTTTATATGACATATATTTTAAGATACTTTCCGGACAATCTGTCTTCCTGGATCTTAAGCAATGCTTATCTGCCCAATGGCTATTGGATATTGCCAACTCCTACTTCCCAAGCTGGATATGGTAAAAGAATAAAGAAAAGGTGAGGGAAGGAGGCAAAAGTGTATCTGCTGAGAAACGGAGGTGGAGATTAAATTTGCTCTTGCCTTGTGGTTTGTATTTCTGCATAGGCTTCAGTTTGCCTTGACCTTCAGCAGAGTGTGTGTGCCCTGCCCTCCAGGGAAGCAGGGGCAGTGGAGACTGGGGCACAGCCCTGCCCTGAGAACCAAGCCTACTCTGACTCAGTGGTTGAGGCCACACCTGCACCTCCCTGTTTGTGCTCAGATCCCATGGGGCCCATTGCATAGTGACTCACATTAGCTCTTGTGTCTTGCTCTGCAAAAAACATCCCCACAGTCAATTTAAATTATACAATTAATTTTTATGACACCCAGTCAGCCTGCCTGAGGGATGAATCTCTGAGATCATGATGAGACAAGTAACTGTAGCTCCTTAGATCTCTGCAATTGCCATGGTTCCCACAGGATTTTTTGGTCACATGAGGGGTAACTGACTGTATATTGAGGAATGCCATTGTGAATGTGATCAGTATGAAGAAATGTAAGAGAAGGCTGTGGGCACTTTTGAGGAAAGGATGGTGGCTTGCAAGTCAGAGGAGCCACCCTGCTATTCCCCCTGGGCAAGGAGACCTCATGGAATTGGGTGACCCTATCCCTATGAACAAGAGGCAGTATGGGTCCCTATGGGGTACTGTGAGAGACATGTACCTTGCTATACTTATAAATTTTATAGGGGAATCTAAATTTACCAAAGGTGCTGAGAGTTCTTTGTTGGTTTCAAGCTTGGTTGAGGAGTGTTCTTCCCATGCTCTGGATAATCTCCTTAGGCTTTTGTGAAGTTCATGGCCTAAGAGTCCTGGGGTAAGTCTCTGTGCACTGGGAAGGTGCCACTATCCAGCCAGCCCTAGGAGATCTTATAACCTGGTTAAGATAAAAAAAATCCTGGGTTGGACTGTCATTCTGCTTCATATAGGTTTCTAGTTTGAATCAAACTGAGAAAAGGAAATTTGGCTTTTTTCTGCTAGGGCTACTATGTCAATCAAAAGCAGAAAGTTAGATTGAGTTCCTCAGACTAAGGCTCCAGGGTGACCCAGGAGGAAGGGGTGAGCTCTGTGGAAGAGACATGCCCAAGGCTGCTGAGAGCGTGGTAGCTCTGCTTTCCTCCTGTGCTGTGGCCACTGCTGTTTCCTGACACTCGTTCTCTAACACCAACCTTCCTTGACTTGGTGAAGCTAGGGCTAGCACACCTGTGTCAGCAGGCTCAGTCCAGCCCACTGGCTAGCAGTTCAACTCAGCTATTATTCACTACTAGGCAAAGTTCTTACACAGGAGAGAGGAGAAATCTCTGACCTGCCCTACAGCCTCCTGGTTAAAATGTCCACTTGTACTGAACTAGTATAGACTGGTGTTTCTGACAATTACTTCTTGTACCCTTTGCTACCTTATTCTTGGTTCTCAATTCAGTAAATTTCCAGATATGAATTAAAATGGGAGAAAATGGCTTGAAAGACAAATAAGTAAAGTTATTTCACAGGTTCAAGTAAGAAATTAGGACTGAATTTGAAATTCTTCATAGTTTATAATTCTGTCCTATCATGTTTCCCTAGGAGGAAGCCTGGGTAATCCAAGGAATCCTTGGTTTTAAAATAGATGAAATGAATTGATCATTATTAGGTTGGTAGCACACAAAATCTTGATGAATACTTTGAAACCAGAAGCTCACTTACAGGAAGCTGTCCTGCAAAATTAATGACAGCAGTGTTAAGATATTATTAAATAAAACAGGAGATAATTTTTTTGGACTGAGCCCAACAGACCAAACCAAATCAGAGTGGAGTTACTTGTACTGGGTGCCAGACATAAAAATACATGAGTTTTCCAAGTGCCGGGAGATTCATAGCAACCAATCCAATGGGGTTCAGTCAACCTGAGCTAACATGATAAGGATACACCCTCTGCTTTTTTCTATAGGGACCTGAATAACTGAGTAAACTGAGGTTAAACACTTTTTGGCAAGATACTGTTTCCTTGTTTTTGATCAAGCTTTCTTACAAAAACTAACTGTTCTGCCTTGCCTAGAAATATGCCTTTCTATGCCATTTGTTGCATGCTGCCCTACTCATGAATTGCTAATAAAAGTCAAATTGATCTTTAAACTCGGTTTGTTAAAATTATGTTCCTTGACAATATGTAATGATACGCATTACAACATTGCTTCTAAATGCCAAAAAATTAGAGCCTAAATGTTGAACAATAGGAAATACATGATTGGTGTTTCATGATATACCACTCAAAATGATGTTGTTGCAAAGAAATTTTTGTACAAGAAACAGTATATTGCTAAATTAATAAAACAAACTTTAAGGCACTATGATTAGAATAATATTTTTTTTCAATGCTAGAGACTGAACCCAGGGACTCATTCATGACAAGCATGCACTCTAGCACTGAGCTATATCCCCAGTACCAATCCCATTTTTAACAGTTATAAAAGATATGTATAGGTCCTCAGGAAAATATTACAATAATCTTATTTCTGGATAGTTTAAATTTTTCATTATGTTTTTTAAATTCTTCACATTGAATATATATTCTTATAACACACACAAGTAAGTATATGCAAATAACACTCAAGAAGGTAACAGAGAGCACACATTCTGCACAATAATCTAAGGAAGGTTCTGAGTACCAGGAGAGAGAGAGGAGTGTGGGTATTACCGATCTTCCTCAACCAACAGTCCCTCCAGCACCTGTGTAAGTTTTTAACTCATCTTGACTTGTGAAGCTTCTTCACCTGCACATCACCCAGTCTTGGGGAGAGGCCATGTACTCTCATTGGAACTCACTCCTCACAGTTTAATATGAATACTTAATGTTAGATGCTACTTATAGGGTCTACAAGTTACCGTCCACTATAGAGGTCCCTTTTCTTGTCCTTTTCACAGTCTGGGAAGTTTATAACCCTATAGAAACATTACTGGAATTTTAGGAAGTTAATTCCAATCTACCACTTCCAGTGCAAACCACAGTGAGAGTATAGACACTAAGACATATTTATAATTATGGGCAGCCAAGGTGTCCTATATCCCATCTGGATGAAGGTGTATCGCAACAAAGTCCTCGACCCAGGACCTCACCTGGATTTTATACAACTCGTGAAGAAGAGAGTGCTGGAGGATGAGTGACTGTGAGAAAGGTGGGAGTTATGTGAATACTGTGAGCTAGGCTAGCCAGGAGGCCAGAAAGCACCTCTGCAATATGCAGAGAGAAGGATATATGCACACAACTGAGGTAGCATTTAATGTTTAGGCTGCTGTGTTTCAGTTCTGATATGCAAATCTTTCCTTCCCTGGGAGGTTATAGCCTCTTTTCTCAGGGCTGAAACCTATTTGACAGCCCTGGAGCACTGGCTCTGCATCCCAGTGCGCTCAACCTCTTAGGGAGACACTGAGGTGGGGAAACAGAGACCGTATTCTGGCTTCGAAGATTACACATCAGTGCCTCAGCCAGCCTGCTTTACATTGCTTAGAGCCAATTGAAGGGAAAAGGAAATAGCTTAGCCAGCTCTGCACATATCGGTGAATGGAGATAGGGCCAAGTTTAACCAAAGTGGAGGTAATTGCTCTGCATTCAAGAACAGCCGTCCAGGTGGTCTTCTACATTCTATGACAGGCAGTAGTAGTACAATAATAACAGCTGATGTTTATTCACTGGCTTTTTATTTACCAGGTATTAAGCATTTCACCATCATAAATTTGTTTTCATTTCTTTCTCTTATATTTCCCAGCCTGTCAGTAAATCCTGTTGGTTCTTTCTTCAGAGAACGTACTAATACGAATCATCCCTCACCAGCATCTCCACTAAGTCTAAGCCACCTTCTTCCCTTACCTGGACCATCCGTTTTCAACATAGCAGTCAGAAATATTTAAATACTAATCAGATCAATTTATCTCCTCAAAAACCTTTGATAGTCCCTCTTCCTGATCAGAAAAAAAGTCTAAACTCCTGAGATGAGTGAGACTGTGCTTGATCTGTCCCTCCCTTCCCTTTCTCCACACCTGCACTCAGTACACCTTACCCTCTGGCCTTGCTGTCTCTTCTCTTCCCTCTCCATCACTCAGCTTCAGCCAAACTGACTTTTTTACAGTTGCTAGAGTATTTCCAGGCAAATGCCTGCCTCCAGGGTTTAGCTTGCGTCATTTCTCTTACTAGCAATGTCTTCCCCAATTCAGCCACATGGCTTGCTGTCTCAGAACTTTCCCAAAATCTTAACTTCTGAGGGGAGACTTCTCTAATCAACTTAACACTGAACATTCCATCCTCTATTGTATTCTCCCTTCTTATTTTTTCCTGCAACACTAATCATCATCTAACATACATATTGCTTTAGTGCTTGGTTCTCCTCACTGAATGTTAGCTTCACAAGGATTATGCTCATATTCGTGTCTTATATTCTCTGCTCTATCCCCTGCACCTGTAATAGTGCTTGAACTTAGCAAGTACTCAACTTGCACCCAACTTTTCATTAAGTGACAAAACTAAAAAATTCTTCATAACCTTTTGAAATAAGGATTGCCCAAAAATCTAAGTCAAAAATCTAAGTCAGGAGATCGAGAATTAACTACATTGTTTTAATTAATTTTTTTTGAAAATGAACCCTGGAAATTGCATGCTTAATATCATTGAGGTGTAATTTAAATGTCATACAACTCATCCATTTAAAATATACGTTTTAGTCATTCGTAGTATATTCACAGTTGTTCAACTATTACCACAATTTAATTTTAAAACATTTTCATCACCACTAACAGGAACCCTGTAATCACTGGCACTCATCTGTCATTCTTTTCTCCACTTCTACCTCCACGCCCTAGACAATCTTGATACTACTTTTTTTCTCTGTAAATTTACTTATTCTAGGACATTCCACATAAATAGAATCATATAGTACATGGTCTTTTGTGATCACCTCCTTCCACTTAGCATAATGTTTAAGGTTTATCCCATGTTGCAAGTATGTTTTAATATTTCATTTCTTTTTTATACCTGTATCACATCCCATTGTATGGCTTTAAAACATTTTATTTATCTGTTTATCAGTTGGTAGATATTTGATTGTTTCTGCTCCTTGGATATTATGAATAATGCTGTTATGAACATTCATAGACAAGTTTTTGTATGAATGACTGTTTTCATTTCTCTCCAATACATACCTAGTAGAATTGTTGGATTTACTCTGTTGAGGTGTTTCAGAATATTTTCCAAATGGCTGTACCAGATGCATTTCCACTACCAGTATATAGAAAGTTTCCAATTTTCTCCACATCTGTCCCAGTACTTATTACCTGTCTTTTAAAATTCTTTAGCCATCCCAGTGTGTGTGTAGTATCATATTTCATTGTTTTTTATTAATATTCACCTAATGGCTAATGATGTAGATCATCTTTTCATGTGCCTATTGGTTATTTATGTATTTGGAGAGGTGTTAATTCAGATTCTTTGCCTATCTCATAACTGAATTATGGATTTTTTTTTTTTTTTTTGGTACCAGGGATCAAACTCATGACCTCGCGCTTGCCAGGCAGGTGCTTATGCCGCTGAGTTAAACCCCCAGCCCTGGGTTATTGAATTTTGAGTTTTTAAATAATCTGTATTTAAGTGCTTTATGGGACACATATTCTGCAAATATTCACTCCTGCAGCTCACTTTTACACTTTTAAAATAATGTAATTGAGTCATGGATATAGTTCAGTGGTAGAGCATGCACTTTGCAAGCCCAAGAATTCCCAGCACCAAAACAAGCAAACAAACCACAAAAATAGTATAATTAATAGATGTTGGAAAAACTTTTAAACTTTTGAGTCCAATTCATCTATTTTCAGCTTTTTTCTTTTTCATTTGTGCTACTGGTAGTATTTCTAAGATATTTTCTAACTTAGCCTCCTGGGGTTTTTTCTTTGCTTGTTTGGTTTGCTTTGATTTTTTGTTTTTTGAGACAAGGTCTTGCTATATAGTTCAGGCTGGCCTTGAACTCACTATGTACCCTAGGCTGGCCTCACAATTGTAGTGGTCCTCCTGCCTTAGCCTTCTGAGTGCTGGGATTACAAGTGTGCATCACCACACCTGGCAGAAGATTCCCAACTTAAAATTACAAAGATTTATTGTTATCTTAAGAGTTCCATAATATTATCTCTTTTATGTAGTCATGTACTCTCTTTTGGGTTAATTCTTGTGTTTGGTATAAGGAAAGTGTTCACTTTCTCTTTTTTTGCACTTGAATATCCAGTTTTCTCAGGATCCTTTGTTGAAGACGATTTTTTCTTCCATTTAATTATCTTGCTATACTTGTCAGAAATCAAGTGATCATAAATATGAGTTTATTTC
Source organism: Hydrochoerus hydrochaeris (assembly GCA_004027455.1). NCBI lineage: Eukaryota > Metazoa > Chordata > Mammalia > Rodentia > Hydrochaeridae > Hydrochoerus > Hydrochoerus hydrochaeris. The sequence continues at coordinate 107,037 of PVLA01001385.1, forward strand.
TATACTCCCATTTCTATTCCATAATTTATGTTACCTTTCTGCCAAATGTCTTCTTTTTCAAGATATTTTTGGCTATTCTGGGTTGCATTTTTATATGAATCTTAAGATCAGTGTATCAATTTCTGAAGGAAGGGAAGCTTAGATTATGAGAGGGATTGTGTTGAGTCTGGAGTCAATTCAGGGAGTGGTGCCATCTTTACGATATTAAGCCAATATTCCATGAATATGGAATATCTTTACTTGTATTTAGATATTTAATTTCTTTCAGCAATGTTTTATAGTTATCAGTGTGTGCCTTGCAGTTTCTTTATTAAATTTATTCCTAATTATTTTATTATTTTTATGCTATTATAAATGTAAACACTGTCTTCATTTCTCTTTTGGATTGTTCATTTGTTAGTATATGGAAATACAATTGATTTTTGAATATTGAGTTTATGTCCTGCAACCTTGATCAACCCATTAGTTCTAATAATATTTTAGTGAATTCTTTACTTTTTTATGTGGAAGGTAATTTCATCTGCAAGTAGTGATATTTTTCTTCTTTCCCAATTTATGCTTTTTATACCTTTCTCTTGTCCAATTGCATTGTCTAAAACTTGTAGTACAGTACTGAACAAAAGTAAGAAGAGCAGGCATTTGTTTTGTTCCTGGTATTTAAGAGAAAGCTTTCTTTAATTCAAAGTATGGTGTTATCTGTGAGTCTGTTGTAGGTGTCCTTTATCAGTTTGAGGAAAGTACCTTCTACTCTTGAATTGAATACTTTTTTTAAAAAATCATAACTAAGTATTGATTATGTCAAATGTTTTTCCTGCATTTATTGATTTGGTACTTAGATTTTTGTCTTTATTTTGTTGGTATGGTATATGACATCAATTGAACCTCTAATGCTATACCAATCTTATCATTTTGGGATAAATTCCACTTGGTTATAGTGTATAGTCCTCTTTGTATGTTGCTGGATTTGCCTTGTTACTATTTTATTGAGGATGTTTAGATTTATATTCATAAGTGATACTGATCTATAATTTTCTTTTGTGATATCTTTGGTTTTGTATCAGGGTTAATCTTGGATTCACAAGAATATATTGGGGAGTGTTTCCTCTAATTCCTACTTTATTTATTTATTTATTTATTTATTTATTTATTTATTTATTTATTTTTGGAAGAGCTATGATCAACAAGCTTTAATTATTCTTTAAATTCTTGGTAGAATTCACTGGTTAAAGTCAAAAGATTCTAGCCATTTCTTTAGAAAAGCTTTTAAAATTACTAATTTAGTCTCTTTATGTTGTATAGATCTAGTTAGATTTTCTACTTTTTCTTGAGTCAGTTGATGTGGTTTTTGTCTCTCTGGGAATTTATTCATTTCATTTAGGTTGTCTAATTTGTTGACATACAGTTATTCTCAGTATTCTCTTATAATCCTTTTGCTTCTCTAAAATCAATGACGTTCCTGTTTCATTCCCTGAATTTAGCGGTAATTGTATTTAAATGCAAAGAGAATGTGATTATAGAGACTTGGAGACATTTTTATTCACTACAACAAATATCTCTGAAGCTTAGTAAGATTTTTATATGTTTCAGCTTAAAATAACTATAGCCATCTTGAATTATAACTAACATAATTGCCCCTGAATAACCCTAGCTTATTTTTCCTGCATATTTTTCCAGCAAACCATGTAGATATAACAGTTAGAGTCATTATGGGTCATTATCACCAGACCCTGGCTCTGGGGATGTGCCTAACTCTTTGATATTATCTCAAGATGAGCCATGTTAGAGAATGAAGTCACTTTGTCCCAACCCAGAAACATGTCTTTCTCTCTTTAACTCAAATTGCAGAAGTCCAATTGGTCTTGCTGCTGCCCAGGATCAGGTTGTAGTTGGTAAATCCTCCAATTAAACTGCACTCTGTACAGTCCTGGATCTTTGTGCTTCTCTGTCTTTGGTCTCAAGGCACCTTGGGACTTGTCAAACAGTAGAATTAGATTGTTCTGGAACAGATTTCAAAGGGAATATAGTCATGTAAACTATGGAGTCAGTAGAACCTTAATGAAAGTTTGTTTCAATAGCACTGACCCCAGCTCCTAAGAATAGTCTCACAGCACTGGAAAGTCAGGAACAGTCTTTCTGTGTATCAAAATTACTCCATTTGGATCACGTGGCATTACCAGAAGAGACATGTCTTAGGACATAAAGCAGCTCCAAGTTCTCATAGTATATGGAAACATAGGCAGAAATAATTTGCAAAGAAGGTTAAAGTCATCATAAAATTAACCCCCTTTTCTCGTTTCCATGATAAAACCATAAAGGCCAGAGTTCACTCAGTTCTTATTGTTTCCTGAAATTATTTTCAGAAAACAGTTTAGAAGTGGAAAACTACAAAACTTCTCAATTCATGTCTACCCTGTGGTGCAAGCAAATGTGCTAATTATTAAGTGTTTTTCTGGGAGATTATTTGAGACTGAGCTGGAATATTCTGGAGAATGGTAAAACAGTTATAAAAATTGTAATTGACTTGGGAATATTTTAGTGCATTTAAAGTACAACTAGTTGAAACTGAATGCATTTCCCAGTTCTTGTAATTGTACAGATTAACATTTTTTGCTTTTTAAACATGGGAAAATCAAGTCTTAAATTAGAGATGCCACAATGAGCAAAATCAAATGTTAGTTCTATGAAGGCAAGGACGTTGGTTATTTCATAGCTGTTTCCTAAGCATAGTGCTTTAATCCATTTATCTCCTGAATGAACAGCTTTTTGATTAAATGACTGATTAATTATAGTTGCTTGTCCCAGATACCAGCAAAAGTAATAATAATGGAAATTCCTTTTTCTTTCAAAAAGGTATCACAGTTTTAAGGCAAAATACCCTCTCTCAGCAACTTCCAAAATATAACCTTAAAGCTCTCCTAAAAGATTGGTCTCCTGAGTGATGAAGCACCCTGATTCTAAGTTCCAAAAACTCAGCTTGTCGGAAATATCACGGTCTTAAAATGATCACATTTTAAAAACACTGTTGATGTAAGAATTTTCTTTGATTTAAGTGTTGTTTCTCTTGGAAAAGGCTTGTTTTTCTAAGCAAGTTAGGTCATTGAACTGGGAATACCAGGAAAAAGAAAAATTAAAGAAGACATGTTAAAAACAGAAACTATGGTTACTTTTTTGTATGTTTCCACTGAGGTTCTGATGCTTTATATGAAACTTAGCAATAAATGCTTTTTTATTCAGAACTAAAGATACAAATTGTTACCAATATTTTTCCTCTTTTCTTCTCTCTTTTCTTTCTTTCTTTCTTTCTTTCTTTCTTTCTTTCTTTCTTTCTTTCTTTCCTTCCTTCCTTCCTTCCTTCCTTCCTTCCTTCCTTCCTTCCTTCCCTGCTTTCTGTTATAGAGATCAAATATACATCCTCACACATGCCTGGTAAGTGTTCACCACTGAACAATATCCCAAGTTCTGAAGTCAAGAATTTTAATAGTGCTACTTAATTATATCTTCCTCATGGGATTGTTATTATGAGTAAATGTTCTAATGAATGCAGAGTACTTGAGTATATGATGATCATTCAATGTAGCATAGTTATTACTCTTGTGGGAAGATCTTGTTCTTATTTAACATTTCAATATTTTGTTCACTGCAGATTTTCTAGAATTAATTTGATTCATTAAAACACTGCATTAAAATAACACCTATCTTAATTACTACTTGTTTTGGCTCCTCCTAACTTTTGTGCCTAAGGCAATGCCTCCCCTTAATCCCAGCACTGGTGGTGACTCTGTGATCTACAGATAATTTAATCAGGTTTTACATTATATAACATGATTGATCTCCCTTACACAGAAAACTATTCTCCTCTTAGCTTTGTAGACAAACTGTGTCATCAACAGTTATTATATGTTACTGACCACAGGTCTCTCCAACCATCTTGATTGGACTAGGTTGGTCACTGGACCCAAAAAACATCCAATCCACAGATAGATCAGTAACCATTTATAAGTCTCCACTTAAAATGATGAAGAAAGTAATTCAACTCCTTTCTAATAGAAAAGGATCGAATAGCCATAAAATATAGAGACTTAATATATAGAAGTGAAATGATTTCTGAAATTTAATTTAAAAATTAAATTATTAAATTATTTGGATTTACACTAAAAAAGAGAGTCTGACAGAAGTTCAGAAGTAAAATACTGAAAATTGGAGAATGGATGATGAGTTTCATTATTTTATTCTCTCTACTAATATATACTAAACATTCTGTAATTAAAACATTTATTTTTAAATTACAACTACTGTAAAATTAAGCCAATGAACAGCGAAGATAAAAGACAAATGTCTATATGGAGTATTGCCATTAGGCAAGGTCCAAGGTGACCATGATAAGCCATAGACATTCAAAAAATATAAGGGACTTGAAAATATAGGGAGGTAGAGGAAACTGGTTGTTTGGAAATGAGCATTATAAGAACATTCAGAGAGAGGTAGATGCCCAGAGCAAGGAGCTACTGCATCCATAGGTTTCTGTTTCCTGGTTCTTTACCCATAGGGCCCAGCCATAATATGACTCCTATGCCATTTTGGATCTACCCTTTCCTTGTTTTTTTTTTGTTTTGTTTTTTGGGTTTTTTTTTTGTCTCACGTGTATCTTTAAAATTTGACTCACCTTTTCTTGAGCTGGTTGATCAAGACTCTGTCTCTCTGTATCAAAATAAGTAACCTCAAAACAATGATTATTTGTACCTATTAAAATCTGCCTCAGTGGAAGGGTGCTGCCAGTCTTGGAGTCAAATGATGCTTAGCATCCTGTGGAGGATGATTAGGAGAGACCATTGTGGGAATCAGAATGTCAGGTGATCAAAGCCAGTTCAATCTACCTTCCAGGTACAAATGTACCAGGACACAATTAAAATCACTTTTCCTAAGAGGTCTTGACAGAACTAATGGGCAGTTTGCCATGGTAAATTCCTGGGGACCATGTTGATCTAAGAAGTAAAAATGGTCACCGACTGTCAGGTTGACCTGTATATGAGGCCAGTCTTCTTGCCTTCAGGGTCATACCATTTGGTGTGCTGCAAATGGAAGGTAATCTCCTACGTGGATAAGGATGAAAGTGTTGGAGGACTACTCCTTTGCCCTTCATCCACCACAGAGAATGAAGGGTTTCTAAGCAGAGTGAAAGAAGTAATCTAGGAAAGAAGCCAAGAAAAAGGATTCTGAAGGGTAGTGTCACAAGAAACTGGTTTCTAAGAAAGTTAGTTCAAAGGTGAAATAGGCAGGACTTGGTGCTTGTGGTGGGACAGTCCTCTGTGGAGTAAGTTTGCATCATCTGATGCCCTGCCTCTGCAGCCTCAGTGTGGTAGATTTTGCTAGAATCTGTAAAATATAATTTTGGAAAATCTGAGTTGGGAAACAAAATACACTTATCTTCTAGAGCCCAAAGAAGGAATAGCCCACTTTGTTCCTTTTGGGGAAGTGATGGGGTGCCAGGTACTTCCTTGGTCAAAGAAGATCATACATTCACCAAAAAAGGGAAAGAGAAACAAAAGTGAATACAAGTGTCTTGAAGTTTAAAGAAAATAATCATGTTTCACCATGCAGAAAGAACCACCACAAACAAACAAAAAAATTTGCTTATTTTCTTAGTTTGTTCTTATGTATTTGCATAGCTGCTATCATAATATATGCTGACTTTAAAGTGTATCCAATTCAAGAACATTCATAGATCACATAATTTAGCCAAAGATATTTAATGCTATATGTCTATCCTTGGATGATCTATTGTCTTTCATCAATAAAAAATTCCAGTGAGTTAAGTCATTTAACACAATTCTTAAAAGATGCATAAAAACCATTTCTCAAGTTCTGTAGCAATGAAAAACTTCATTATGTCATTGTATGCAATACTGCTTTTGTGCAGAGGGAAAGAAAAGACCCTTTGTTCAGTAATTTTCTTGGCATGGGGTCTTCACTATGTAATAAGCTTGGCCATTGTTAGAAAATCTGGACAAGAACAACACCAGTTATTGTGGTAAGTGATCATGAAATAAGGCAAGAGATTCTATATGAACTGTAGGTTAAGGGATATGGCTCAAAAACGTTTCTTGGCCCTGAAAGAGGAGTGAAGAGATAGATAATGCTGCAGGGTTTTGTCATTTTATTTTGGCTGTACATGACAGGCAACTTGGACTCATTCATATTATATAACAAGTAAACTTCAGGCCCCAGTTTGATAAATTCAGCTTATCAGCAATACCAGCCTGGACCTAGCTCTTTCCATCTGCCTTTGCCATCCTAGATGCATAAATGAGGTTCCCTGGCCAGCTTTCTTCACAGCTGCGAGATGATGCAGCAGTTCCAATTACAAGAGAAGATGAACCTGCTTCTTCCTATGTGTCTCTATAAGCCAGGAAAGTTTCATTGTTTTAATTGTATTTGTATTTATTGTTGTTATTTTGTTTTATTTTATTTTCAGGACATTTTACCACTGAGCTTCAGTCCCATTCCTTTTTATTTTAATTTTGAGGTAGAGTCTCACTAAGTTGCCCCCTCCAACCTGTGATCCTCTTACCTCAGCCTCCTGAGTAGATGGGATTACAGGCCTTGTGCTACTTCACTCATTCAGAAAAGTTTTCCTATAAGCGTCCCTTACAAAGTTCTCTCATGTCTTGTTGGGCATGGTTCTATCACATGTGGACTGTGGCCCATACTATGTGTTGGTATGAAGCTTTCTTTAAATACAAAAATGGATATGGACAAAATTAGATGATATTCAAAAGGAAAAAGGAGGAGAGATATTACATAGCAACCAACAATGTTTCTCACAAGGACTAAGCTTGGTGTCTGAGTCACACAGTGTCCCAGACAAAGCATATAATTTATTAAATTTCAGAATATGGCTCCAATCTGCATAAGGGAAGACGTGTGTGTGTGTGTGTGTGTGTGTGTGTGTGTGTGTGTGTGTATTGGGCTTTTATTCTGTATGTTGTTATTAGTATATCTCTTGAAATAATGTTTTCAAGAAGAGCATGGGTCAGTCTATTTTCTGAGACCTTGCCTATCTGAGCATGTCTTTCTGTTGTCTCTGTCTTTTTAAAATTTAAAAATTTTTTTTTCAGTTTCAGGAATCAAACTCAGGACTTTGCACCTGCCAGGCAGGTGCTTATGCCACTGAGCTATATCCTTGGCTGATGCCTCTGTTAATTGTGACAACATGCTTAGCTAGAAAACCCAAATTCACTATCTTTTCCATCCTGTTTATAGACATGACTGCATTGTTTTCTGGTAGTTAGCATTGCAGAGGGCTCAGAGATGACTGCTTTCTGCTCCTTTGCAAGTAAGTTTCTTAATCTGAGAAACTGAAGGATGTTTTTTTTATTATTCTTTCAATTCAAAAATCATGCCTGAGGTGTATCTAAATCTGGCTCAAGACCTTTAATCTTATTTAGAATAGTGAGTCAGTCTGCATGCTCCAAACATTTCCATCACATCAGTTTTCACTGATGTCTTTAATTTGTCTCAGTGTCTCTCATTCTTGTCCTTTTCATTCTTACTGTTAAATCATGAACATGTTAAATCATGTTTTCTGCCTTTTCTACTTTCTTCTTACCCACCATTTTAATTTCCTTATTCTTTTCCTCTTCGTTACAGTGAAAGATCTAAAGTGTGACCACTGGAATACTAACTTAACTTTATAGAGGGATGGTGCTGCTCTGTATTCATTTCAAGGTATGTGGTATATTATTTAGTAATAAATTTATTGTATTTTAGTAACTATTTTGATGATATTTTTATCTGCCTCACCTCTGTCTCATTGTTCATTTCATTCTATTGTCTCTGTCATCCCATTCTTTTCTACCTTTGTGACATCTGGACTTCTTTTGTAGAAGCCACATCTTCTTGTATACTTCAGAGGATATTATTGCATAGTTTTCTGAATATGCTTTCTGGTCCTCCTAAAAAAAAGTCATTTTCATAGGAATGTTCTTCATCTCCTCTTCTGAGTAATTGTTTTTTTGCGTTCCCAGTGCTGGCTTTTCTTTTTCTTGTTACTCATCTTTAAATGAGAGGGGAAAGCCAGTTCAGATTCACCCACAGACAGGGTGTGTAGATTTCATTCAGCTTTACTGATTGGACACTTGGGTGATGATTGAATCTCTTCAGCTGTGCAGCTGGTGAGCAGTCTGATGAGAATGGGTCCCTGCCCAATTCTGAGACGTTAACTAGCATTCCTGTAGTATGGCTTTGTTGTGCTGACCTTCTGTCCTCACTATCTAGAATACTCTTTTTGCTATGTGTACTACTAAGGTTCTTCCTCTTCTGTCACAAGTTTGAAGTATAATATTTTATCTGGTGATAAATCCTAACAGAGTGAAGTATATCTAGCACCCTAGTCTTATGTGCTTTCTAGACTGGGCCCCTAGAGAGATATTGAAAGACCAAGAAGGTAAAAAACATTATATCAATTCAAAATGCAATGCCAACATGATAAAAGGACAACTTCTAGATATCTTACAATGTAGATCCCAGGTCTTAAGTAGGACAGTCAGGAAAACAAAAATGTCTTTTCGCTTTCTGTGGTTATTAGAGAGCCACTATTTCTTAAAGAAAAGACAAGGCCAATAGAGAATTGCTTTTCCTCATCCTCCTTTTTCTTCATTTAAAATATCAGTTCCTTCTACATTTTGCTAAGTGGTTTTCTATTGGTTTTAGCTTTGTGTTAGGTGAGGTTTTAATCTCTTTGTGGCTTCATAGATACTTTAGAAGAAATTTAGGCAAATTTCTCTCAGATTGGTAGTCTCATTTAAAGAAATTAAAACCAAACCTGGACATGAGTCAATAGTGTACTTGGGTGATAAAGGAGAGAGAGGAAGAGAGAGGGAGAAGGAGAGGGAGAGGGAGGCAGAGAGAGATAGGAGGAGAGATAGAGATAGAGAGAGATTATTTTAATGTATAGATCAAGGTGGCAGTATTTTCATTGCTTTCTACCTAGATAAAGTTATAAGGAGTTTTGGGTCAATTTATGGCCCCCTAAATAATGCAAATTTAAAAGGATATTTCATGAAAAGAGGAAATTCAAAAGTGAGTAAACAAGATGCCAAAAGTGTGTATATCATTTTGAAGCAGTGGAGTTATTTAACTTTGAAAAAAAGATGGCATGACGAAGACGTGGAGGAGACCTGGTAAAGGTGGTAAAATAGTCCAAAGGTGGTCATGTAGAAAGGGATATATTTTTTCTGGTTTTCTCTAGGGAGCAGAACAAGGATCACTTGGAGGGGTTGATTGGCAGTGATTGGTGATGTCTCACTGAGAAGGCCGCAAACTGGCTTTAGAAAAGGTTTAGACAATCCTGGCTGATCACCCAATAGGGAAGCTGTGGGAGAAATTCTGGCGTGGGGTGGGAAGTTGGATGATCTTGGTTTTGGAGTTTTGCCTCCGGGTTTTCTGCCTTTTAGGCCACAAGTGATTCAGCTTCCCCCGCAAAGAAAAGTAAGGTGCTCCAAATGTTACATTCCATCCAGACAGACGAAGACCCAAACAAAGCAGCTTCCACTTTTTCCTGTGTTCTATGATGTCCAACTCACACAGTAGCAAAGGCTACTTTAGAAGCAGATCATGTCTACACTTCCAGGAAAAGCAGGCAGTGGGGGCAAACATGGTTCACATGTCATCTCACTGTAGTCCTCACTATGGCCCAGGGAAGTTGCTTTCCAGACAAAGAACCAGCTACTAAAGTAGCTAGACAACTTGCTAAGAGCCAGAAGACATTTATTCATGGAGCTAGTGGGGCTCCAGAATTTCGATGTAAGAATTATTTAGGAGAACAATTGGGGTTGGAATATGTACCTGCAGACTTATCGTGAAGCTGCCTTGGCAGAGCATATTCTGAAGATGCATTTATGCACAGTTTACATTATTATATAATATGTATGTATTTACATTATTATATATATTACATCTATATTAAAACTTTCATCTTGTATTGGGGGTGGATAAGGAAGCTGACAGGGACCAAGTTCCCTCATACTACCTTTAGTCACTCCTTGGCATTCTAAGGGTGAATTCAGACCTGGACTTTGGTCTGACTGCAAAGCTCCGTATGACCTCAGAATGAACAAAAAGCCCTGTTTAAATGTACTGGGGATTTGTTTTGTTTAGTTTTTGTATTTCATTTAAACTAATATAACTAAATAAGGCAGGAGAAAGCAGGCTGCATGATTTAGTCTATTTTCCTGAAAACTTTCCCAAATACCGAAAGTCGGCTTGGAGGCTGGCCCATCTTCACTCCTGCTCTGAGCTAGCTCCAACCCCTTTGGTGGCCCCTTCCTTCCCCCGACTTGCAGGTGCATCTGTCTGTTGCAACACATGGCTCGAGGAACACCTGCTGCTTCCCAGTGGGGATGCTGCAGGCAGTCTGGCTTAAGGCTGGAACTCATTTTTTGTTTCCTTCTACAAACAACCAAAAGAAAAAAAAAAAAGGCCTTCCCTGCTTGTCCTTTTGGACTTTGCTGTCAGGAGTTGTTGGTTCCACAAAGCAGCCCAAGGGGCTTTTCTGCTGCATTACATAATGGCAGGGTTCACGCGACTTTTCCATTGGTTTTGGACTGTGCTGCATAGTCCTTTGGGGATGTTCTGAAGTTCAAGCTCCTTTAGAGCCAGGAGAGGGAGGCCTAACAGCAAAACAAGTGGAAAAAAGACAATATGTACTGTTCGTGTGGCCCTAGGTCTTTGAAATGCCTGCCCGTATCTATTTTGTTTCTGGAAGGTAGTGAACAATCTTCCAATGCTAGACCTCATCATTAATCTTTCTTCCCCACCTGAATATTTAACACTATCAATCACTTCTTTTTCTTTTGAGATTAGATCTCCCTGGATTTTGGTAACACTGCATTTTTGATGCTCTCCTTTTTCTCCATGCTTAGCCACATACTGTATTCTGTTTCTCCAGCTCCTTTGCTCTGCCATTCACTTTTGGCCAGGCATTCTATAAGAGTCCTTGTAGGTCAATCTTCAGTAATAAAGAGATCCAAGAATGATAACTGTGCTATCACAAAAGAAATCTATTTCTCTATTAGTCCACAGTGACTTTTCCTGTTGGCAGATGGATTTCCTCTACCCAAGAACATTGAATCCTTCCATTTGCCACTGTCCTAGATTTTAGGGCCTCATTAGTACCTGCATCTAGTCACTCACAAAGCAAAAAGGAGGATGGCAAAACCACATCTACCCTAAGACCCAAGCCTGGACAGGATACATTGTCTCTGTTCATTGTCCATAGGACAAAACTACACATGTGGTCACTTCTAGATGTAAAGAAAGCTGGGAAGTATAACTCATGGCTAGGCAGTCCCTTCCCATTAACAACTCTATTGTATGATAAGGAAAATGGATTTTGGGGTACAGTTGGTTATTTCTGTCACAATTTTTGAGGTTTTTTTTTCTTCACAAAACTATGACTCTGAATGCATCCATTCTTGTACTTTCTATTTTACCTCTGCAGTTATGACTCCTAAATTTCCATTTTCAGTAGTGACCTCACATGGATGCCTTGTATTGCCAACTGCCTCCTGGATCAGCCTCCTGGATCAACTGAATGATTTGTCTCACAGATATATTCAATTAGAGAATTTTTTCCTGGAGATTTGTATGGAAACATATTAAAACCAAAAGTCCAAACATTATATTAGTTAACATAAAATTGTCCTGATATATACAGTAAAAAGGAGTTGAGAGCATTATTTCTAAACTGATCATGCCAAATAAATTTGGCCTAATATGAATTTATTATATTACAATGAACTATTGTCACTCACTTGCACTTTGCTCCACATTTGCTCCAACAAGACTCAATGTTTTTTCCTCAGGCATACCAAGAGGTGACATGAAAGGAACGTTGGGATCATTGTGGTTAGCCTGAGCATGTTGGGAATGAAAGAGAGGCTGAATGTTATTATACAAAGCCCACAAAATGAACCAGGCTAAACTGCATTGCAAAACAAGGGACAAAGTGCAGGCAGAATGGCTATTAACAGTTTCCAAGTAACCAAAAAGCAGGTTGATGGGTGCTCTCTACTATACCAAAGACTCAGAATTTGACCCACAGGGACAAATTGTTTAATTGTTCCAGCTTCCCTCCTTCCAAATGTCTTTTCCTGGGTGTCAGTGAAGCACCATGCTCTGAGGTCACCTATAATTCTTTCCCTTACCTCTCGGTCACGTATCCAAAGACTCTCTAAGGTTTCAATGACTTACCCTCTTTCCTGTCTCCACTTTCTTTTTTTTGTTTTAAATCTATTTAGAGTGTTCTTGACACCTTAATCTTTCTAAAACACTTTTGCTTTGTCACAGCCAAGAAACTCTCCTTAAGGACCTGTTGCCACTTTAGAAATATGAAACAGTTTTAAATAGCAACAGTCTATAAATAAAATGGTTAGGTAAAACAGCAACTTTTTAATCTGAAGCCTAAGTCTAGTGCAGTGTGATGAGATGCAATAAGCAACAGACGAAGAAGCAAGAAACCATAATGTAATTTACCCTCTACATTTAATCAAATCTCAGAGCCTCAGGTGTTTATTTTGTAAAGTTAGGAAGGTAGAATCTTTCCTGTCTGAAATCTGTGTGCTAACACAGGTCATCTCTTTTGGTTCCTTCTAGCTCTAACAACGACGAATTTTAAAATGCAAACTCTGTTTTTATTTTCTTTTTGAATCTTCCATAATTTGATTTCATTCTCTCTTCCCAGCTTGGTCATCCAAACTCTTCTAAATGCTTTCATTCTTCCATCAAGTCACTTTTTTCCTGTGTCCTCAATATTGTTAAATGTGATTGAAACCCAAGCTCATACTGCTTGCTACCTTTGCTCATTTATGTCCCACTGAGACTGTCATGGATCCTCTTGGGCCATGTTTAAGGATTTGAGATTTTCATAAGGACCTTGTCACACTTGTGGCTCGCTATTTGGGAGCTTGGGAAACTCAGTAATATTAAATGACACAGACTTTCCCAGCCCCCACAAAGGGGTGGCTATGGAGATTAAGCAAGGCAACAGATGTAAATTTCTTTGTGAAATGCCTTGGTCACATCATATAGTCCTGTGATTGCTTCATGAGTTAGTTTTGTTTCCCTGGATTAATTGATGATCCATTGATCAGTTAATCAACAAGCTTTTTGTATCAGATCAACCCATATGAAGTTGCTGATATTTGACTGCTTTTGACTTATAAAACCCCAGCAATTTCCTATGCAAAACTATGTAAAAAACTAGAGAAATATTTTTCACTCTTTTCATTTAATTTAGCTAAATTGTCCAAGCCAAGGAAGCTGACTTCTCAGAGTGGCAGTTGAAACTATTTTGTAGGTAATTGGTATCTTTTCTTTCTACAGCCACCACATTCACTATGATCCTATGGGGCAAGCTGTACCCAGAGGAGTGGCTCATTCTATACAGTGGCCATGCAGCTTTGGGAAGGCTAGTTTGGGAGCAAAGAACACAGGGCTCCAAACTGAAGAAGTGGCCCAGAGTTCACTTTGTATCTATGCCTGAGGTGAGCCTGTGATTTTATCTACAACAGCTAGAAGGCTCCTGGTAATGGGTAGGATAAATTTCAGACTCTAACTTTCCATGAGGAAATGAGAACTAAGCCCTTTATTGAATCAGGAGTTTAAGAATCCAGGTTCTTCCATTGTTTCATAAGAAGGTCAGTCCTTATTGGCACAGTCATAATATGGCCACTGTAAAGAGTGTAAAGGCTTTGGGGAGACATGAGAGACTGATTGGCATAATCTGGAATCAAAGAGAGCTGTTTTAAAGTCCTATCTCTGCCATCTACTAGATACACAATTTGGACAAGTTACATAATTTTGTGAATCTCTAAATCTGTCATCTAAAAAATAAGAAATAAAAAAAACCCCACAAAGTTTTCATGAAAATCAAATGAGATCTAACAACATGTAAAATGACTACTGTATTACCTGACCTATATAGTAAGCTGTCAATCAGTGGCATCTAGTATTGTTATCACAATGTTATTCTGAAATGTGAGGGTGATCTGACCAGGTTTTAATATTTGTACAGGAGTTTTTGATAACAAAAGTTGGGATTCTGGTGACTTTGCTCTAGGTCAGGTTGTTCCAGCAGGCCAAGTCCTTAGTGGCCACACATGTCAAAGTTGGGGTAAGACTCCAGGTGATGGAGGGCTCCAGATAGGAACCTGATTGGACAATACTGTGCTTAATCAACACTGAGTCCCTCTTCACCATGTCCCTCATGTCTTCAGACTATGTTTGAGCTGCCATCACCAGACAGGGCTTGGCTCAGTGAAGTCAGCGTGGATGTCTACAATGCGAAGCATTGACCATAGACCAAAAGTTGAGACATCTTAGATGCCACTGATCTGCCCCCGTTCACACCAAGGAATATAAGTTGGACCCCTTTCTTGCACAGAGACAGGTACTTGGGACCCTGAGACTGCACAGAGATCCCTATTTTCATTTTCTCATTGAAGGAGAGGGGGTTGGCTCAAGAAGAGATGTGCGCCCAGGAGGGAGGAAGGTGCTTGGTGCAGGCAGACCTCTGCAGGAGCTCTGGAAGGAAAAAGTTTCACTGGGTCCAGTCACCCTCCCCCTTCCCTGTCCCCAAGCACACAAGATGCCTTGTGGAGGATTTCAGTTTAATGAGTCTTTTGAGTGTCTCTAGGCAGTCTCTGCTCTGAGGTCACTAACACTAGCACATTGAGGAAGTAGGCGGCACCCTGAAACCAAACCCAGCTGTTTTGTCTCATTAGACCCAAGTCAGATGCTATCTCAGTCTCTTGAGGAGGCTGTAGTTCTTGCAGAGACTGTGGATGCCCTGGGTGCATGTGGGTCCAGGGATGGAGAAGGGAGGACAGTGAGTGGGGGGCCACACCAGCTTCCTTGCAAAGCTCTGGGAGTCAGGGTGGTGGCTTCTGGGGCCCTCATGGAATCCTGTAACAGGAGCCAGGCCTCACCCTGCCATACACCTTCACCAAATACGACAAGAATTTCTAACTTCCTGTCTGACTCTGCTTAAAATCACAGCCCAGGGGGAAGGGTGCTACAGTGTCAGATTTTTGGTCTTGACCTTTTTTGTCTATTTTAGAAGGATTGTTGTTGTTGTTGTTTGTAAAATGGACGCCAAAAATGACAAATATCAGAAGTGGGCAAATAATGTCATTGTATGCATTAAGAAAAAAAAATGTTAATAACTTTGTGATGTGTGGAATAATCTAATGTTGGATGGTGATGCCACCCAACCCCCTTGTAAACTCCTTTTCTAGGGAATAATAATTACTGACATTTATTGGTCACTTGCTGTGTAGCAGGATCTGTTCTAATTATTCATGTGTTAAGTCATTTATTCCTCACAACAGCCTGAAAGAATGATATCATTGTCCCTATTCTCTAAATGAGAAAAATAATGCCCAGAGCAGTTAAGTAACTTGAGGGGTGTTGCAGAATTCATAAGTAGAAGATCTGCACCCAGAAGTCTGGCATTTCAATGTCCTGCCTCACCTACCAGGCTGTACTTCCCCTCTGATGTAAAGCTTTTAAGGCCACAGCCTCACACTTCAAGCTGGGACTTTGCTCTTCTCTACTTCCAGCACTCTATCAAGAGTAAAGGGGTCTGCATATTAAATATATGTAGGAGTAAGTGAGTAAATTAGTGAAACGTAACTTGCAGCACCAATTATTTCCCTGTTAAGAACTCATTTCAGAGCTGGAGATGTAGCTCAGTGGTAGAGTGCTGGCCTAACGTGCACATGGCAATTCCCAGTACCACAAAAACAAACAAACAAACAAACAAACAAACAAAATTTGGTCAGCTAAAATAAACAAATACATTTAAAGAAAAGGAGCCCCTGCAATGTTTTTTCTAATCTTGACTTTCTTGCTGCAGTACCCCAAGGCTACTTCCTGTTGGGCTTCCTAGTACGTTTGTGAGCCTTTTCCTAGTCTAATACCTAACTCTGGTCTTGTCAACATCCTCCTTTCTTGCTTTTCCACCTTTAGTCCTTCCTAAGCTCTGGCATAAAAATACTAAAATGGGATTTCAATTTAACATGGTTTTTCATTACATGGTTTTGCTTATTACATGGATCAAATCAAGTTCCAGAAACATAATTATATTGGGAAAGGCTGCTTGCCAGTTCTGAAGTCATCACGAAAGGCTGGGGTTGGTACACATGACAACTTTTCAGTGACATTGTTTAAACTGTCCTGTCTCACAGAGGAAGTACAGAGGCTGTAGCACTTCTTCCTACCTCAGAGATGGGAAACTGAAGAACAGAGGTGTGACTCATCTAAGCCCTGGGGGTGGAGTTCAAGGGTCTCTCTACCCCTAGTTTGGGATGCAGATTGGAAGCCATCCTCACCTGATTGCCTGGCTGCCTCAGGTTCCCCTGCAGATCTTTGCCTTCCCCCAGCTCACTAGGGCTACCTTTGTTCCAGGTAACAGCTGCTGCAAACTTGTGCTTTTGTGGAAGAAGAGAAGCTTAATTTACTTCATGACTCATTCACTCATTCTGACTTTTTGCTGTCTGGCAGAACCACAGAGAGGGACAAATCCAAGGTGGCATCAGAGTGTCTGAAAACTTAGGATTCTCTTCTGAGCTTAGGATCTGAGCGATCTCAGAAGTAAAGCTTCTGAGTATGCCATTTGTCTGCAACAAGGGCCTACTCCAGATGACATGGGTCTCTTCCAGGTCCCCCAGATGCTCAGGGTGGATCCAAATTACATTGAAAAGGCTCCAGCGAATTTCCAGTCTGGTCCACACCCCTAGTTCCCGGAGTTGAGTGACTCAGGCTTCAGAAGATAACTCATCTGGTAAATCACCCCTGAGGGAAGGGTGTTCCCCATTCAGGGGCCCAGTCACCTGCAGCTGGAAGTAAATTCTAGACCTTTCCACCCCAGCCTTGACTATTACCCTGAGATCTTCTGGGGAACTGGCATTCTGCTACTCTGTTTCTATTGGGAATATAGTGACACTGCCACATTCCACAGAGACTTCTTATAGGTCACAATGTCCTTGGCCACTTTCTCCCATTAGCCAATTTTATCAACCAAAGGAAAGAAAATAAAATTTGATAATGTACATGGAATTTGGGGACATGTCTACAGGGGCTAAAACCAACCACCAGGAGATTTCAGACTTTCAGTTACACATATGTTGACCCCTGTTCAAGGATTCTTTCTGGGCTCTGTCCCTTGTGCTGAGAACAACTGACCTCTGGACTGTTATGCTGAGTATCTGAGTCTATTCTGCCTAAAAGTGATCCACCATCTGCTTGGGAAAACAGTCTCTCACCAGGGGCGATGTATCCCTGAGGGATCTTCTGAAGCCCTGAGTCAAAAGTCTAATCAGTGTCACAGCCATAAGCACCTTGGAAGAAGAACTTCACATTCAGCTGAGAACCAGCTGTGTGACCTGAGAATGAGACCATTACCCCTGTCCCAGCATACTCTGATAACAGACATCAAGCCCTTTCTCTTGTGGAAGAGCAAGTATTGAGTGGCAGCAGGACCCACCCCAGCAGTCAGATGATTTCCACTATCCCACATTCTGTGGGTTCCCATGTGGACACCACCACATGCAGACCTTCAGAAAGCTGCTCATCACTCATATGTATAAGTGTTTACCTTGGACTTACAGTGTGTGTTTACTGCTGTGATTTTACTATACTAATAAACCATAAATAACCTGAATGTCTATCTAAGGGGAATGGGTAGGTAATATGTGGTGCAGCCATACAGTGGAGCTACAGTATTAAAAATTGGACTAATGTCATAGAGAAATACTCAGATTTCCTAAGTAAAATAAGGAGGCTTGGCTGGACTCTGTGGTATATACTGTAGTCTCAGATACTCAGGATGCTGAGAAGAGTTGTGAGTTTGAGATCTGTCAGATCAACTTAGCAAGACTTCATCTTTAAAAAAGTAAAGTACATGCATACATATGTAGCTGGGAATGTAGTTCCATACTCCCTGGTTAATCTCCTGTGTCAAAAAACAAAATAAGGGCTGGGAATTTAGCTCAGCGGCATAAGCGCCTGCCTTGCAAGCGCACGGTCCTAAGTTCAATCCCCGGTACTGATTAAAAAATAAATAAATAAAAAACTAAGTGGGTTGTAAAATTTTACCACAATTTGAATCTCTGTTTCAATAAATGCAACAAAAATCAATGTTTATATATATGCATAGAAAAATACTGAGCAGATAAATACTAATATTCAACCTTTTATAGTTTTCTATGTTTTCTAGTAGTGGCTGTATATTAAATTTTTTGTCCTTTTTTTTTTTGAGACAGGGTCTTGCTATGAAGTTCAGGCTGGTCTTGAGTTCACTTTGTAGCCCAGGCTGATCGTGAACTTGCAAAAATCCTCCTGCCTCAGCCTCCCGAATGCTGGAATTACAGGTGTGTGCTACCATGCCTAGCTCTGTGTAATAATGTTTAGTTTTAAAAATGCTATTGTTTTTTGAAAAGTATGCTTATTATTTTGGAAATCCATGGAATAAGACCTTGAAGTTTTCATCCACCCATGCAAATTATGCATCACAATCAAATGCTGGTGATGTGGGCTGGGCCAGAAGATTGGCAGGAGCATGTCTGTAAACTTTCCTCTTCACATCTCTGAGCTGATTACTCCTCTAATCAATGGAAAAAGTAAAATAACACATTGTTCAGCAGGGTAGCATAACCCATATTCTTAACCCACATCATGCAAAATCCTAGCCAGCAGGGTCTGCTCCTCTGCTTTGCTACTCAGTTTGCCTCAAGCACATTTAGGGACAAGAAGGCCCCACCTGCTTCTGGCCTTCATCACTGAACTATATCATCTACTGGCAGCCTATATTCACACCCTTATAGCCAGAGGGTCCTGATTGTCTTTACCCTAATTCTTTAACCAAGTGAACCCTAAGGACAGGTTGGAAGGGTAAAAGAATTAAAAAGTCACAATTACTGAAAGGTGTGGGAAAAGTTGGGTGACAAGTTGTCTGTTTTGTGTAGGTGGCAGGGGAGGTGGGCATGTGGGTTTTCTGCTGCTTGTGTTTGTAGGATCCAGCCATTTCTCACCTCAGTCAAAAGCTACACTAGTCCATTGCCCAGATGTTGGCTGCAGTAAAAAACAAAAACAGAAAAACCCTTCCTTTGCCCTTCAGAGACAGAGCATGAGGCTCAATTCATCTTAGTTGTTTGGTCTGTAGGGGTTGATCTTACTTTAGGGTGATGAGAAGGGTTTGACTTTTGAGGGTCTAGAGGACATGTGGGTAATGCAGGTGTTAAGCAAGGGTAGCAATAGTGAAAAAAGAGACTCAGCTTGTATTCATCCATTGATTTGTCCACTTAATGCTTTCTGTGAGTTTTCTATGTGAATAGCATGTGTTATAGCAGCTAAGGGCTGTGCATTCATGGTATTGATAATCCAGAGCAATGTGAGATAGGATAACTAATGAATAACAAATTACGGTGATAAGTGTTTTAACAAGAATGGAACAGTTTGATGTGACAGAAAGTACCTGAGGCTAGGGGTGCTTGGTTCCTATGTAATGCCCATCAGGGGCCCATAAGGGGAGAGAAGAAAATATTTCTCAGCAAAATATAAGGGGCCTCTCTGTCAAGGGGGTTAAAATTCAAATTAGGCTGCTCTGATTCCTCCCACCCCCTGCCATGTGGGGTGTGTGTGTGTGTGTGTATTTACTGGAGTACTC
Source organism: Hydrochoerus hydrochaeris (assembly GCA_004027455.1). Classification (NCBI taxonomy): domain Eukaryota; kingdom Metazoa; phylum Chordata; class Mammalia; order Rodentia; family Hydrochaeridae; genus Hydrochoerus; species Hydrochoerus hydrochaeris. The sequence goes on from PVLA01001385.1 coordinate 126,760, forward strand.
ACCATTAACCAAAGTTGTATCTTCTGAGATTTAAGACATGTGTCTTACTCTACTCATAATACTATGATAAAATACCTTTGACTGGATAATATATAAACAACAGAAATTTATTTTCACACTTCTGGAGTCTGGGAAGTCCAAGATCAGGGCACTGGTTCTGATGAAGACGACTCATTCGTTTTAGTTGGTTCCTTCCATGTTTCCTTATCTGCTGCAAAAGGGTGAGGGAGTTCCTATGAGCTGCTTCATATAAAGACACGAATCCTACTCCTCAAGATGGAGCCCTCATGACTTCATTACTTTCAAAAGGGTTCACATGCTAATACTGTGCTATCACAGAGTGTTGGGTTCCAACAAATGGATTTTGGACAGCTACTACCACTCAGACCACAGCAACATGCTTGGATTTATCTTGCAGAACAGTAAGGAAGTCCTTCAGGGCTGATCCTTTCAGAAAACGGAAGTTCAAAGGAGCACTGAAGTCCTAGCTAGAGAATGAAGATCTGGCTTAAAGCTTCTTACACTCCTTTCTTTTACCTCAGACCCCAGCTTGATGACCTAACATTTGAGCTTTTTAGAGAAAGGAACTGCAGGCAAAGTAGTAGGAACTTCTATTGCTGAGGGATAGCACTGTATGCAGTCCATTGTCCCTGGTCATGTGGGGATATTTGCAATATAATAAACAATCATGCTAAAAATTATTATAACTATTTTAATATTTAAATGTGGAGCAGAACTAGAAAGGGACATTGTGCTCAACTGTAGCTTCGGAGTAAGGTTCCTGGGTGTCCTGCCCAGTGTCAGAATCTACCAGGGTTTCTGATTTGTGCAGTGAGCAGCCTTCTTGTGGGGAAGCTACTCTAAGGAGTCAGGAAGCAAGAGGGAATGGGTTGGTGGCCTTAGCATGAGTGGAAAGTTGGAGAGAGGAAGATTCAGATGCAAACAGGGCAACTTGAGAGGACTCTTGGGCTTCTTGAGATATTCATGGAACTCTTAGATTTGGAGGTGAGCCTGTAGGCCAGATATTGATATGATATTTGGGTTTATGAATAAGTTCTGGCACTTATACCTAAATTACTTAATTACTTGACCTCTTTAGGTGACTGTGTTCTCAGCTGTGACATGCAAGCAATAGTACTACACATGTAGTTATTTGGGGGATTAAAAAAGATACTAAAGTGTATAAGGCACCTTGTTCGTTTAGTATCCGGCATGCAGTAAGTGCTCAATAACCAACATGCAGGGGCCTCAGCAGGGGAACCCATTCCTTCTAATAGGCCAAGCTGGCCTGGGAACTATGTTATTAACATGATGTGCTCTTTTGCTTTCCTGGGGAATAATTGATCTGTCCAGGGGACTCTTGGTTCCTCATGCTTTCCAAGTCACAGAGGGTGGAAGACTTTACACAGGGATTTGGCATGGGGAGGCAGGTAGGAGATGCAGAGACTAGTGTATTCAGCCTGTGCAGTTGCACAGCACCTTGTGCTCAGAACGGTTCCATATTTGGTTTTAGCTCTGCTGTTTAAACCTTGAAATTCTTAATAATTTTATCATTGAATTGTGTTTTGTAAGTGAAGTCTGAAGGAACATGTAAGTGGAATCCATGACCCAAGGGATAATGCAACCTGCGTATGAATAGAGGGACCATGTCATGTGTGTATTCTTGCTGCCTATTTGCATACAGCACTCATGATGCACCATGAGCACAAAATTTTGTGTGCCTGCAACCTGTGGGAGTGCAGTCAGACTCAGTGTGAGTACAGGATGCAGGTGCTTCATTCACGGTTATCTAAGCCAGTTCCTGCAATGCCAGCTGGCTGTGCACCCCACTCAAGCTGAACTTGTTCTGAATGGAGAGGGAAGGTATTTGCTTCCCCAATCCCCATGATGCTGAGGATTAAATTTAATGCCTTCACACTGAATTATACCCCCTTTTTATTTTAATTTTGAGACAAGATCTTGCTAAATTGGCCAAACTGGCCTTAAACCTGTAATCCTCTTGCCTCAGGTTCCCAGAGTGCTGGAAAAACATGCATGTTCCACCATGTTCAGCTGGTAATTGCATTCTTTTTTTAAATGCAAAAAGAATAAATATGATGATACAAAATTTCAAAACAAAATAATAGATTAAACAATGGTTAATATATTACATATTATTATATTCAAAGTAGTTGCTCAGATTATAAGATATAGGCATGAAAAACTGATCAAACAATAAAGTACAAACTGTTCTTTTGATAAACTAATAGAAATTGTAGTAAAATTATCTGTCTGATATATATCTCCTTTTGTCTTCTTTCTTTTCTCCTTTCCCCTATCCCAGGTGTTCTTTCCTTTCAAGCAGTTTCTTCCCTTTTCACCTTCACAATATCTACTGTACATTTTGGATCTTATTTTCTCTTTCAGTTTTTTACTCTAGGGAGACAATATGATGTTTACACATGCAAGTCTGATTTATTTCACTTATGAATATGGTCTCAAGTTGTATCCATCTACATATAAAAACTTTGAGCTTATCTCTTTTTATAGCTGAGTGGTACTCCATTGTATAAAAATACAATATCTTTCTTTATCCATTTTGCAGTTGATAGGCATTTGGGTTGTTTTGAAGCTTTAGTTATTACAAATGGTGCTACCACAAACAAGGGTGCACATGTATCACTGTTGGCATGTGTAAAGTCAGTTTTTCTAGCATCATTTATTAAAGAATCTATCTTTCTTCCAATAAACATGTTTGGTCCTTTGTCAAAGATAAGGTGGCTGAGTGTCTTTGTAGTTGTGTCTGCATCTTCTAATCTGTTCCACTGATCCTGAGGTCTGGGTTTTTTTTTTTTTTGGCCAGTGCCATGCTGATTTTATTACAGTAGCTTTGTAGTATAATTTCAACTCAGATTGTGATGCCTCCTGCCTTACCTTTGTTGCCCAGGATTGCCTTTGCTATTCTAAGTTTCTTCTGTTTACAAATGAATTTTAAGAATGTTTTATCTAGATCTGTGAGGTATGCTAATGATATTTTGATCAGGATTCATTAAATCTGTATGATGGTTTCAGGAGTATTGGCATTTTCACAAAATTGATTCTTCCTATCCATGAATAAGGGTTATCTTTCCATTTTCTGATATCCTCTTCAGTTTTATTTTTCCAAGAACATTAGTTTTCAATATATAGATCATTTACATCCTTTGTTGGATTCATTTCTAAGTACTTCATGTTTTTGGATGCTATTGTGAAAAGTGTTGTTTCCCTAATTTCTCTCTCAGTGAGTTTGTTGTTTATATACAGGAATGCTATTGATTTCTTGAGTGTTGACTGTATTCAGCTGTGCTACTGAATTTATTAACTTCAAGAGTCTTTTGGTAGAGTTTTTGGAGTCGTTTATGCAGAGTTTCATGTCATCTGCAAATAATGCTAATTTCACTTCTTCTTTTCCTATATTTATTCCTTTTATTTTTCTCTCTCTTTTGTCTAATTGCTCTGGATAATGTTTCCAGAAGAATAATGAATAGGAATAGTAAGAGTGGACATCTTTGTCTTGTTCCTGATTTTAGAGCAAACATTTTCAGTTTTTGTCCATTTGGTATGATGTTGGCTGTTGGTTTGTCATAGATGGCTTTTATCAGATTGAGGTAGAAACCATGTATTCTGATTTTCTCTAGAGTTTTTATCATGAATGAGTGTTGGACTTTATCAAAAGCTTTTTCTGCCTCTATTGAGATGATCATGTGATTTTTGTCTTTGGCTTTGTTGATATGTGTATTATGTTTATTGATTTGCATATGTTGAACTATCCTTGCATTTCTGAGATGAATCCTACTTGGTCATGGTGTATGATCTTGATGATTTGAGCATTCTATTTGCTAGTATCTTGTTGAGGGTTTTTGCATCTATGTTCATTATGGAGTCTGGCTTATAGTGTTTTGTTGTTGTTGTTGTTAGGTCTTTGTCTGGTTTTGGTATCAGAGTCATACTTGCCTCCAAGAGTGAGTTAGGGAGAATTGCTTCCCTTTCAACTTCATTAAAGAGTTTGAGGAATATTGGCATTAAAACTTCTCTAAACTTCTTGTAGAATTCAGCAGTGAATCCATCAGTCTCTGGGCTTTTCTTTGTTGGTAAGTTTTTAATTATGTTTTCAATCTCAGTAACTCATATTGGGTTATTCAAAAATCTTATATCTTCTTTTTTTTTTTGTACTGGGGATTGAACTCATGACCTTGCACAAACCAGGCAAATGCTTGAGCCTCTGAACTAAATGCCCAGCCCTTTATATCTTCTTGATCAAGTTTTGGTAATTCATATGTTTCCATAGGAATGTATGTACTTCTTCTGTGTTTTCCAGCTTAAATGAGTAAATATTTTTGAAGTAAGTATTGATGATCTTCCATATTTCCACAGGATCCATAGTGATTTCACCCTTTTCATTCCTCACTGCATGAAATTGAATTTTTTCTTTCCTTTTCTTAAAAAGATTGGTGATGAGTTTATTAATTCTGTTTATTCTGAGAACCAACTCTTTGATTCATTAATTCTTTGTATTGCTTTCTTAGTCTCAATTGTTCTGCTCTGATCTTCATAATTTCCTCCTTCTATGAGCTTTAGGCTTGACTTGCTCTTCTTTTACTAGAAACTTTTTAATATTCTGTTTTTGTGCTGAATTTTTGGAATCTTGGTTATATGTCTGTGTGTAGATTACTTTGGTTATGGCTGTTTGGAGTTATATCCCTCACTTATCTGTATGTCAAATTCTGTTCCTATGCTGGGGAAATTTTCTACTATTACTTCTGCAAATAGTTTTTTTTTTTAAACATCACTTGTGTTAACTCCTATTCACCTATCAGTTTTATATTGTTTTTCTTTGCATCATCTTAAAGCTGTTGAATTGTTATTTCATTAGAGTCCCTTCTAATTTTTAAGAAAATTTTCCCTGTGTGATCACTAGTTTCAATCCTGTCTTCAAGATCTGAAAGTGTACCTTCAGGTTCATTCAAGTTAGTTTTGCTAGCTTTCAATGGAATTTTTAATTTCCTGGATATCTCTTTGAATCTGTTTCATGCATTCTACTTCTTTCCTATATTGTTCATTCAAGGTTTCTATCATTTTCCTATGCTCCTGTATTTTTTTTATCTATGTCTTCTCTAGCTCTGCTTAGCAATTCCTTCATTATAGTTATCCTTTCTTTTTTTACCCCACAGATGATTTCTGATCTGTTTTCCTCTATGACTTCATGGGCTTATTTCTTCATTTCACTTGCTGTCTTTTCAGAAATTTCAGGTGTATGTCTTCTGATGTCTTCTATGTAAATGCCTCCTGTACTTGTTCTGGATAGGCTAGAGGTCTGAGGTTACATTTTGAGTTTTTTTGTCTTGTCATTTTCACTTCTTGGTTCATTCAATCTTGCTAGTTTTGCCTGTCCATCACGTGTGTTTTAATCAGGGTCCTACTATGTGGCTGGCATTCATCCAGTTGCCAGGTCCCACAGTGTATGGGGTACTGGGATTTGCAGGCCCACCTGAGTTCCTCTGGATGGAGAGAGAGGTCACCAGAGCTCTTGCAGGTCAGTTGAGGTCCTCCAGGTGGAGGGAGGGGTCACTGGAACTCTCATAGGCCTGCTGAGCTGCTCTGGATGATAATTGCTTTCTGAGAAACAAAACTGATCAAGAAAGAGTGTCTTTCCTATTTTCCTATATTAGGCAGCCACTTTCACTGCAAAATAATGATGTAGAAGTAAAGGAAAGGCCGAATCACAAATGTTTTCTTTCTTTCTTTTCTTTCCTTTTTTTTTTTTTTTTTGGTTACCATAATGTCTCTTGTTATCTTCAAAATAACTGCCTGAACCATCAGACATAATAAAATCAAACAAAACAGAACAGAATAAGACCAGTCAAAACGAAACAATGAAAGCAATACAGGACTTCAAAACAAGATAATAGGGAATCAACAATGGCTTACCACAATGCCTCTTGTTATCTTCAAAGTAGTTACCCATACCATAATAAAATCAAACAAAACAAAATAGAATAAAACCAATCAAAACAAAACAATGAAAGTAATACAGGGCTTTGAAACAAGATAATAGGGAATCAATAATACCTACCATAATATATTTTGTTATCTTTGAAATAGATGCCCATGCCATCAATTATAATAAAATCAAACAAAACAAAACAATAAAACCAAACCAAACAAAAAAATGAAAACAATGCAGGGCTTAAAAACAAGATAATAGATTAACAATGGTAACTGCCTTTCCATTTTTAGACATTTCCTCTCCTTTCTCTTTCACAATATCTATTGTGCATTTTGGATCCCACTAACTCCTTTAGACTTTATACTAGGGAGACAACATGATGTTCACTCATTTGACTCTAAACCATTTCATTCATAAGCATAATCTCAAGAGGTATCTATTTACCTACAAGAGTCTTAAGGTTATCTTTCTTTATAGCTGAGTAGCTTTCCATTGTATAAAAATGCCATATCTTTCTTATGCATTCTGAAATTGATGGGCAAACTAGCCCTACTTTTTTCTGGTTCCCTGTCACATAAAGCATTGTTTTCTCTCTTTTGACTTTTAGTCTACGAATTTCCTTTTGAGTTAAATGTGTTTCTTGTATAAAGCATATTGATGGATCCTGTTTCCTGATCTACTCTGTCTCTTTTTATTGGTGAATTGAGGTTGTCTATATTAATGGTTATGGCCAACATGCACTGGCTTATTTCTGTCTTGCAATTTGCCTGCCACTGGCTTCCTACTTTTCCCCTCCATTTGATTGCTTGCCCCACTTGGTGATCGCCCTTTGCTGCTGTTCCTGGAACCATGGTCATTTTTATTTCTCTCTAGAATGTGCTTCAGCATGCTTTGTAGGGTTGGTTTGGTGGTCATGAATTCCTTAATGTGATCTTTGTCATGAGTGTATCTTGTTTCTCCATTAATTTAAAAAAATTTTTTTTATTTAAAGAGGAAAAAAAAACAGAAAAAAGAAATATTACAGAATTTCAAAAAGAAGGATAAACAGTAAGAGATCACTGGTTGATAAATTACATATTGTCCTTTTAGAAATAGTTGTTCAAGTTACAAAATTAGAGCATACAAAGTAGACATTCAAGCAGTGAGACTGCAAACAGATCTGTTCAACAATCCAACAAGAATTTAGAAATATGGTTATCAATCTTATACACTTAAATATTCATGAAGTTATATCTTTTATAGCACTTCTTATTTCCTCTCTTTTTTTACAATAGCAATTATGCATTTTAAAAAATTTTTATTTAAAGAGAAAAAAAGCAAAAGAAAAAGGGTAGCAACAATAAAGAATTCTAAAAGAAAAAAAAGAAAAAAAGAAAAAAACACTAAGAAATCACTAATTGATAAATTAGATATTGTCATCCTGGATGTAGTTGTTCAAGTTACAAAATTAACTGATACATAGTAGACATTAAAACAGTGAGTCTGCAAACAGTTCTGCTCAAAGATCCAACAAAGATTCAGCAATATGCTCATATATTTTACACACTCAAACACACATTCAGTTATATCCCTTAGAGCATTTTCTTTTCCTCTCTTTTTTACAGTAGCAATTACACATTTTGGGTTTTATTACTCTTATAGTTCTTATCACTTTTTACACTAGAGACACAATGTGATATTTATAAATATGATTCTTATTTATTTCACTAATGAGGATAGTCTCAAGTTGTCTCCATTTACCTATGAAGGCCTCAAGATCATCCTTTTTTATAGCTGAGTAATATTCCACTGTGTAAAAATACATCATCTTTTTCATCCATTCTGCTGTTGATGGGCATCTTGGTTGTTTCCAAGATTTAGCTATTACAAGTTGTGCTTCTATGAGCATGGGGGCACATATATCACTGTGATATGAACTATTCCCCCAGGAGAGGAATAGCTGGATTGAATGGGGCTTCTAATCCTAGTCTTCTGAGAATTCTCCATATGGATTTCTATAGTGGTTGCACCAGTCTACATTCCCACCAACAGTGGAGCAGTGTTCCTTTTTCCCTCGCATCCTCACCAACATTTGTTATCAGTTGATTTCTTGATGGCAGCTATTCTTTCCAGAGTGAGGTGAAATCTCAATGTTATTTTAATTTGCATTTCTCGAATGACCAGTGATGGTGAGCATTTCTTCATGTATTTATTTGCCATTTGTATATCTTTCTTTGAGAACTGTGTGTTCATCTCAGATGCCCATTTTTGGAGAGGGTCTTTGAATTTGGGGAGCTTGATGTTTTTCAATTCTTTATATGTTCTGGACTGAGGGGTTGTCTGAGGGGTTGGAGGCTAAAATTCTTTCCCACTCTGTGGGTTTTCTTTTCACTCTGTTGGTGATTTCCTTAGAAGTGCAGAAACTTTTAAATAATATGAGTTCCCAATTGTTGATTCTTTAAAGTGTTTCCTGTGCAGTTTGTGTTTTGTTCATAAATTCTCTGCCTATCCCTTTGTCTCCAAGACTTCTACCTACCTTGTCTTCTAGTAGATTTAGTGTTTCTGTTTTAATATTTAGGTCTTTGATCCATTTAGACTTTAATTTTGTGCATGGTGATATGCATGGATCTAGTTTCAGTCTTCAGCATGTGGAGAGCCAATTTTTCCAACACCATTTATTAAAGAGGCTGTCCTTCTTCTAGTGGACATATTTAGCCCCTTTGTCAAATATCAGGTGGCTGAGTGTCTTTGTAGTTGTACTTGCATTTTCTAATCTGTTCCATTGATCCTCAGGTCTATTTCTTTGCCAGTACCATGCTGATTTTATCACTGTGGCTTTGTAGTATAGATTCAAGTCAGGAATTGAGATGCTTCCTGCCTTGCCTTTGTTGCCCAGAATTGCCTTTGCTATTCTAGGTTTCTTCTGTTTTCAAATGAATTTTAGGAGTGTTTTCTCTAGATCTGTGGGGTATGTCAATGGTATTTTGATTGGGATCATGTTAAATCTCTATAACAGTTTTGGGAGTACGGCCATTTTCACAATGTTGGTTCTTCCTGGCCAAGAGCAAGGAATATCCTTCCACTTTCTAATATCTTCTTCAATCTCCTTTTTCAGTGTAGTATAATTTTCAGCATATAGTTCTTTTACATTTTTAGTTAGGTTGATTCCTAAGTATTTTGTTTTTTTTAGATGTTATTGTAAAGGACGATATTTCCATAATTTCTCTCTCAGTGAGTTTTTTGTTTGTGTACAGGAATGCTATTGAGTTTTGAGCATTGACTTTGTATCCAGCTACACTGCTGAACTTGTTTATTACCTCTAGTAGTCTTTTAATGGAGTTTTTTGGGTCTTCTATATAGAGTATCATGTCATCTGCAAATAGTGATAATTTACCTTCTTCCTTTCCTATCTTTATTCCTTTTATTTCTCTCTCTTGTCTGATTGCCCTGGCTAGTGTTTCCAGGACTATGTTGAAAAAGAGTGGTGATAGTGGACATTCTTGTCTTGTTCCTGATTTTAAAGTGTAAGTTTTCAGTTTTTGTCCATTTAGTATAATGTTGGCTGTTGGTTTGTCATAGATGGCCTTTATAAGGTTGAGGTAGACACCATGTATTCTGAGTTTCTAAAGGGTTTTTATCATGAACGTGTGTTGGACTTTGTCAAAAAATTTTTCTGCATCTATTGAGATGACCATGTGGTTTTTCTTTTTAGCTCTGTTGATGTGGTGTATTACATTTATTGATTTGCATCTGTTAAACCATCCTTGCATTCCTGGAATGAACCCCACTTGGTCATGATGTATAATCTTTTTAATGATTTGCTGCACTCTATTTGCCAGTATTTTATTGAGAATCTTTGCATCAATGTTCATTAGTGAGATTCTCCATTAATTTTGAATGAAAGTTTTGCAGGATACATCAATCTGGGTTGGAAGTTGTTTTCTTTCAGGACTTGGAATACTTCACTCCAAGCTCTCCTTGACTTGATGGTTCGTGTTGAGAAGACTCGTGATCTTGATGGGTTTTCCTTTATAAGTGATCTGTTTCTTTTCTCTTAACAGCTTTTATTATTCTGTTCTTGTGCTGAATTTCTGGGATCTTGATTATTATATGTCTAAGTGTAGATTTATTTTGGTTATGGCTGTTTGGAGTTCTATATCCCTCACTTATCTGTATATCACATCCTTTTCCCATGCTTGGGAAGTTTTCTGTCATTACTTCTGTAAGTAGACTTTTTATGTCATTCATTCTGACCCTCACTTTTTCACTGATACCTATCACTCTTATTTTTCTTTGTGTTGTCTTGCAGCCATTGAATTGTTATTTCCTAGTTCCTTGCTATTTTTAAGAGATCCTTCCTTTCGTGATTGCTAGTTGCAAATCTGTCTTCAAGGTCTGAAAGTTTATCTTCAGTTTCTCTGAAGCAGTTTTACTAGCTTTCAATGGAATTTTTAATTTCCTAGATATCTCTTTGAATATATTTCATCCCTTGTAAATCTTTCTTATATTGTTCATTCAAGGTTTCTCTCATTTTCCTATGTTCCTCTATTTTTTAAATCTATGTCTTCTTTAGAGATGCTCAGAAATTCTTTTATTGTGTTTTTCATTTCTTTTTTAACCAGATATAGTATTTTTGTTCTAATTTCTTTTACAGTCTCATGAAGTTGTTTATTTACTTCAGCTGCCATCACTTCACAAACTACAAGTGTGCAACTCCCAATCTCTTTTGTGTACATCTCCTAGACTTGCTCTGCATGGGTTGGAGGCCAGAGACTGCCTTTTGCTTCTTCCTCTTGACATTTTCCTGGGTTCTTCCAGACAAGTGGGTAGTGGGGTCCCAGGCACTTCCTGTGTTGGTTACAAATTTTCCAAAGCATTACTGGCTGGTTCTCCTGGCCAGTACTGGCTATGGTTATCCAATGGTCCTATTGGGTGTGCTGGTGTGGGCCTGGCTGCTGCTTTTCACAGCTTGTGAGACGCATCCCAGATGGCACTTGTTGTGCACAAAGGGCAGGGCTGGCTGCTGCCACCCCCACAGCTGTTTTCCTTCAGTCCTTCTTTATTCATTATAAGCCAAACATAGAGAGTGTCTATAGAACATGTGCATAGTGGAGGTGAAACAGTTGGATTAATTTTGTTCTGTCTCTCCACAATTCTGGTGAGGATGAAATACACAGGCATTTACAAGCTATGAAATACAAACTCAATAATTGCAATTATTCTACATGTAAGTTCAATGCTCTTGTATCTGCATTGAAAGTAAATATTGTGCATTCCAGAGATGAATTGTAAAGTTCATGCTAATAATTTAAAATGTTAATTTTTTTTACTTAGAATAGCAAATAAAAAATATCATGGCAAATACAATGGATATACCATGAAAACTGCATGAAATGAAAAAACCTTTATTTTAGTGCTCTTAAAGGCACTTTTTTTTTACCTGTTTTTGGCTCCATGTTTTCATTCTGCACTGGGAAGACAAATTATACCGCTGATCCTGCTAAAGAGTTAATGTAGATGCAGTTTTTAAAACATTTTCTATGTCACTATTATTAGATCCCAGGGAAGATTTTCTCACGTTCTCTTCCTGAGGAAGGGTGTCATAATCTGAGCAAAGTTGGGTAATGCTGTGTTTGTCAGAGAGAGCCTGAAAGGGCAAGTTTTTTTAAAATTCAGAATAAAACCTGAGAGACCTCTATCTCTAAGCTACAGCTCCAGTCTTTTATTTGTTTATTTATAGACAGAGCCTTGTTAAATTGTTCAGACTGGGTTCCGGCTTGGGATTCTCCTAGTTCAGTGTTCTGAGTAGCTGGGATAGAGGTGTATACCTGTGTGTGGCTCTCTTAACTTCTTTGATTTATCTTTTCTTTCCTTAAGAATGGAAAATTCTAGAGACTTTGGGTGAAATTACTGATTACCTCAGCCAGATCTTCACAAAGTCTCCAGCACTGCAAAGAGCATTAAAAATTTTGGCTTCTAGTTGCTTGAGAGATGATTTCGGAGCATGTGGCCAAAGACTCAGTCAGGAGTATATTTTTTCCCTGTAAGTACATGCATGTGAAGAATAGAGTAGGTACATGTGATTTGTATATGTGCATGTACATGCATATGTACATCTTCCTTGCAGCTTATTTTCATAGTAGGGACTTGTTCAAAGCTCTGGTGTTCTCAGTTGGGACCATCAGACTGTCATCTCAGGGTAAGCAACTATGAAAATCAGCTCCCAGAATCCATTCTGGTGTGTAGCTGACTGTCAACACTCCAGGTTGTGGAGAAAGAGGTGTGGGTGAACTGGTGAGAGACCCTGGGAGTGGCGGTGATGTGGAGACTTGCCTCCCCAGAGGGAGGCAGACACAGTGGGGACAAGAACCCTTCTCCAAACATGTGAGTGAGGACAGGGGCATCAATCACCACCAGTGGGTGACACTACCACAGCTCCTCCTGTCAGCAGGGCTGACCTCTCTTCACCTATGCCAGGAGTGAGGAATCAGGCATCCAGAACACGTGCCAAGGAAGCCTTTCCAAAGCAGCGACTTCTAAGACTGCATGACTACTCACTGCTATCTTTTGAGCACATGTGAATTTTGTTAACTTGGTTTATCTGTGTCCAAAGAACTATTCCAAGGAGAGTAAAGAAAAAACCTTACAAATAACTGAACCCTTTTCTGAGAGAAATGATTGGAACTGAAAATTTATTTGTCCATTGTACCATTTTGGATTAGCATGGAAGTCAAGGGATGTTTTTTGGGAAAATTCACCCATTCATTTAATATTTTTATTATCAACTTACTTTGTAAAAGAAGTCCTAGGATTCAAAGAAGACACAGAACTGTTTTTGAGAACTGGTAGCTTTATAGTAAAGGGAGAAAAATAATAATCGGATTATCAAATAAATACCACACTGTTGATGAAGCTGTCATCCAGGGATTCAGCAGAGTGGAGGGAACATAAAAGAGAAGTGCCTAACTCTGGGGAGATTCAAGGAAGGTGTCATGTGAAGTGACATGCTAGCTGGATCAGAAGAACGTGTAAGAGTTCTCCAGGAGTTGTGTGCGTGCATGTGTGTGTGTAGTAAGCAAGTGCTTGTTATAGTTTATCCTAGAAGTGGGAAGAGTGAATGTAAAAATTTAGAGATATCAGTGAACATGCTAAGTGCTGAGACCAGGAGATTTGGGGCATGGGAAAAGATAGAAAGCTCTGGAGAGACGCCCTTCCAGATTGTGGAAGTTGAGGAAAGGGTGTGAAAGAAGAGGTGACAATCATACTGGGCTTTTGCAGATCACTAGTATTTTCAGAGAAGAGAAGAGGGCATTCAAGGAGATAAGATAGCATAGACTGTGAGATGAGACACAGCACATGTTTGAATGACAGCACAGGTTAGCTGGTGCTAGGAAACAGGAATAGTTGAAATGGTTAGAAAGAGGATCTGGTTAGGGAGTTTGGAGTTCGAACAAAGGGAAACCATCAAAGTTTTTTTTTGCTGATGGTTCTGCTGTTGTTGTTTGAGAGGTATCATGCAAAATTCATCCTCTTTAGCATTCTTTAAGTTTTGGAAAATGTATATAGTCTTTAACATAACATCAAGCTATATAGGAGGCTTCCATCAAGCCATAAAGTACTATTTTGCCCCTTTGCAGCAATCTCCCCTCCCAGGCCTTCAAAATCACTGATCCGCTGTTCATCAGTTTTGCCTTTCCCAGAATGTCCTAAAAGTGGTATTGCATCGCAAGTAGCTTCTTGAGTTTGACTTTTTTCACTCTGAATAGTACATATAGGATTCATTCATGCATCTCTGTATGTTAATAGTATAGTTTGCTTCTTTGTTTGCCTAGTCATATTCTATCATGTGGATATGCCCATTTGTTTATCCACTCACCAGGTGAGGACATTTGGGTTATTTCTAATTTTTGTCAATTATAAATAAACTCTCAACATTCACACACAGGTTTTTGTGTGAAAGTAAGTTTTCAGTTCACCTGGGTACATACCTAAGTAAAGAAAGTGAGATTACCTGGTCAAATAAGTATTTACAAGTATATGTTTGACTTTGTTTTGAGGAGACAACTAAGATTAGGAATTTAGCTTTGTAGTAGAGATTTGCCTGGAATGCGCAAAACTCTGGGTTCAATCTATAGCACCACAAAACATGAAACACAAAATAAACAAAAATGAAACCTGCAAAAAATATTTCCTGAAGTAGCTATATTTTACACTCCTACTAGCAATGTCTGAAAGTTCCAGTTTTTCTGCTTTCTTACCAGTATATGTTATTGCATTTTAAAAAACCATTTAATTAGTGAGAACTGGAATCTCATTATAGTTTTAGCTAGCATTTCCATAATGGCTAATGATATTATGTGTCTTTTCATATGTTCATTTGCCATTCTTGCCTTTCTTCTGGTAAAGAATCTGTTCAAATCTACCAAACTGTCATGACCACAGTAGGAGTTAGAAGATTATCTTGGCAGTGGTGCCCAGCCTCAGTATCCAAAGTATCAAATGTGTTTTGCTTTGTTTTGTTTGAGATAGGACCTTGCTGCATAGTTTGGATTGGTCTTGAACTCACGAGGTAAACAAAGCTGACCTCAGACTGTGATCTTCCTGCTTCAGCCTCCCAAATGCTAGTATTGCAGGCATATACTACCACCACCATCACACCTAGCCCAAAATGTCAAATAAGGGCCAGCAGTACCTGTGTTTTCTAGCCCCTTGTTAGAAATATGGAACCCTGGCCTCATTCAAGTCTAACTAAATCAAAATCTACATTTTAAAAAGATCTTCAAGTGATTTGTATGCTTGTTAAACTTTGAGAAACACTGGTTTTCAGAAGTAATTGGAGAGATTTTTAACAAATGCAAGGGACTGACTTAAGAAGCTGTTGGAATATGGAGAACTCAGGGCGACTGAGCAGTGAGAAGGCAAGGAAGTGAGACTGCACATTTGCTGGCCTGGTCTGCACACTTGATCAGGGTTTGAGTTCCTATCTGCTCCTTCACCTGATCCCACTGATGAGTGGAAGCTGATGTGATAACAGAGGGTCGTCAGAGGAAATCATACCCTACAAACAGCAGACATGTCAGTTCAGGCCTCCAGTTACAACCTGTGGGATGGTAGTATAGGGGAGTCAGTTGGTCTGTCCGGCAGAACAAGGTGGAATTTGTTTAATCAGTTACACTATCCAAGACTGACAGGGCCTCCAACACTGTGCTGGGTACATGCAGATAAGGCCCAGTTCTCAGATAGAAGTTCCTGGTCTAGCTGAGAGAACAGACAGACATAATTATCACTCAGCCTGATAACTGTCATAGCAGAAACATATAGAAGTCCTGTACAAGCCCAGAGAAGGGATGGATTAACTGGAACAGGGAATGCAGGCAGGCACAGAAAGATTCAGGAATGAATTAACAATTGACTTGGTTTTTGGATTTTAATAGCAGCTAACTTACTAAACACTATGTGCTAGACTCTGAATCTTATGCATTATTATATGTAACCCTCATAATAGTCCTATAAAATAGGAACTGTCATTATCCTCATTTTAAATGTGCACATTTAACCATGTGCATAGCAGGATTCAGTAACTTGCTGCATGACTCCTCTCTCTATCTGTCTGGCACCCAAGTTTGTATTTTTAACTGAGCTAGCATTATGATCCAGGAGAATGCCGAGAGGAACAGATATAGAACGAGTGTCCCACAGCTCAAGGAGCTCCTAGTCTTTGCCCCAGCCCAAACTTTGCCTAGAGAGAAAAAAAGGTTGATAGGTGCTTAGATAAGAGGGTTTGCCTATGGAAGACTTGGACATAGCAAGCTTTGTGTTTGCTACTGAGAAGCTCCTGGTCAGGCTTTCCTGGTCACCCTCTGCTCTGGCCACTGCCTTCCTCTGTAGGCAGAGCTGGATAGTGTCAAATGCTTGGCTTTCCTTAGATCCCACATAACTGTGGATTTCTCCTCTATCTAAGGAGATAAAGCCAAAGTCAGGCTTTTGCTATTTCTCAGCTTCCTCTGACAGCATGGAGGCCTGTACATTGTAAAGATTTCCAAAAAGGAGCTGTGTTATGGTTTTTATATGTAAACCTGGAGATACAGGGGTGACATGATTCTCAGCACGCCTTCAGAAGGGTCTGATATCTCCTCGACCTGTTAGGTGTAGTTTGCAAGCTCCTTGAATTCAAGGATAGGTCTCCCTTGTATGTTTCTCTTGTGGTGCCTTTGTACTGTGCTGGCCTAAGACAGGCTCTTAGGGAGTGAGGCTGTGCTTGCCACCTTGGGAGGCTGGAGCTCAGAAAGGAGAGGCTGTGCCTCACAGAAGGGAGGAAGAGAGACTCTGGATCCAGGTTGCCAGGCTGAATCTTGTTTGTGCCACTGTCTTAGTTAATTTTCCCTCATTGTTGAGACAAAATACATGATTCCCAGAATTAAGGAAGCAAAGGTTTATTTAGCTTACAGTTTTTTGGTGGTTTCAGTCCATACTGAGATAGTTATAAAACAAGGTAGTGTGACTAAGGGGCAACCATCAAGATGAACACAAGCAACAAGAGAGAAAACAGCAAAAGGGAAAAGCATTCCTCCTTCCCTCCCTTACATTGTATGCTGGCTACCCATCCCTGGACAAGTGCAGCACTCACACCTCCAATCCCAGCACTAGATAATGAACCAATCACAAATGCTAGACTCAGCCACCTTCAAAAGGCCTGTACTCCATGACCCTATGAGGGGAGACATCCAAAAAAAGCATAACAGCTACTTTCTAGCTCTTGTGACATTAGGCAAGTCATTTAAACTGTCTGGTAAGATGAAATATATATACATATACATATATATTATACATAGAATTTAGAACTATATAGAATATATAATTATATAGAATATGTTGAATTGAATATATTCTTCTAAATATATATACATGTATTATATATATATATATATATATATATATATATATATATATATATTAAGCAGCCATATAATGATTAGCATAATGGAAGAAGAAATCCTTGGAAATGATTTTTGTCAGATTGTGTTGTGACCTCATTTCCATCCCCTTCTAGCTATGACCTTGGCCAAGCCATGGTAGCCCCAAACCCCTGTGTACCACTCCTTTGGCAATCTGTCTGCAGCCTAGAATTCTATAACATCACAGTGTTTTTCTTTTAATGTCTTTCTGTGGATTTCAGACTCTATGCCCTTTGCTGCTGCTGGAATACAAGGTCTGAGCAAAAATTGCTGTTGGATAATATACTGAATCAAAATGCTCCTAACACTCTGGTGGTCAAAAATAAGGAACAGGAAAAGAGATTATAGCAAACAATCCGTAGATCAACAGCATAAATATTTCACAGAGTAGTTAAGGACATTATCTCTGGTTTTCTCTGGAGTTGGCTCTGTTGGGTGGCTCTACAAAGCTCTTTATCACCTCTGTCTCCTAATGCATCTCCACTATGACCACCACAGTAGCTGGTTGCTTCTACCTCTTAGTATAGTTTTGGGAGTCCCTGCAGCCGTAGCACTTGGACCAGTGCATGGGAACTGACACCACAGAGGTGACACTTGTCTGGACAGCCCGGGAATTGGGTAGGCCAACAAGGCAGCCAGTGAGGGACTTTAAGCAGGGAAGAAGAAAGAGTTGATAGGAGTTTTAGAAATTTCTTTTAGAACTATGTGGAGGACAAGCTTCCTGACAAGATAAAGGAAAGAAATATTGGTCACTTTTTTTCCTTTATTGCACTATATTTTCCAACTGACACATAAATCACTGATTTCATTTGTCTCTAATTATGCACTTCTACTGATCTGAGCTCATTTAAAGGTTAAATAACTTCTATTATTTTAGGACTTTGATGAGGCCCTACTTTTTCCTTTCCCAGCCATGTGAAATAGGGCACCTAGAAATAAAGCAACTTTCCCAAACTCATGCAGTGGGTTTTTAGCACAGCCAGGAAGGACTTCACAGAGTCTGGGTTCTCAGAATTGTATTCAGACAGATCCTGATGCAATCCACCCACACACTAGCTTCACACTTGTCTCCTAAAAAACTGCTTTCAATTTAAAGAGCACACTCAAGCTTTGGAAACTAGATTGAGTCCAAGTCCCACATTTAGACATGTGCCTCAGTTTCCTTCTGCAACGCCAAGTCTTCCATCTTTAATGTTCCTCCAGTGGGTTTCCTGGCAGTCTTGCCACTGTAGACACAGTGCTAAGATTGACCTTTAGCCCACAATGGCTGTGAGGCCCAAAAGGAAACCTTCTTAGGAAATGAGAAAGATAAGAAATGTTGAATGGAGAACTTCTGCTACTATCTCCACAGCACCTCTGCTTTTACCTGACTATGTCAGCAGCTCGTCCTAATGAGCAGAGCAAGGGAGGTGGCTCTGTGGGCCACCCTCCCAGTCAACTCCATTGTGCACCTGACTTAAGGAATTGTATATAAAGAGGTGTTCACAAGGCTGCCTTTGTAAGTACTGTGAATTGTAGTTGGAAGATTACATTACACTGCAGATTACATTAATTGATCTCAAATCTTATCTGTGTTTCTCCCAAATGCAACACAAATGCATTTGTAATCCTCAAGAAACTTTGAGCTTTTTGAACAGGATGTTGCTGAACTCAAGTTGGACCTCAGGTTCTGGGAAACAAACAGTGCTTTTTACCACAATCGAAGGTGTAGGTGTCCCAAGAAATGTACAGCAGGCTTGAAAGGCTTCAAGCTGCAGGCAAGTTAGGACTTATGAAAAAAACATAAATGCTTGTGATTTTTGAGAATAAACCAGTCCATATTTTCTGCCAGGTCTATGCAATTGACCTATTTGCAGAGACAGACTCATAAAATACCCTTGTCAAAGAGCAGAAATGAGAGAAGGGGAAGGTGGTAGTTACTTTGTTTTCTCTGAGAACCAAATGTTGTTCCAACTGGGTACAATATCCTCCTAGATATGAATGAACTGAGCTGTGCCACCAGTGCTCTGTCTGAACTCCATCTGGCCCTATTCTGAAAGATTGCATCCTCCTTTTCTCTAAATGAAACACTATCACTATGGTGGAAAGACTGTGCTTACTGGGGAGCTGACATTCAGCTCTGTCTTTGGTGGATGGTGATGTAAAAGGATGACCATAGCTGACAAAATTCACATGGCAGAAATGCCTCTGTATTGTGTCTCCAAAATTCTGAGATGTCCAGGGCTGGGAGTGTAGCTCTGTGGTAGAGCATTTGCTTTTCATGTGTGAGGCTCTGGATTCAATTCCCAGCACCAAGGAAACAAAGCAACAACAAACCAGAAACAAAACAAAATCCTGAGATGTCCAGTCTATAAGGGGATAGAATCCTCTCCCCTACCTCCCTTGATTAGAAAAAAAAAAAAAAATCAGAGGCCAACTCCTTAGTATTCTCAATTAGTCACTTACGTGTTTGTTTCACTTTGGGATATATTTCTACCATTCACTGGTAGTTTCTTAGCTTCATTTAAAAATTTCTCTTCTCAATTATTAGACCAGGGAATTAAAAAAAAGCAGAAAGTAACATCTCATAGGATTGCTTTCTAGAATCAGATTTTACCTATGGCCCAAATATTTCTTCCTTTTTCCACTGGAGAAATCATGTTGCTGATGAAACTGAAATGGGAGCAAGAAGTCAAATGTCTGCAATAAATCTTCCAGCTGGGGAAATGAGAGCAGCTTCCCTAAAAGGAGATGGGATTGAAGGGAATCAAGTCATCATCTGGAGCCTGTTTACAAAATTCAAGTTATCAGGACAAAAACAGAATGCTAGTCTTGTTTTCAAATGTATTTTAAAATAAAATCACTGAAAGCCAAAACTCAAAATTTATACTGTTAGAAGAAAACATTTTATTTTTAAAAAGGAGGTTGATTCCAAGTTAGCATTTAGAATTTATTGTTAAAATATGAAATTGTGGCATTTAGTTTAAGCTAGGCTCAATTTGTACAGTACCTTGCCCAACTTTCACTCTACAATATAATTACATGTTCTATTTTCCTACTTATTGTATAATAGGCATTTTAACATTCTAATTTTTATAATTATTCTTTGATGCATACTTAATAGTTGTTGTCGTCAGGGTTTTCAATGAAATAGATTTAATACAGGACACATAATTTATAGGATTATTTTATAATATTCACTCAAAAAGTCAAATGCAGAAGAGTGCAAAAGAGCTGACATAATAGAGATCCAAAGAATCCATCGGGGGGCCTGGATCTCATGGCAATGTCCTGCACAAGTTTAGCTGACGACCTAGAACCTATGGCAGTGTCTTCCACGGGTCCAGCTTGAGGTTTAGAACCCACAACAGTGCTCATGCAAGGATCTTCACTGCAGAGGCCCAAAGGCCAGTGATGGAAGCTAGAAGGTCTGCGCCAGCAAGATGAAAGATCTGTGCCAGCAGGCAGAGGGATCTGCACTGGAGCCAGGAAGTAACACTCAAGGTAAGGACTAAAGCTCCCCCAAAGAGAACCGCACACATCCTCAGTGACAACGAGATCCTGAGCTCCTCTGAAGATGAGAACAACTGAGTTCAGATCAGGAAAACCACTTTGACTAGTTTCTCCAGGAGAATCAGCAGCACACCATCTTCTCCTCCAGCTCTCCTTTTATGCTGCTGGCAACAGTCCTCAGGTGGGCCTTCCACACCCAGAACCACACTGATTCAGTTCAGCTGGGTGTTACAAACTGACCATTAGTTAATCTACCACCATAGTCCAATCACTGAATGCACCATAAATACTTTCTCATTCCTTTTTTGGTTACCTAGGTCATTTCCAATTTTTTTGCTATTATAATGCTGCAATGGGGAGTTAGAAGATTTTAGCTCATTTCAACACTTGTCCTTGGGATAGATTTCCAGAAGTAAAAATAATCGGTTAAATAGCATGTACATTTTTATTTCCCTAGATGGTTTGCTAAATTGTTTTTCCAAAGAATTATACCTAGTTACCCAATCATTAGCAATGAATAAGAAGCTTGTTCTTACCAGCATAGGATATAAATATATATAATCTGTTCCTTAATTTAAGAGCAAAATAATTTATTTACCTGGAAGCTTTAAAATTTTAAGAAAGCAAATATGTATACTATTTCCTCTCAGCCTTCTCAAATTACTTTGGGCTTAGCAAGTTGTCTCCTTCCCCCTAACAAGAACATGGATTTACAAATATATGAGGGTGGAGCAGGTTCCCTCTGAGCTGGGCCACACATTGCAGTAACTAAATCAAACCATCTGGAGGTGGGTTGTGGGCCCTAAATGATTCTAATGCACAGCCAAGGCTGAGAACTTCTGACCTAGAAGGTGGAGATTAAAGTTGGCTTTGAAAGTAGAAAATAAGAGGCTGAGCCAACAGTTTCTCTTTCAGCAAAGAGATACAATGGTAGTTTGAAGGAGTAGCAGGATCAAAGAAGATAATCTTGAAAATAGAATAGGTGACCTGAGTATGCTTAAAGGTAGGGAAGGATTCCAAGGAAGACAAGAGAAAAAAGAGAAGCAGTGAATGAAAAATGAAGGAGAAATAACATTACTTGGACCAATGCCCAATGAAGAGGGATCATTGTAAGGGAGGAAAATAATGATTGGTCAGAGATATGTTAATGAGAGAAAGTAGTCAAAATTCAGGGGAAGGGAAACTTTGAAGTATAGCAGTTTGCACCAGGAGCCCTGGTCTCAGAGGAGCAGTCACCTTCCGGTGTGGGGTCAGAGCAGTGGAAATGATGTGAGGCAACCTCTGTGGAGAAAGAGAGGAGAGAATGAAAAGGTACTATATTGAAAGCGGCCAATTTCATCAGTGGGTCAGCAATACTGTGCATGACACCCTACACTGAGAAATCAGATAACGGACTAATGAGTACATTCAGGGTGGGATTCTCATTGCTATATCGTCCAAGTTTATGACAGTGAGCTGGTATTATAAATTGTTATCAGCCAAGATTCAACTGAAAAAAAAATATTATGGTTGGTACAAAAGAGATTCTTTTAAAAATATGGATTAGACCATAAGTAATTGTGGGATCTGATGGAGAAGTCTATGCAAGACAGTTGCCTGCATGGCTGGTATTGGCACTGATGTCACCACACGTCAGCAGAGGAGACCTGGATGTGCAATAAGAGAGATACAGGTAAACTAGAACTCATATGGGTGACTGGGACCTCTGTCTGTCTTCTGTCTTGAGAAGTGAAGGTGACTTATAGAAGATGCTGGTACCCTTCATCATAGACACAGACACAACCAGCCCCAGGCCAGGAGTAGCTAAAGCAAAGGAGCTGGCAGGAGCCAGAGTCTCAGGGCAGATGTTTGACAATACTTCCCAGCATAAAAATAACTGCTGCCTCAACTTCACCTCCCAAATCTTTCTGGACAACCACAGAGGAAAAAGAATTCTGGGAGACTTGGCTTCAGTGACTGAGTTGACACCTTACAAAGCCACCACACAAGCGGTCTCTATTTTCAAGTGTTTTAAAGTATTCTATAGACTTGTACAGGAATCTAGGACATGAAATACACCGCAAACGATGATGGAGTTTTATAAGAGGATAAATGCTGGTCCAAAGCCTACAACTGGGCTCAGAGTCACTTCTTGTGTTCTGGCAAGAGTGGTAGTATTTAGAACTTGGCCTTCTGGTCCCACAGACTAGCAAGAACAGAGATTCTCTCTCTCTCCACTGCTGGTGGTGGCATGCATGCTGAGGAAACCATGTGCAACCGTTTTATAATGGTCACTGAGGCAAGAAGTTTGGGGCCAAGTGAGCCCCCAGGGTTTTTGGAAATGTAGCTTTAACTGAACTTTTTCTTGTCTCAGCACACCCTCGTAACCTAGACGTGCTAGGGGATTGAGAATCATTTCCTCAGCCAGGACCACAAACAGTGCCTGGTTTGAATGATTAACTCTTGTGTAGAGGTAGTATAGCTGTGAATCTGGAGCCTCTATGAAGTCCAGAATTCTCATAAAGCAGTGCACATATTTGCCATCCAGCAGAGCATGTCTGAAATAACACAATCTCCTTATTGAAGGTTTTGGGAATGCAGTGTCAGCAGGACCCCAGGTACCCTGTGGCTTCCATTCTCCTTTATGGAGGCTGCTGGCTGAGTCAAGGGACAACATCTGCTCTGGCATGTGTCCTGGTCTCTTCATCTTTCACCTGCTACAAGCACAAAAGAATCAACAGCAAGCTAGAAACTAGGCCACCACACCTTTCTCTATATACCTATGCTTGGATGATCATATCCAGTGCCTTTGAGAGGGTTAAATTTTAGTCAGATGTCATTTAGTTTTATTACAGATGTGTAATGAAGCTAAACTAGAAAATAGAACCATTTAATAGGACCTGGGTTTGAAGGATTTTGGAGAACTTTCTTGGAACCATGAAAGGTTGGATTCCCAAAGCTTCTATCCATCACACACTCTCTCTCCCTTTTCTTTCCTCTTCCTCAGTTTCCTTTTTGCATTCGCTTCTCTGCCCTTCATTCTCTTTTCAGAAACATAACCAAGGGTTTAGTAGAACCAGGCCTATGACATGGCTGGGGATGCCAAGAAGGCAGATAGTGCCTGCCTTTGGGGACAGACTGATGAGCACAGAATGGCATGGTGTGAGGGATATGGTGGTGGGAGCCCAGGAGGTGGGTAGATGTCAGGGCAGCTGAGTCTTAAGAGTAGCAGTTATCTGGTAGTCTCCTCTGTCCTTTGGGTCTTATTTGTCTGCCCAAACATCCTCCTTTCAAACCCACTACCAGCTACTAGGCTGTCTCTGAAGAAAGTAAGACCCTGCCAGGCAGTAGCAAACCTTGAAGTCATCTTCTGATGGCTATCTCTGGACTCCATCTCTTGTACAGAGAAACAGTTCTCAAATGCCAAACTCTCCTGACTTTCTGACTCTCCAGGAGAACCCAAGGTAAAGTTTCAAACACCATATTATGCACCCACTTTTAATTAGAGCCAGTAAGTCCCTTCTATGTTGGTCTATTAAAATTTCTGCAATTCTCTTAAAGTACAAATGCACTTTGTTTTTCAAATCTCTTTCCTGTTATTTTCTAGTTTTCCTGCCTGCTAAAACTACATCTTGCTGTTGCCTCTACTTTCACTTATGCCCCATCCACACAAATCTTTTTAAGGGGGCTAGAAACAGTTTTGAACATAATTTAGTTCATGGCCTGAAAGTTGAGTTTATTATCCATCCTTGATTCGGTACCACACCTGTACTTACAATAGTAACCTCCAGTACCTGGTCCAGCTATAACCTGAAGGAGTTCATTGTCAAGGAATTGAAACAAGCTCTTAAACCAGGGATTCAGAATGCTGATGTTACAGTCACCAGATCTGTATTGAGCAAAACGTGAGATTACTATGTGATCAAAGGTGAAACTTAACACACATATAAAACCTTGAAGCTTGGTGCCAAGAGAGACCCACTTTTTGACGCACATTTTTCAAAATCTTTAGGAGCATTGCATCACTTATCCATGCCATGTTTTGAGTACTGCACCTAGAATTAGGACAATTTGAGGGACTTGGAGGTGACCAGAATGGTGTCTTACATCATATGGTAAATCAGGGGGCCCTGGAAGCTTGTTAGAGATGAATGATTTCAGGTTCCACACCTGGTCCACAGGAACAGCATCTGGCTTCCCATCCCTACCTCCACCCTCATATTGGCATCATTGCACTGAGCTATATCCCTAGCCTCATTCATTCATTCATTCATTCATTCATTCATATTTTGAGACAAGATCTCATTAAGCTGCAACTTGTACTTTCATCCTCCTTCCTCAACCTCACAGGATCCTGGACTACATTTGCATTTTGACAAGATTCTAGATGATTAAGATGCACAATGGTTTTTGAAAGCTCTGCTCTAGAGTTTCATGCTTAACTTTCACATATATTTTAAAATCCTTGTCTGAGGGAAGCAGAGGAAACTGAAGATTTGAGAAGCTGAGTGATTTATCAGTGTAGCATAGCTGGAAGTAGAAATTTTTAATTGCTACTAGTTAGGGGCTCTTTCCACTGCACCACCTAAGGTCCTGGCAATGGTCAGAAGTGTGGCAATGGATACTTTTATTGGATTCTCACTAGATGCTAAGCATTACTTCAAATCATTTTTAATCCCATTGAATCTATGAGAATGGGGACTTTTATCTTTCTCATTTTTCAATATATCAGAAACAACTATGGTACTTCAGAGTAACTCTAAGTTACCCACATGGAAAATTGGATTTTGGATTTCTCAGTAGTAACTGGAAACTGGGAAAATGAAGGAATAAAGGGGGGAACAAGCTGTGTGACAGTAGACAAGTCACCTCATCTACTAAGAAATGGTGTTGAGCTAGGTTGGTGGTGGTGAACCTGTGGCACATGTGCCATAGCAGACTGTTTGTATCATTGAAAGCTCTAACCAACTTGCTATAACTGAAGTAAGAAGTCTTTAAGGCAATTTTCAGTCCTGAAATTTTAGGATTCTAAATCCTCTCCTACTAAGGAGAATATTATCTATAGATTATCTACTGATAACTTTTCTCCTCAGCAGTTTTGATGTAAGATCAGAAACTGTCATCTCAGACAAGAGTGTGGGGGACAGGAATTGGAGAGAAATGAACATTTTACTGTGATGACACAGATGTCGAACTCTGTGTCCAGATCTTGTGCCCAGCCTCAGCCCAATCTGCTGTGTGGCATCAGGGATATTTTCCACACAACTGTCCTGAGATTGCTGTAACTAACTTAAAATTATTCTTTGCATCTGTTCCATACCTTTCAGTTGGCAAGTGGATACCTTTAAAGAAGAGAGGACAACTGGGCCTGAAGAGTTGCCTACAAGCCCCACCCCACAGAATGAGTCAACTGCCGATGAATCAGAAACATACGGTACCCAGCAAGCTTCTCTCAGACTGCACCTGTAATAATCTCGGGAATTACTGTTTCTCAAAACACTTGGGGCTTGTTACCAAATCTAGGGCCTCTGCTGTCCAGTTTAAAATGTATTGTCAACATGTCACAGTCTCCAGGGCCAGATTAATGCATTTTTACTCTGTCCATGGGAGATTACTTTCCCATTGTACCATTTGGTGATTGTGACTCAGAAGGGGTATTAGTAGGGACTGGGTTTAAAGGACACCTGACCAATTATGCCTAAGTAAATACAGTTTAAAACAAACCACAAGCAAGCACTACTTTAGTCATAGTGCAAAAGAATGCACACTTGCTGCTTCTATTTTCAGAAAATTAATGAACGATTTCAGTTATGGCAAAACAACCCTGCAGAACAAGGGTCAGTTTGCTCTTTTAATCAAGAAACTTTGCCAAATATTTACTAAAATAGGGCAGACTCCTTGTAAAAGTATAAATAGTTTTGTTTCTTATTTAAAATAAAAAGGTCCCTAGCACCTTATATGGTCTGATCCTTTGATAGCACTCAAATGTTTTTATAGTAGGATTTCCATTGTGGTCTCTGCTAAGGAAAAAAGAAACAAGATTGCAGCCCAAGGTCAGAGAAAAATGATGCTTCACATAAAAATCCAATAGAGAATTCTGCAGAGTAAACTGTGAGTAATGTTATCTCAGGAGGATAAAGCATGTGGTAATGGTGTACTCAGACTTGGTGAGGACTTAAGTTTTCTTTAGCAAACATAATTGGTTGCTTAGTCAATTTGTTCCTTCCTGACAGAACCCTGCTTCTGCTCAGTTAACTGTTTTTTCCCAGCATGATTCAGGCAGGGCCCAGTGCTCTGCACATTCTATTATGCTAATTATGGGAGTCCCCTTGATTGGTTTAGGAACAGGCATGTGGCCCAATACTGTTCAATGAAAAATGGGAAGTCTGCCAGAGGGTAGGGGAGTTCAGAGAAAGATTTCCTTTTCCTAAGAAAGAGGAACAAAAAGAGACAGATTATTCCTAGGTTGTTGTCATATTTGAATATGCTGCTGGCAGAGTGGTAGCCATCTTGCTTTTAGGCAAAGGTAAAGTTGACATAGGGTTTGAGCAAGGTAAAGAGAACCAGTGAAAAATGGAACACAGCCCTGACACATTGCATCTGGAGCCTACCTGCCTTTGGATTTCCTATTATGTGAGATGATACATTTCCTTATTGTTTTAATAAGTTTGAGTTGATATTTCCATCTAACCAAAGCATCCAAATCTATTCAATATATTTTCACATTGACATAAAAACAACTCATGCCTCTTTCTATTACATTGTCCTGAAAATTTCACATCACCCATCATTTTGCCAAATGGACTTCAGAAAGGATAAAATTGCCTCAAATATTGTATCGTAAAACTTTTGATTAAACAATAAGCCTAAATGCTACTTCTCCACTGATTACAATTTATTCCATTTTTATTTCTCAAAATAGGTGAATCAGAGTGATATCCCAGAGGGCCCTTTGTATAATTAAGTTAAACGGAGTCAGAAGCACATGTTTTTCCAGGACTGCTCAAGTGAATCTGTCTACCCTCCCTCATAAATACCACTTGGTCTTATTTGTTTTGGGTGTGTGTGGTGCTAGGAATTGAACCCCAGGGCCTCATGCATGCTAGACAAGTGCTCTGTCACTGAGCTACAGTGGCACCTGGGTTCATATTTGCTCTATAATTTTGGAATAGATAGCCACAATTGTGTTTGTGTGGGAAAGATGGTCACAGTCATGTTTGTCACCCAATGCAGAGTTTGCAAGTAAAAACAGAATTTTGCCAGTTTGTTTCCAAACAAAAACATTTTTGAGCTGAGGTACCCCTGGACCTCTCCATCCCTCATATATACTTGTAACAAATAGCTAGGAGTGTCAGGACAATTGATGGGGGTCACAGTTGGTGGCAGAGAGGATGGAATGGCAGGTCTACACAAGCAGTCAGGAACAGTATGAGGTATAGATTTAGACACAGGTTTATTGGCCCAAATCCCACACTGGGACCTCAAGCTCAAATGTCAGAAAAAGCACCTTTGCCCATGGAAAAGGTAAATATTATGGATTCTCTTGTATAATGTCTGGTAATATTTATGTCTTTGTATATATCCTAGTAATAGACTTTCAAGTTTTCCAAGTATAAATTTGAAATCAAATTGTCCCTTCTGCAGGGAATCAGGAAGCTAACATAACATATAATGGATATGGTCTATATTTTGCACTTAGGATTTTTTCTTGTTATTACTTTCATTACATGTCCATGTATATAATATAAATATTCCAAAACAAACAATAAGAGTCAAGGGGAATTCTAAAAACAGTCTCTGCCTATGTCTGATGGATGAAATTGTTGAATTTCTCACCCTTAAATATTTCATATATTTCCTTAATTTTTTTGCTTTCTTGCATATATGAAATCCTGGTTTAGCACTCTCCACCAAATCTCTTAAGGGAAGTAGTTTCTGAATGTACTAGTAGCCCTAGCAAGGAAAACTTGAGGCTTAACTCTAAAGAGAACTCTAGCTCTTAGATTACAGACTAGAAATAGTAAAATCCTCAGCTAAAAAAGGATTTGGAAATTTTTTTTAAAGAACATGTAATGTGAGTTCCACCTTCATACAAATTTGTAGTGTACCATATGGTATTGTTGGCAATGCAGTACAGTGGTTCTCTCAAGTTTATTCATTCCACTTAAATGAAATTTTATGCCTATTAATAATAATTCTCTCTTCCCTCCCCTTCACTCTCTAGTAACTATAGTATCAGTCATCAATTTTATGAATTTGACTATTTTAGATATCCAATATAGGTGTAATCATGCAGCATTTCTTTCTCTGTATGCCTTCATTTAGCCTAATGTCCTCAGTCCTCCCATACTGTCACAATAGACATCTTGTTAAAGGCTACATAGTATTCCTATATATATATATATATATATATATATATATATATATATATATATATACCACATTTTCTTAATTCATCTGTCCATGGACTTTTAGGTCATTTTTTCATCTTAGCTATTGTGGTTAGTGCTACAATGAACGCAAGAGTGCTAATATCCCTTTGATAGCCTCATTTTGATTATTCTGGATACATACCCAGAAGTGAGACTGCTGGATCAGATGGTAGTTCTATTTTTGAGGAACCTCCATGCTGGTTTGCATAGCAGCTTTAGCATTTTGCCTTCCTACCAAAAGTGTGTAAGAGTTTCAGTTTTTCTGTATCCTGGTCAACACATCTTGTTTTGTTTGTTTGTTTGTTTGTTTTTCTGTGTTGGGGACTGAATTCCCAGTAGGAATGTAAGAATGTAGGGAAATGAGCTTAGGTCTTTTTATTTTTTATTATGAGACAGGGTTTCACTAAGTTCCCAGGCTGGACTTGAACTTATATTCCTCTTGCCTCAGCCTTCTGAGTAGCTGGGATTACAGATATCTTTTATTTTTTATAATAACCATTCTGACATTTGTGAGGTGATTTATCATGATAGTTTTTGTTTGTCATTTCTCTGATTAGTAGTAATAATAAACATTTTTTCCATATACCTGTTGACCACTAGTATGTCTTCTTTAACCCAAGTTCTTGGTCCATTTTAAAATCTATGCAAGTCCTTGGCCCATTTTTAACCCTAGTTTCTGGTTTTCCTGTTACTGAATTGTTTGAGTTATTCATATATTTTAGAAGTTGACACCTTGTCAGATATATTGTTTGCAAATGTTTCCTCCCATTCCATAAATTACTTTTCTACTCTATTGATTTTTTTCTTTGGTGTGCAGAAGTTTTGAGTTTGATATAGTTCCACTTATTTTTTTTTTATTTTGGTGCCTGTATTTTTGGTGTTGTATTCATGAAATCTTTGCCAAGATAACTATCATGGAGCTTTTCCCCTTATGTTTTCTTCTAGGACTTTTATACTCCCAGGTTTAGAAATATTTATTCATTCATGTTAGAGTATTAACTAACCTGTTACAGTCACTCAAAATTATAAATGAGAAAGAGGTTAATTGTGTGGGGGACTGGGATGGGAGAGTGTGAGAATCTGTTGCCTAAAGAGCAAATCCATAAATTATAAACCAATGTCAATTGTAATTTCTACATTCCTGCATTCTTACAGCATCAAGAATATCTCCAGTTGCACTGACATTTTGGCACATGCGATCGTGCTCTTTGAAGATGTAAACAGTGTAGTGTGAGCTCTCTTCAGAAAGGATTGCTGTTCTGTAAAATGATAGAGGCACTGAGAGTCTTACTTTTTCCTTTAAAAATACAGTGCCTTCCTTATAGACCTTGCTCTGGGCAGTATGATACACATTCTGCATGCTTTAATACACAGCCTGATCCCAGATTCATAGCCACTGGGACTCTTCCCTTTGTTGTGAAAGTCAAATACAAGTCTCATGGGATGGGTTAACATACGCCTTTATCAACTGCATTAGTTACAACTGAAGCAGAAGGAAAGTGAGTTGGTACAATCATATCATGGAACATTGCACCTCAAAAAGAGTAGTGATGCCCTATGGAGCATAGCTCAGTTTGCAAAAGTGCTTTCAACACATTATCACACATGATCCTCTCATTAATCCTGTTAGGATTCTATAGACAGGAAAAAACAGAAAAACTCAAAAGAGTTTTAAATTACTCAGTTAACAGTCAGGGGCACAGCTTGCTCTTCAGCATAACCTTTTTATTCCAAATCTAGTGTTTTTTTTCTTGTGATACTGGCTTGTCTTGAAGAAGGAGGCACTAGGCCAACATTACATGATGTTAAAGAGCACAGTAGACCTGGGTTCAAATTCCAGGTCTACTACTCACTGATCTGGTGAACTTAGGAAAGTTGCTAAGCCCCAGGGCCCTGCCTCAGTTTTCTCAAGTATAAAACAGAATCATAATATGTACCTCGTAGAGTTTGGGAGCTGAGTGTGTTAATGCAAGAGGAGCATTAAACAAGGTACTTGACATAAGGCACACTACTGAACCATTCCTCAATGGAAAATAGTTATTAAGAAAAAGGATAATGAGCCTTGGTTGAGACCTTTGAGTGTGAATCTTATTTCTGTTGCTTTCACTGGAGCTGATGTAGCCAAAGATGGCCCATGAGCTCCACTTCCCTGTCCCAACAACTGAAGGCAGTGGGCTTGATAAGAAAACCCAAAGAACAACTCCGACTTCTGTTCTTAACATAGGGTTCTCCTTTGTCTGTAGGAAGTGTGTGTGTGTGTGTGTGTGTGTGTGTGTGTGTGTGTGTGTTCACCCTAGGTGTCTAGGGAGAAAGAAGGAAGAAGAGAATAAAGGACCCTGGTATTAATTTGCCAGCTTTTTCTTCATGTTAACACTCACCCAGCATCCAGACAAGAAGTTTACAGTATAGAAGATTAAAATGCAAAGGAAAGTGGTGACATTTGGAAATTGCCACTGCTCTCTTGGAGAATACAGGCAATACTATTGATTTCGATAACTCAATGATTCTAAAATGATTCAGCAATACGATTTGGTAGTTAGAGTTCTAAGATTTAAATCATTTGTTTAAAATACTAGAGGACACAAATAAATATGCTATAGTATTCACATCAACTGGTAGAAAATGATAGATAATAGGATGAAAAAGCCAGTAGAGAGAACCGGCTGTTTCCTATTACCATTCTAAATGAACTGAACGCTTAAAGTAGGAATATTTTACTTTGTTCACAATTTCCAGGCATCAGGAGAGTTCCAAAGATTCAGGGTTCTCACTCTAATCCCTTTTTTTAAAAATCCACTCCAACCCCTTTAAAGTACTGAGGATTGAATTGATGATCTCGCATTTGCCAGGCAGGCACTTATGCCACTGAGCTAAATCCCCAGTTGGGTACCTACTATGTGTCAAACATGGTTCCAGGCCATAGGATTTATATCAGCAAATATGCAGTGACCCAAAGAAGTATATCTTATAGAAGGGGAGGTAAATAATTAATAAGCACATTTTAGTATCAGGTGGTATTATGCATCATGGAAAGAGTATAAGTGTAAGAGGATGGGAAAACTATTTTCACTTAAGGTGGTAAGGAAAGGCTTTTCTGGCCAGAGAGTTTAGTGGAGACCTGAAGGGAATGAGTGTGCAAGCCTGCAGGTGCCTGGAGAGTATGCCAAGCAAAGACAACAGCAGGTGCAAAGGTCAAAGATGGAAAGGATGATTGCCATGTTTGAGGAATAGCAAGGAGAAAAAGTGGAAGTGAGGAAGACAGGGACAGAAGGACAGAAGACCAGAGAGGTTGAGGTGGGTGAAGATCATGAAGGGGCTTTGAGGACTTTGATTTTACTCTAAACGCCACGAGAAATAACTGGAAGGTGTAGCCAGGACAGTCTCTCTCTCTCCCTCTCCCTCTCCCTCTCTCTCCCTCTCTCTCCCTCTTTCTCCCTCTCTCTCCCTCTCTCCCTCTCTCTGGATTTGAATGGATTCTATTAGCTGCTGCTCTCAAGTCCTCTCTCTGGGCATTCTCATCCTGTTCAGTAGCTGCTAAGTAAAGAATTGGCTGAGACTAGCAAGAGTAGCTTCCAGTCACGCTGGGACATGTATGTATCATTCATGGAATTTGTCTGTCTGGCACTGAAAGCACTGTCTCATTTAATTCTATGAGGTAGACACAGAGCTGCCATCCCTATTTGACTCATAAGAAATTGAAATTCAGAGGTTATATAACCTGCTAAGTAATGAAAATTGATTTTCAAAGTTAGGTTTCTGATTGTAGTCAATATGCCCCACTGGCTTCTCTGATAAAACTGCTGAGTTTCTCTGTACTTCCATGGATAAAACTAAGCATAAATACACTGAATATTTAAAAAAGAAAAGAAAGGGGGTATAGATTAATGATATGTGGCAGGAAGGCTGAAGCAAACAGAAGCCTAGAAGAACTTTGAAGTTTCAGCTTTAGTTTTTCATTATTTTAGTCAACTCCTTTCTTTACTTGATCATGAGTCATGTAAACCCAACTCATATCCCCAAAAAAGCCATCTCACCACAGAGAGTTTAATTTATAACCTACAATTTCAGGCTGCTTGCTTTCTGCCCGTTATCCGCATCTGACCACAGCTGTATCCTGCTTCAATAACCACAACTCAATGCTGCTTATTATCTACTTTTCTTTTTTTTCAAACTGATCTTTCCTTTAGGGAAGATCCCTTCATATACACCACACCAGGATCAGAAATGAACTTGGTAAGAATTATCCCTCTCAGTTGTCCAACAAGCACAATAGAACCCTAAGAAGAAGGAGCCCCCTAACCTCAGGTGATACCTTCTCAACGCAACAAATGACTGTTCCATGCGGCAGTGAGATGTCTTTTTTTTTATATAGTATTTGGTAAGTAACCTTGGTTAGTCAAGAATTGTCTAACCAAAATGTCTGGGGTATGAGTTAATTGCTGCTGTTGTTTTAAAGTTTAAACTATTAATCTGTGACATCTTGTGTAACAGAAAAACAACCAGGAGATATTCTCTATCACTAAGAGTAAAAGTAAATTATTGGTTACTTTATTGTTCCTCAGTTCACTCCTACAAATACTGAATAAAATAAACTGTAGATACTGATGTTTAACTTAGCTGTCAATAAAAATTTATATTTGCCTAACAGCTGAGCTGGGAGCAGAACTCTTTTTGTTTTTTTAAACTCTAAGAAGGAAAAAAAAAGTGAGGAAGGAGGGAAAGGGGACCAAAACTAACTCTGATCCAGCTGTGTTTCTTCCTCAAGAGAGACCACTGAGGAGGGAATGGCTTGTTTAATCTCAGAAATGTAAACAGAATGAAGCCTGTCACAATTAAGTTAGAATTTAAGCACTAATTAAGACTGATGCAGTATAATGGATATTTAGCCTTACTGATCCCAAATGGCTTTCCTTTCTTTATACATCTCAAATTAATCTTAATGTAAACCAAAGTGCATGTGTTCGCTTTACAGCAAAATCTGCTCATATCTGTGTTCCCAGAGAGATGAGATTGGAAACCACAAGGATTACATTTCCCGGAATGTATATGAAAGACTAGAGCCTCGGAGCAGGGCTATCTCCATTTCTGCAGGGTTGCTTGGGACCCACACAGAGCAGCAGCAGATCACTAAGGAATCATGGGCAAGATTAAACACACACACACACACACACACTCACACACTCACACACTCACACACTCACACACTCACACTCACCCAAAGAGTTACAGACTCCAAGATTTGAAAATCTACTTTTTAAGGTTGATTATATAACTGGAAGAGTGTGTTAAAATATTTGAAAAAATTATAATTAATCTACCAGTGACGTTAGCTCCAGCTCCTATTTCAGTCCACCTCTGTGAAGGCTAACTGAAAATCCAGATTGCCTTTGAGGGCACAGAGAAATAAACAGTTTCTGATACTTCACAGAAGAGGAATTTATTTAATACTGCTCAGGGAGTTAGGAATTACTCAGATTGCTTCTAGACCATTTCTGTCATTTGAAAAATAAAAAAAAGTGTCAAAATAGTTATTGTGTAGCTCTTGTTTTTTATGTAAACATGATTTACCTGTACTATCTTCTTAAAGTTTTATAGTTTTTTTCCAAACAGTTGGCATCAGAGAGGCAAAAAGAAAAAAATAAGTCATGTGAAATAGGCAAATGATTTTCCCAAACAGGAATTTTGTTACATTGAATTTGGTGGATAGACCAAAAAATATTTTGGTGATGGAATGTATGGCATCTTAAATTTTATATCAGAATCACAGCCTCAAAAACACCATTTCCCCCTTCTGGGCAGGGTTATTCCTTGGAAAGCATTAGCAGTTCTCTGAATAGTTTGATATCAAAAAGAAATTGAGGAAGTGAGAGCGCTGGGCTACTCATAGGTGTGAGGACTGAGGCTTCTGAAAACATACTCAGCAGATGACAACTTAAAGAATCTGATGCCAGAGGAACCCGCAGGAATCAGCAGTGGATGGGGAGCAGAGGTAAAGAAATTAGGGACTACTCTTGAGCATTTGAGTGGATGGTGATGCCCCTTCCTGGGATGGTGGTGATCACAGGGAAAAGAACAGGCTGTGAGGGTGGCAGGACAAAGGGCTCTGTGTGGATAATGTCTGAGACGCCTGCTAACTGTCCAGCTGGGGATGTCAAATAAGCAGTTAAGTACGTGTGTCTGGAAACTCCAGAGACCTCAAGGCTGCAAACAGAGCAGTCATGAGGATCTGGATGGAGAGGAGGCCCTGAGTTCTGTGTGGGGAGTAGTTTGAGTAGGAAATTCGTAATTTTAGCTCTTTTATATAACATCTTTATTACTGTATTTGGAGTTGAAGATTCCTAGAATATCAAACATACTCACATTCAAACATATGCACAAAAATCTATTCCAGGGCCAAATGTTGATGAATTTTGGATAAATTACTTTGGGCTTATTTTTGAACATTGCAAACCAAGAGTTAACTACATTCATATTTTCAGATCCAGTAAGAACTAGTTCAATGAATTTGAGAAACATTTAGTAAATGGTTTTGGAGTCAGACATTCTGGGCTAGTGTGCTAACTGTGTCGCTCAACTAGCTGGGTGATCCCAGGTGAATGAATGAGTTATTGTTTGAGCTGTGGGTTCCTAAATAGAAAATAGTGTCAGGAGAAATGAAGAAAGTGAGACAGTTTAAGGTAAAATACCTAGAACAATTCCTAGCTCATGGTAAGAGGTTAATAACAGTAAGCTGTTATTAATTAGGCAAAGCTTGTACTCCCGAGGCTCAAATCTGGCGAGAGGATACAGATACAACCAGGAAAATCAGCAAAAAGTTTTCAAAGCAAAAATCTCCTTAGAATACCTTTGTTCCTTCCAGCCAAGGAGAGTCAGAGGAATGGCCACAGGCTCAGCCCCACTGCTCTGCTGAGAGTTGAGACCAGATAGCAAGCCAGCTTCAGCCCTTGGAAAACTGTTTCTGTGCTCAGGAGAGACATTGACTTCTCAGGTGCAGGGCACAAGAGCAGCTGGCTGACCCTAACCTGGTGCTTTCCTTCCAGTGAGTGGGTCCACCTTCCCCACTGCCTTCTCCTTACATAGTGGGTCCTCTCCAAATTAGAAGCTACTTTATCCTTCCAGGTCACATCTTGTTTCCTAACATGACTCTGGTATATTTCTAATTAAGCAGTTTCAGTTCCTTGTGTGGCCTAAGGTTTCCAGTGATAAAGGCTGTGGCATCCAAAGGTCAAATACTGATCCAGGTCTTATTGCTGACATGCAGTTGATCTTGATGGACATTGGGTTCAAACAAAGGTAGACTGGGGAGCTGGGCTGGAGTCGCTCTTTTCATGATCTGCTTAGATCTGAGGAATGGCCTGTACTTTTGCAGGTGTAGATTCCATTCCCCACAATGGCCCAGGGCTGTTATCATTGCCAATGTGGTCAGCTATCTCCCTGGACTAATGGACCCCCAAGTGTCTCTTTCTTCTAATGAAGCATGGGTAGTCAAATAATCAAATCTAAGCAGAGGACAAGTTGTAGACTTTCCCCTGTTGGCAACCAGGCCTACCCTACAGGCCATAAGCAGAACTTATCCATTGGTCACTGTGTAGCTCAGGAATATCTTAAGTTTTAGAGTGCCAAGGAGAAATCTGGATGACTTGAACCAATGGACACTTATTTATGTTCTCTTCTGCTGAGCAACCAAGACAAGGTATTCTTTTTTTTTTTTTTTAAGAAATGTGTAAAATGACTATGAAGTAGGCCGAACATCCATCTAATCACTTATAGGAACGTCTCAATTGGCCCCATCTCACTGAATTTGCGCACATATGATTGGATCTTCCTTACTTGAGAATTTGTATTTGGGGTTCCTTGTTCTTTCCATAACTAATTTGTGTGTGTGTGTGTTTTCTGGAGGCTTTGTGGTTTCTGTTTAATCCTAGCTGTTTCCCCAGGACTCTTGCCAAGTTCCTAGATCCGTTTTACCTGCAGGGAGGGCAAAGAATGTAAACAGTATATAGATTTTGAACAGCATTGTAAATGCTTTACAGACTGTGTGTTACGGGGAGTAGCTGAGCTGTAAAATTGGAATTAAACCAATGTGTTTACAGAAATGTGCCAATTGTAAAACTTCCCTACTTTCTAAATACAGCCTTTGTGATGCAGAGCTTCAGGAACTCAGCGGGTGACTAGGCACTGGGGATGCAGCAATCATCTCTGACAGTCTCCTATGAGCGTCTGAGACAACGTCTTTGCCTTATGGTCTCCATGGACTTTGGAGGGACTCTTCTTGTGGGGAAAGCAGCTTCTTGTATGATTCCGTAAAAAGTTGGCAGGTATCCTTCACATGTGTTCTTGCACATGAGCAGGAAACTGCCCTCCCTCTGAGGTGAAAATGCTGCTGTCAACATTCTCCTCAGAAGGCATGTGCTTCGTGATGATAGTTAGTGATGGAGCTCACTGGCAGCCATGGCCTCCATTCCTCAGGCCTACTCTCAGGAAAGCTCTTCACTGACAAGCCTATATGAAATATCCCCAAGTCACTCTTGACAAGGCAAGAGAAAATAGCTCTCTTCACTTATTCTTTCCTTCCTTTTTTCCCTTCCTGCTTCCCTTCTCTCCTCCTTCCTTCTTCCTTCCCTTCATATCTTTTTTTGCTTCTAGTGGCTGTCCTTTCTGAGTGCTCTACTCCAATTTCCTGCTCTCTGGCTTGGTTTATCCAGTCATTGCTTGATTCAATCAGTGGTATATAAATTAAAAGAAGATCCATGGAACAAGAAGAGAGGGAGGTAGTTTTGTGTCTTCAAAAAGAAGTCACACCATTTTAGTTTAATCCAGACTTGGCCATTTACTAGGTAGGAGACCTTGAGCACTTAGCCTCTCTGACATTCTGTTCCTTCCCAGATGTATAATGGGGATAAGAAGCTTTCAAAGGCAATATAAGATTCAAATCTCTATATTAGATGCCTCTCTAAATGGTAGATGTTATTATTTGTATAATTTGGAAAACTATTTACAATAGTTTCTATAGAGTTTAAGAAGAAAATGTCCAGAAATGAGATATATCTTCTGGATTTCTGATAAACACTGGTTGTAAATAAGTGAAATGGTATTTCAAAAATTGACAACAGGGAAGTTCAACTCAGAGACCATTGTAGACTAGTCTTGATTCACAACTCACTGAAGACCAGCTCACTGAAATGCATTCATAGTGATCCAGATTACTAAATTAGGGTTAACGTTAGGACTAATACACACCTCTAATATTTTGGAGCCACTAGGTTCCCCTCCCACCCTCCCAGCCATTAAAGTGTTCGTCTTTACATTCCATTTTCTCTCAGCTGAAAGTGAGTAACATTAAGAAGCAAGGTGGCAAATAAATCCCCATGAAGGGATTAATGACCTTGTTAGTCATCTCATGGCTGGGACAAGATACCTGACATATATAACTTGAAGGAGGAAAAGCTTATTTTGCCTAATGGTTCCAGAGCTTTTAAAACATCAACAGCTGGCTCCAAAGCAGAAATCATGGCAGCCAGGAGGCAGAGTGAGAGCAAGGAGGAACTGAGAGAGAAAGGGGATATATCCTTCAAAACCAGGGACCTACTTCCTCCACCTGTGTTCCACCTCCTAACATTAATGATCATGATCCAATTATTTCTTGAGGTCACACCTCTGATCAGCCCTTCAATACGTAAGTCTTTGGGAGACACCTCATATTTAAAATATAATAATGATGAATAAGACTAGAACTTAAAAAGCACTTTACAGAATATATTATTTCAAGCCAATTTTAATTCGGCATGACAACTTTTTTTTATACTGCTAATATAGAAAAATGAAGCACAACATCACAATTGATACGTGGATTGCATGTTTAGCATATGGTAGGTATAGGTTCTAAACTCAGATTCATGTGTGAATTTAAACATATAACATGTAAAATTGAGGCTGCATGGGATGGAAGTGCATACCTGAATGACAACTGGTGGTTACTAAAGCAAAGGGGAAATTGAGGTAAGTTTAAAGGCTACTGTGGGGTCTGAACCTGGCCCTTACCTCCTGTAGTCTTAAGACAATTGTACCCATTCTGAGACAATTTTCTTCACCTCTATGTTAAGAGCAAAGGATGATTAACACTCCACTTAAGAGGTCTATGTGATGACAGCCAAAGGGATATGGTCATGGGGACATTAACAAGAGCAGAAGCTATTCCAGAAAGGATGCTGGTGATATGGGATAGAGGTGAAATTTTGGTCCTCAGGGGAATGGTAGGGAAAACAGTTAAGACCACATGGGCAGTGAAGGAAGCTCCCTTAGCTCTCCTGGGCAATGTGTGCTCCACCCCAGGGCCTGCTGAGTCTGGTTTACAGCAGCAGTTGAGACTCCTGGCAAAGGCTTTTGTTAGTGGTGCACATACCATTTGGTTTATACCTCATGTAAGAAAGGCCTGGTGAATCTAGGATATAGTCTGATGTAGTTTGTTGGCTAAAAGGAGAAGTGCTTGGAACAGATCCTGAGTCTGCTACTTACAAGGACTGGAAGTTCGAGTATGTTAGTAAATCCTCCATAATCAGCTGTGCTATTGCTGGGAATCAATACTCAAGACCCACAATTTAAAGGAGGAGAAGTTTGATTTGGCCCATGGTTGATGGGATTCAGTCTGTGGTTAGCTGCCTCCACGATAGAAACATCATGGTGTGGGCAATTCTGTTTCCTTTATGGCAGCCAGGAAGTGAAGACAGAAGGTAGGAGTTGGGGAGGAAAATGTATTCTCCAAAGCCAGGCCTCCAGTGGCAGACTGCTTCCTATTAGACCCCACCTCCTAACAAAACATTTAGTTATTAACTCATTAATAGATCAATCCACTGATAACATCTGCATGACCCAGGTATCTTTCAAAAACTCCCACCTCGTAACACATGAGACTTTTGTCAAATGTGATTAATTTCTTTGTCTGTCAAATCTAAAACATAATCATACCTATACTTCATTGAGGGGTATATGAGAATTAAATGGACAGACATATGCAAGCACTTAAAACAAAACCTGTACATAGTAGATGCCCCCTAAAATAAGTTTTGTATATAATTCTGGTTGCTTCAACTGGGAACAATTTTGCTGCCTCTGCTGGCCCTGTAGAGCATTCAGAAATGTCTAAAGACATTTTGGTTGTTACAAGTGGAGGATGAGTATGTCTTGCATCCAATGGGTAGAGACCAGGGATGCTATTAAACATCCTGCAATGCGTGGGACAGCTCACCCCAAATAATTATTTCATCCAAAACGTCAGTTATGCTGAAGTTCATAAAAACCAAAACATGTGGCTCTTCAATTTTTTTAATCAAGAAAGTGGTGAGTTATTTGATCTAAAAGGAGATTGGAAACACATTCAAAAGATTATCAGACAACTTTTTGGGAGTAGGTAAGTAGGGGTCTTCCCACATAATTCAGAATCAAATTCCACTTTCAGAACTGGTTAGTCTGTTTTGTATATTATCAAAAAACAGGTGACCACTTTGTGTGATTTTTCTTTCTTTACAGAGATTATGAGCATTCTGAAAAATCAGTGAATAACAAGGAACTTGAATAGAGCTCATTAGTTCTGGGGTGCAGCAGTACTCCTTACATTTAAAGATGTCTTTATCATTGAAGATTTTATTCATTATAGTTGCAGAAGACTTTGTAAAGTCCTATTTGTGTACATTTGTGAAAACATTTCCTCTAATTCAAACTTTCTGTTCTCTTTGCACCACTACCACCACTACCTTTCTTGTTCTTGATTCTACACTATTAAATGGGGAATTTTAGTCGTCTTTCAAGGTCTT
Organism: Hydrochoerus hydrochaeris; assembly: GCA_004027455.1. NCBI lineage: Eukaryota > Metazoa > Chordata > Mammalia > Rodentia > Hydrochaeridae > Hydrochoerus > Hydrochoerus hydrochaeris. The sequence continues at coordinate 167,372 of PVLA01001385.1, forward strand.
CTGCACATTTTACCTCCTGCAGTTTCACGTCTGCAGGTAGAAAGTGTCTCTCTCTTTTCTAAGCTCTTTGGTCACCATGATCTGATCACATCCTGTCCTAAACTGAAATTAATTGTGAAGATTTTTTTCTCTCCCACCTGCCTGGGAATTTTCAGGGCAAATATTTTCTCTTTCTTTTCCTTATAGCTCCCAGAGTTAGTAATGCTGAAGCTCAGTAAGTGCTTAATAAATGAGTGACTGAATGAATAGATGGTCATATGCGGTTCTCACTGAAATGCTTCCTCAGTTGCAAGCCAAATACCAGTTGACTGTAATCCAGGAAGAACTGCACCCAGACCCAGTCCTCTCTCAGGCATCTCCATGGTACCACATGTCTCTGATGAAGCCGTTTCTTCTTGGATTCTTGGAAAAACATCCCAGGCATGCATGATAAAGGTCATCACAGTGGACAGAGAAGTGTCCAGTTGAATTTATGTTTCTACCCTCAAGCAGCATGAAGCCAAAGTGCAAATAGGGTGCAGCTCACACATAAGAAGAGATTGTGGTGTGAATGCCAGCAGTGTAGAGCATTGGGTCCCCTACTCTTGATGCAGCCAAAGGGCACTGACCACTCTGTGTAAGACTGTTGTTAAGGGCTGGAGGGTGTCACGACAGTGTCAAAGGAAAGTTCACATTTCCATGAAGGCCCAGGGGCCAAAGGAGAGGTCAGGCATGTCTGTGGGTCTTTTGTGTAACTGCTCTTTGTTAATATTCACATATAGCCCTATTTTGGTTTCATAGATTTCTACATGTGTTTCTGGGTGGATGAGAATGCTGCACAGCTGGACCCTGAGTAATGATTCTGGCCTTCAACAAGCTCTATGGAGTAGCTGGTTAGACAGGGTTGCATTCTGTTCTCAATTTGCAGTTTGGCAAAGGAAACTGCATATTCATCTCAAGTCAGGGGACAGTTAAGGGTGTTGCCACTAACTCCTCCCTTCCCACATGTCTAAATCATGCAGGAAAAGTTCTGACTGTGTTTTTCTGTGATGCCAGTTTATGGTTTAGAGCAATGCCAGCTAAGTCTCTAGTACATAGTAGGTGTTAGTTTTAAACTCTTTGTTGTGGAAAATTCTAAACACATACAAAGCATAGACAGAATACGTAAGATTTCAAGAGTCAAAAAAGGTATAGGGCTAGAGATAAAGCTCAGTGGCACAAGTGCATGCCTGGCATGCACGACATGAGTTCGATCCTTGGTACAAAAAAAAAAGTAACCACCCTTTCGTAATTATGAACCAATGGCCAATATTACTTTCCCATTTGCTTTCCATCTGCGTTATTTTGAAGCAAATTCCAGGCATCATCTATTCTCGTCTATAAACAGGTTTTGTGTGAATTTCTAAAAGTGGACCCTTTTAAAAACATAAGCTCAATGTTATGGCCACATTTTTAACAATGCAATGAAAAAAAATGCAATGAATCTTTCATTTCACAAGATAATTAGCCAATGTTCAAATTTTAAGTAGTCTTATGAGTGTCATTTTTCATAGTTTCCTTATTTGACTCAAATCCAAATGAGGGTTGTTACCTTATGTCTCCTTACATTTCTTTTGATCTGTAGATTTTTAACCCTCTGCCATTACTTGAAGAAATTGGGTTGATAGTCACGTAGAGTTTCTCAGTCTGGAGCTTTCTTATGTACCTGTGATGTCATTCATATGTACCTTTGTCCTGTGTTTTAGTGGTTGGATTTTAGACTTGATAAGCTTTAGTTATGATTTTTTTGATATTGTTCATTTAGAAAGATTGCTTTGTAAGTGTTACGTATTCTTTTATCAGAAAGTATGTGATATTTGGTTTTTCTCTGTGACACTAGCAACTATTGATGACCAATTCCTAGATCTCTTAACTCATTAGAAGTTGCAAAATGATAATTATATTCTCCATTTTTTACTCCAATCCATCTACAAAAGAGAAGAGAAACTCACCTGCTATGTGATTACCTAGTGTAATCATTCATATAGAAAAGGCCAAATAAATGCTTATTTTTCCTTTTATTTGCCAGTGAATTAAAAAAAGGACTTCACAAACTCCTTCAAGAATTAAGTGTAAAGAAGCAGAGGGAGAAAGGAAATGATTATATGTAAATATATATAAATGTAAATGTACACATGTATATGTATACAAGATAGATAACTATACTACCAACCTCTGTTAGTTCATCAAAAAGAAGTTTGCGCTGTCATTGACTGATAATTTTTGTGCCTAGATCTTGTAATCTGAGCAACTACTCTAAGATAACAATATGCAATATATTAACTAGTGTTAATTTCCTACTGGTTCTTTTGGAATTTTGTACCATTTATATGCTTTTTTTCTGTTTTACTTTTTAAAATAAAAAAAAGAATGACTAATTATTCTTTTGTTAAGTCACTATGGACTCACAATTTAAACACACTTTAATATTTTACAGTCATGATTGATGCTCAAATTTGCTCTTGTTTGACCAGTAGGATCTTGGCTTTTTAGTCCTTTGGTGCAATTCTACTAGTCTTTGATAACGTTCTTGTTATCTAGTATGACAAAATGTTCCATTTCCTGCACTAGATGCAGAATCAACTATTTCTCCAAGGAGCCATTCCTTGTTTCTGTTGTGGGAAATAGTTTCCTGGAGCTCATTTTGGGCACTGGAGTGTTCTTCATTGAGTTGGTTATTGTTTCTAGGTCTTTTTAGTATGCTGAGCTAGGCAGTGTCTTTATGTCTTAATATAAAATATGTCATGAGTTCATATTGATATTTCCTATTTAAAATCAGGATTATAGACATTTTAACACCTTAATTTTTTGTTTTTGTTTTTGTGGTGCTGGGGATCAAACCCAGGGCCTTGTGTATGCAAGGGAAGAATTCTACCACTGAGCCACATCCCCAACCCCAATACCTTCTTCACTCCTTGATTATCACATAGCTATGCATTTGTCTTATCACATGGCCTGCAAACATGCAAACAACTTTCAGAAAAACTACCAACATTCCCACCAACAATATGATTCCTGAAAAAAGAGATTAAGTGTTTTTGTTTTTAGTAATTCTCGTTGTTCCTAGGGTTTATCCCCTCAGGACCTGAAATCAAGTTGAAGTAAAATCATTTGGAATAGTTCCTCTCAATAAGGTTATGTAAACTGTGCTCACATTTAAGATAATTTGTTTCATTTTATTTTCCAGCACTATTTTTTAAAAATGTTTTTGGTAATGAACCAAAATATTTATATGATTCCCAAATCAAATCCTCCAAATATAGTCTAGTTTCCATTGTCTTTTCCCCACTTTTCCCTCTTACATGTACTCCTTTTTTAAGCTGTATAATTTATTCTTCTAATGCTTGTTTTTAGAACTTTACACACATTTCCTTCCATATGCATGTATATGTATGCTCATATGTATACATATATATTTATGTATATATACATGTATATATGTACAATATTTTCTATTTTGCTTTTTTTGGGTGCTTATTACATCCTGTTGATCACTCCCTAGAGGTATATAGTAATATTTCTTACTCCTTTTAGGATGTATATTTGAAATACTCATATCTTAGTGATAGGCACTTGAATTGCCTTATCTTGCTTGGCAAAAAAAAAAAATGGCATTATACTTTCTTCTCAACAGTATATGCTTAGATTAGATTTATGAAAACAGGATTGCTGGATATATAATAGCTTTTGCTTTTTTTCTAGATCTCAAATTTAAGTTGCAGTAGTACAAAACATATTTTTTCCTGCACCATTTGAGAAAATAGGATCAACATGATGTGCCGTCACCAGTGGACACTTTAGTGTGTATTTTCTAAAAAACAATGTTATTCACCCTCATAATTTCACAACTATCAAAATCAAGAAACTAACACTAGTTTGATGCTACCTGTTAATCTTTGACTCCATTCAATCTTTACCAATAATGTACTTACAGCAAAAAAAAAAATGCAGTTTAGAATTATGTATTTTCCACTGGTGTCATATCCCACTGACATCTGCCTTTTTTTTTTCTTTTTTGACACAGGGTTTCACTATACAGTTCCAGCTGAACTTGAACCCACTAAAGAGTCCAGAATTGCCTTAATCTCATGGTGATCCTCCTGCCACAGCCTCTTGAGTGTTGGGATTACAAGTGTATGTGACTACACCCACCTTAGCACCTATCATTTTAAAACAGTTCTCTTTCCTTAACTTTCTTGACTTTGATATGTTCAAGGATTGTAAGTCAGTTATTTTGTTACAAGTCTGTGGGTATGAGTCCACAGTTTTTTTCTTTTCTTCTTCTTCTTTTTTTTTTTTTTAAGATGTATAGGTTTAGTGTTGATCATGTTTTCCTCAAATTAGTCTCAAGATCTTGGCAAAGAATGGGAACAGGATGAAGGGAAAGAAATATCTCTAGAAGAGAGGGGCCCATTTGCTTTAGAAATGTGCTTATCTTATTGTACACAAAGGATCTGGACTTTTTTGATGGAGGGTAGCTGTGGGGAAAAGGAAGCTAATTCTCCAGGAAGCCCTGTCAGATAAGAAATCAGTGGCTCTGTAAACTCATCTGCTTCTGTGCTTTGTACAGTCCCTCCTTAGTGCCTTCCTTAGTTCCTGTAAAACTATTCGAAGCAGAGGGGGAGAGTTTCAGTTTTGTTTCAGCTAAACTAAGAAGAAGGAGCTTGGCCAAGAGCTACCATAAGAGAGGGCTTCCCAGAGTTAGGTGTCACAAGTCCATAGCAAGCAGTTGATGACTAGCTGCTGAATAGGCAGAATTAAGGTCACCTCTTTCTCCTGCCACAGACCTCTGCTATAGGATCCTTCTCATCGGAACTGTCCACATGTCTTTTCTCTATTCAGTTGTGGGTGTCAGCTGAACAGGAGCTGTGAACTATTACTGGAGCCAAGCAAGAGGAATGGCCTGTCCTGAACAGCATCACATTCATGTGGTTCTTTGCCCTGTCAGTAGCCATAATTTGGGAATCTTGAGACAAGCAGCAGGCATCTTCTCCAGCAAGAAGCTGATTGAGGGCACATGTGGATGTAGGAGGAGAAGACAGGAGGGAGATGGGAGTATTCTGGAAGGAGGAGCTGGTGAGAGCGCTTCTATTTGATACTTTCCCATCCATCAACCAGAGTAGTTTCATTTACACTGAACTTGAAAAGGAAGGAAATGGAAAACAGGAAGTTAAAGAATTTGTGATTGATTTTCCCTTCAAATCCAGGATGCAGGAGATGTCAGAGGGGTCTAGGTTAGCAAATGCTTCCAGGAACCCCTGCATCCCAAATGCAGCCAGGCACACTCCTGGGACTTCACACTTGAGCCTACCTGACGAGTTGAGTCTGGTAAGGCAGGGAGCAATTTAGTTTAATTGTATTGCTAAAGCAGTGTTTTCTTTGGGGTGGGGACAATAGAATCATACACTCTTAGTTCACTCCAGGTGCTTGTACTGCTTGCCAAAGTTAGAACATGCATGATTTCCCTTCAGGAGAGATAGTGGTAGTTTGAGGGATATAGGTATGTATTTGGTTGGGTAGACGCCCCAAATAAACTGAGTTTTGTTACTTGGCAGGAACTCCAATCCACTCATCAAGGAAAAATCAAAGTGTACCTTCCAACAACAGCTTTGTGATAACCTCAAAGACTTAAAAGTCAATATTTGCTTATAGAAACTCTATATATATTCTAGACACTTCATTTTTGGTGTTTTAAAATTCCTTCTTTGTGATAGGGTCTAGCTTTGGGAACAATACTAGTTAAAAAGCTTCTATTATTCCATTCTTCTGCTCCTTTTTTAGATTGAATATTATATATATTTTTTTAACCTTCTAATATTTTCAGGCTATAATTGGAGGTCTATCAGGCTATAGTCAAAGTTTTTTGACATGTTTTTGTTTATCATGGAAACAGGAGAAAAACAGTACATTTGAGAGTGGAGTTTTCAGATTTAAAAAAATAGGTTTTGTTAAAACACTTGAAATTGAAAAGCCCTTCTTCTCTTTGAAAGATGATCCACTTGGGGGCTCTTTGGGGTTTCTGAGGAAGTGCACAGCTTTGAGGGGAAATGCTCTCTCCCCCAGATCCCATAAGTGAACACTTCTCAACCCGAGGGTCTAGCTGAACTGCTCTATTTCCTGACGCAGTAATCAGATATTTTGATGAAGGAGATTTTAAAGCCTAATCCTGCTATAGTGAGAAAGATGGGATTTCTTTCTTTGCATGGAATTCAAGGACACATATTTTTCAAAAACCAGTTATTAAATTTTGGCTTTTCACAAATGTCCAGCCTACTACTATGAAAAGGCCCAGTCTCTGAGCACACACAGGTTACCATCAAGGAGGAAAGGCAGCTAAATAATTTACACATGTCTCAACTGCAGTAAACATTTACTGTTTCAATATATTCAACACATTCATTGCATTTACTGAGGCCAATGTCTGGGAAAACAGTACAAAATTTTATGAAATCTATATATTAGAATCACACTTACATGTTAAAAAAACTCATCAAGAAAAAAACAAAAACAAAAACCACTGCCAATTATAACAAAGTCCTCCCATTTCAGAGATGTTAAAAAGTTGAAAAATCTGTATCTTAGAACTGGAATGCAATAATCCTTCTAGATTCACCAGGGAATATGAGTAGGAAATCAATTATAGAGCAAGCTAGGAAGCACTATTACAGAGGTCTAAACAAGGTTATAAATCGGTTCAGAACCAAGAGCAACTCAGAAAATACACAAAGGAGGTAACATTTGAACAAGGCCTTAAAAAATGAATAGGATTTGTAGGTGGAGAGGACAGGGCATTCCATGGCAAGGAAACTACATGTGCAAAGGCAAAAGGACTAATAATCTTATTTGGAGGTTCAGTTAGATCTTTCAACTTCTTGCTCACAACAAAATAAGTTAGGTTTTATCACTACTTCTCATTTTCAGAGAGGAATGAGCACCTTGCCTAATCAGCTAGTAATCAAGAAATACTAGCTATTGCTATTATTTCAGTCCAGTCACACAGATTATTCTAGATAGTGCAGCTGCTACTAATCAGAAATGGCCACTGGAAATGTGGTTTGTACAAATTGAGATGTACTGCAAGAGTAAAATGCACACCGAACTTTGAAGATTAGCAAGCAAAAAAGTGAAATACCTGCTTAATAATTTTATATTACTTAGATGTGAAAATGACAGTTTTCAATACATTGAATTTTAAATTATATGATAAAAATTAATTTCAACTATTTCTTTTTACTTTTTTTGTAATTGGGTCACCAGAAAAATTTTAAATTATATATATATGGCTCACACTATGTTTCTGTTGGTCAGTGTTGTTCTAGAGCAGTATACTATGAAGTGGTGTGGTGAGAGTGAATGGTTCCCAGGTAAGGAATGTATTTGTGCTCATATTTTCTGTTTTCTGACATTAGACTCTGCTTGTAGTTCCTTACACATCCATCCCTTGCAGCCACTCAGCCTCAGAGAATCAGTGTAAGTGAAAGCACTGGGCTTTGAACCCAGACATCCTCGAATCAGAACCTGCCTTTGACTCCAGAAGTGTCTGATTGTGGGGGTGACACTACCTGAAAAGGGCTGTGGTCAACTTGTCCACATGTTACCTCTTCCAGGGAATTTGTATGTGCACATTTCCAGGAGGCCTCCAAGGAGGGAGTGGAATGCTGGGAATTTCTGGCACTAATGGCAAGGCCTCAAGGAAATGGCATCCATCCTAAAACAGGCTCCAGCGAGAGCTGGGCTGCTTCTGTGTCACATTCCAGGCCACTAGGTTTTGACCTGTACTAATGAACTTTGGCCTGAAATCTAAATCCTAAACCAAGACCAATCCTCTCCACACCCAGGACCTGCCTGCTTTCAAACCTCACTGTTGTAATCTTACCCCAACCTCTCCCCAGCCACACACCCAACATTCATTATGCCTCATCCACTTTTGTTAGTCACTGCCTTTGTTCATTCTCCCCTGAGCTGATTTGCCCATCCACAAGGCCAATTCACCCCTGAAGACTCAGCTCAAATCCATCTTCTCTATAGCCTTGCCTGTGTCCCTCAGGGCAAGATGGTCCATATTGTACTTACTTGTCTGCGCATCTGTGGCCCTTTCCTGATGATGGGCTGCTCTTGGGCAGTGCAGCATCCTTCTTGTCCTTGTCCACCCCAGTAGTGCCTATGAGTGTCTGCACACAACAGATAGACAGATGGGCAATGCTGCTCTGGATCCTAATTGATTTAAATCATTTTTAACCAACTGAAAAAGAATGGAGACAGCTCCCTCACAATAGAATTCCCTTTTACAAATCCTCAAGGAGGCTGGTTGCTCCTGCTCATTGAGGGTTGGTTAAAATGAAGGATTAAAAGAGGAAATGGGAACCGTTGTCTGTGTTGATTTTAAACTTTTGATATGACTGTTACAGAAGAAACCCATGAAAGAAAAAACCCACAATAACTCACCAGCTTGAGTCATTATCAAGGCATATTTCAGGGGAAAGGAAGATTGGTTTTGCTCATTGGCACTTAATCTGCAAAACTTAATCATTCTCTTCTACTACTGTTGTAGGGTTTGATGCATACTATGGGGCCCATTTCTGTGACCCTTCGGGGCTTTGCGCTTTGTTTCCCTCATTGTTTCCTTTGCTTATTATAGCAGCCTCAGAGAATACAGTGAATTTTTTGAATATTTTCATTGAGTTTTATGAATTAGCAATGTGTAACAATTTTACCTCCATGTGGTTTAATGTTTTCCTTTCAAACCGACTGCTAACCCTTACAATGCTCTGATCACACCTTGTGAGTCAGTCCCTACCCTCCTTGACTGCAGACTCATGCTGACAATGATAGTAAGGTGTTGGGTGGTATCTTTAAGTTGGCAAAAAGGCTGGGAGGACATGTTACAGGTATGCTGACTCAGACCCAAGAACCTTCCCACAGGAGGTCAGGATTCTCCCCCTTGTCTCCTGTACATAACTGTTCCTACTCCCTGTCTTTCTTTGGGGTAATACATGCCCTGGTGCCGATGTATGCATTATTTTCTCTCACTGATCTGGCCCTGCCAAAATAAAATTGACTCTTATTCTAAGAAGAAATCATTTGACTCCAAGATACAGGTCATTTCATTCAATGACCCTGCCCCATTTCAATTATTTTACTATAATGTCCAACAAAGATCAAGCACCTTGAAACCAGAAAGTTTAGTAAGATGATCTCTCTGTTTTCTTCCTTATAGTTAAATTTTGCTTGTATTTAAAATTTTCAGTATGTACAATTTAGAGAAAAAAGTCTGCTTTCTGTTCAAGGAAAACAAGGTATTTGTTTAAGCAGTGAATATGTGAAGAGTTACGGGGTAATTCTGCTGAAATGTAGCTTTTATTCTTCTTTTCTTAATTTTTATTCTTCTCCTTCTCTATTTCCCCCTATTGCTTCTCTTCTTTATTGAAAAATGTATCAGAGTCCAGGAGGGTGACCTGTCCTGCAGCACTGCAGGGAGATTGAGGATCATTTCTCCCCAAAGGCCTTGCTCAAATTCAAGTGTCCTCTCCAAAGGATGGTGTTGGTAGGTAGAAAGTGAGGGGGGCTCAGTTCTTATGAATGGGTTAATGGATTGTGAGAGGGTTAGAGGAAACCAAATTAGGCCCATTTTCCTCTTATCTATGAGAACACAACATTTCATTCCTCTGCATTGTACAGCAGGAGGAAGAAATTAGTCCTCACCATACACTGAACTTGCCAGTCTCTTGATCTGAGATTCTCAGCCTCCAGAGCTGTGAGAAATGTTTGTTTGCTATAAATTACCCAAGCTCAGGTATTTTGATACAGCAGGACAGAAAATGATAGATCGTCAGCAGTTTATGCAGAGGTTTGGACCAATCTCATCTAGAAACTCAGTTGGGTCCCTCACATAGCCACATGGCAACAGTCAGAAAGTTCCTGGAGTGTGGAAGTCTGGCTAGTCATTCTTAGTGGATCATGTAAGCCTCTGGATTGAGGATGAGTTATGGGAAGAGAAAGGCGTTTCAGCAGTTCATTCTACCCCAAATCTCCTAACATGTTCACTGCTTAGAGAAATTCTTTGTTTTCCTTGAACCATGCTGATGTTGGATTTTCTGCTAATCGCACTATCTGATAAACCATAGGAAGTTAAGCCACTTATGTTGTGTGAAGAAAACTAAATGTAGGTGTAATTGCCTGTGGGTTTGTGGAGCACTCCCACCTGTCACACCCAGGAAATATATAGAGAAGTAATTTGAAAACAGGGTTTTACCACCAGCCCAAAGATGAAAGTTGGTGACTGAGTTGATCCCAAGTCTCTATTCTGATGGTTCTGAGATTCACTGAGTCAGAAATGAGAAGCAGAAACACCTCTAAATAGATTTTACATTTATAATGAATAAAGGAAATAATCTTTGAGACAAGGTTTCCCCACAGTTTGTTCTACATTTAATAAGTATCTCCCTGGTATCACTTCTTTGCCGTGCACTATGTTAGTAGCATAATTATTAGACTAATTATTATCTATTTCCAGTATGATTCATTTTTATCTAAGAGACAAGATAGATCAGTCTTTGTATGTAAATCTCTGGGTAAGAAAGAGTTAAGCCCTGCATGGGCTCTGCTGAGGCTGTCCCAGGGGAAAAGAGGGGCCCATTCATTAGTCCTTGGGCAATGGGTTGGTTCTTCCTCTACTGTCATTTCAGAGAATATATGCTCCCTCTGGCATCTTGGCTGGCCCAGAAGGTCACTGAAGTCTCAGTGTGCCACAAATGAAGGACTGTTCACTCTTTTTGGTGGGGGGAACTGGGCTGGGACCAAACTGGCCCACAAACTCAGGTTTTCCCATTTTATTTCAAAGGCAGTCGACTTCAGGGGCTTAAAAACAGACTATGGCAACACAGAGAATAAAGATGAGGGGAGCCAAAGTCAATGATATTGACAGGCCATGTTGCCTTCAGAATAATTTCCCAATCTTTGAAATAACTATAGAGTGATTGCCAGGGTGACTCAGAGGGGAGAAGAGCTGGAGCCACTTTGGCTAGTAAGGCTGTGTGTTAAAATGATAAAAGCACTTTCCTAAGGACCTCCAATCTAGTCTATTTTTTAACAGTATAGTTTTGATTTTTTCCTAGAATTCTTGGGCATACCATTAATTAACACACAATGTTATTCATGAGCTAATCAATTCAATGCATATTCACTCTAATTTACTCTTTTAGCTTTTATAGGCTCTTAGGTTACAATCCAACCATTCTTCTTCCACCCCATCTTCTGTGCCACCTGCATTTACAGTGTCTACTACAATTTAGATTGTGCTACACCAAAAGAAGAGAACTTAAACCAGCCTAAAGAAAAGAGTAATTTTAGAGCAAGGTGGAATGCTACCTTATAGGAGAGACACATCTTTGTTTTCACCAGACTTTGTGTCATTCATCTCCTCCCAAGCATGTGGATACACATTTCCCAGATATCCTTTGAAGTTCGTAGTAGGTTTGGGCCATATGATTGGATTCCAGTCAATAGAATAAAGAAGAAATTCACTGTACAATTGCCCATGACTTTCTGTGGTGACCTCTGAATCTAGAGGGTAGTAATGTAAGATGATAGGAATATGAATCCCTGACTCCCTACTTGAAGAAGAGCCACAGGGGGAATGTGATCTGGGGCTTATTTGTTATAATGTAGCATTGGTTCCTCTAACTATTACACACTATCTAAACCAAGATTAATACAGAAGGAAAAGAAAAAATTATACAGACTAAGTCAGATATTCTAACTAGGAAAAAAACAAAACAAAAACTTTATAGTTTAGGGGGAGAAAGAGGAGGGGAAGTGGAGAAAGAATTAATATGTGCTATGTACATGTAACAACTCTCACAAGGAATGTGACCATTGTGTATGTACTAAAAACATGTATCAATAAAAATAAAAATGAAAAAACCCTCCCCAATTGTCACAGAAAGGAATTATACTTAATTCAATGTAAGACTCAAGAATAAAATTGGATGCACTTTAGTTAACACAAACTTCATTCCAAGAAAGGGGCAGGGGTGGGGAACCTACCCAGTTTACCCTCGAACCCAGCTTACTTGTTTGAACAAGTGCATATAGCAGGTAACTTCACCAAGGAAAAATTGTAAAAGTTCCTAGAAAAATTCTAGCTCACACTTTAGAAAGTTTTAACAAGACTGAAGGAGGTAATGTGTTAGTTGGGAAAATCATTTTACCATCTCAAAAATGGATCACCTAGTTTTTGTCTCTCTGAAATTCACAATTTAACAAAAGTCACAAATAAAGGAAAGCAGGGAGGGAATGTTAAGTTCCTTGAATGTTAGGTTTTTAAAATTTGTATTTTTCCACTTTTAGGAAGGTTTTCTGCTCAGATGTTAAATATGTCTCTGCTTAAAAATTGCTTCTTTGGGGAACCCTTAGCTCACAATTCTGTATGACACAGTCAGCTTGTTACTCTCTATTGGATTCCCATATTCCAATTCTCTGTATACTTTTTCTCCTTATTTGATATTTTCTTTATTTATGAATTTATTTTATTTTATTATTGGCCTTCTCCTTTCACTTGAACAAGGGAAGAACACTGTTGACTACTACCCCTAGCACCTTGAACAGTGGCTAACATTAATAATAGCTCCATACATTTTTATTGAATGAATAAAGAAATAGTAACTTTATAAGAGTGAGAAAGTAATGCTTTGTTTTGGAACAGATTTGAAGATATACTAAATGGCCAAGTTTGGGATGGCCCCATAATAGAAATTATGAGGATCTGTGTTTATCATTCTGCATCAGAGAAAAACTTGTATCACTGAACATTAATATTTTGTCTCTTAAAATTAAAACTTCTCAAATGTTACACAAAAGCAAGTATATTTCCAGGGATTTCCTTCTTTATACTTTGCAAAATCCCAGGAACGTAAACAGTTTTGATCTAATGGAATTTATATACAATAAATCCCTTTATTGCAGTATGTCTCGAGTCACTTGATACTCTAATTACAATTTTTTTGCTACAGAAGCTAAAGGAAGCATGTTCTATCTTTCAAAAGAGATATGAATTCTTGGACTTTGGCCTCCTCTACTTAACCTAATATCACTGGACCCTCAGGGATGAGTATTTCAGACCTGAATTATCAAGAAATCATAAGAACATATAATGTTTTTTTCTGAGATTTAATATATTGACTTCAGATAAACAACTAAAATCTCAGTTTGAACACTATGTCTGAAATGAGTGTGAAAACTAAAAGGATGTGGTCAAAAAAATAGACAAACTAAAACTGTGTGGAATTGGCTTTTACAAGGACAAGACTTGCTAGTCACAAAAACTGGGGATTTTTGTGGGAAACTGAGGGACTTACATAATCATAGATTTAGTAATAGTTACAATAACTAAAATGCATTGAATGTTTATCACATGCCAGGAACTTTGCCAGATGCTTTATTTAACCTGTCATATTTAATTCTTCACAACATGTACTGGTGGAGGAGTATTAGTAATTTTTATAGGCAGGTCAGGAAACTGAGGTTAATTACTTTGCCTCAGGCTAGAGAAGGCTCTGTGGCTAAAGGGTGGAACCCAGAATATGGTTCAAAACAACGCTCTTCCTTCCTTCCACAGATGTTGAATGTGTGATAGTTGAGGCACTTTCCTGGGCCCTGGCAAGAAGAGTGTCTGGGCACAGAATTGAAGAAGATAGTCTTTTATAGAGAGATTAAGACAGATAATTCTTAAAGAGGAAAAAGACTTTCATATATAAAAAAGTAATGGCTATACATTGCAAAATCGTGCAGTCTTGAGCTGGAAGCACTTTCAATAGAAAGACTTTTCAGGTGGTCATACTTAGTTCTAAATCCTAAATTAGTTAAGGCTCTGAGGAAGTAATTTAATTATTTGAAACTCACTGTGATAAAATCAGTATGGTACTGGCAAAAAGCCCCAAAACCCCCAAACAAAACCCACAAAAAACAAAAATTAAGAAACAAACAAACATACAAAAATCAAAACCAGACCTGAGGACAAGTGGAACACATTAGAAAATGCGGAAACAACTATAAGCATACTCAGTCATCTTATCTTTGACAAAGGGGACAGATATGTTCACTTAAGAAAGATAGCCTCAGAGCTCTTAACAGTGCTGGGAAAACTGGCTCTCTACATGCACAGACTAAAACTATACTCATGTCTATCACCATGCACTAAATTAAAATAATTGCTCAAAGATCTAAATATTAAAATAGAAACACAATCTGCTGAAAAAGAAATCTTGAAAATATGTGCACAAAACCCAGAATGCACAAAAAAATACTTCAAAGAATCAACAACTGGGATCTCAAGTTTTGCCCAGCAAAAAAAATCACCAACAGAGTGAAAAGACAACCCATAGAGTAGGAAAAAATTTAGCCAATTGTCCCTCAAACAAAAGACTTTTATATTAAACATATGGAGAATTGAAAAAAATCAAACTCCAAAAATGGGCATCTGAGATGAATACACACTTCTCAGATGAAGAAACACAAGTAACAAATAAATACATGAAAAAATGTTCAACATCATTAATCATTTGAGAAATATAAATTAAAACAACACTGAGATTCCATCTCACCCAGAAAGAATAGCTATCATCAAGAAATCAACCAGTAAAACATGCTGGCAGGGGTAGGAGAAAAAAGAAATCCTTCTCTGCCATTCATGGGAATGTAGACTGGTACAACCACTGTGGAAATCAGTGTGGAGATTTCTCAAAAAACTAGGATTAGAGGTCCCATTTCACCCAGATGTTCCCTCCTGGTTATCTTCCCAGAAGAATTAAAAACATCATACCTCAGCAAGATCTGTTCACCCATGTTTATAGCAGCACAATTTGTAATAGCTAAATCTTGGAAACAACCTAAATGCCCATCAACCAAGGAATAGATAAAAAAGATGTGGTATTTTTATACAATGGTACACTATTCAGCCATAAAGAAATATAAGTAAATGGATGCAACTTGAGACCATACTTGTAAGAGAATTAAATCAGACTCACATGTGTAAACATTGTGTTGTCTCACTAGCATAAAAAATGGAAAAAGTAAATAAGATCTAAAATGCACAACAGATACTGTGAAAATGAAATGGAAAGAAAGTGCTGAAAAGGAAAGAACAACTTGGATAGGGCAAAGGAGAAAAGAAAGTGAAATAAATCAGACTTATGTGTAAACACTGTATTGTCTTCTTGATGTGAGAAACTGAAAGAGTAAATAAAGTCTAAAATGTACAATCGATATTGTAAAATAGGAAGAAATTTTTTAAAAAGAAAAAGGAGATAAGATGAGTGAAAGCAGAAAGGACAGTAAGGAAAAGGTAAAAAATACAAGCCAGTCATACTATTAGTATCTCTTAGTTCATTAAAAAGGCATATTTGTGCTAATATCAATTGGAGAAATTTTTATTCCCACATCTTGTTCCCTGAAAACTACTTTAAAGGTAACAACATGTAATGTATTGAGAATTGTTATTCTCCTATTATTTTGATATGAAATTTTGTTTTACATTTTTTACATAAAGAAGTAAAAAAATTATCTGAGCCTCAGTTTATTCCATCTATAAAGTGACAAAAACTTTGCAGTTTCGGTTATGAAAAGTGCACTTACATAAGGGGTGCATTTAGCACGGTCCCTGACATACAGTGAGGGCCAAGTAAGTGATGAACATTATGCAGCGTTGTAGATCCTTTGACTCCCCAGTGCATACCAGCATAATGAAGGTGTTAAAAGAATTTTCTGTTGGAGGTTTGAAGGTCAGATGAAAGAGTCAGATTGGAGGCCAGTAAGCAAGCTAAAAATCTGGAACAGGATAAAAGCCAAAATGTCAAGAACTAGAAAAAGCAGAAACAAGAACATTCATCGTAACTGCCTTTATAGGAAGCAGTAGTTGTGTGGATGAGCATAGATTCAAGGCACAAGGTAGTGACAGGTACAAGAATCTCCCTCCTCAGACCTGCTCCTTAGGCTCAGTAATATTTCTCTGCTCCTCCAGATGCATGCTGTTCCACTTTCAGCAGCCATTAATAATTATAATAATAAATACAACTGACAAGCAGAACAGACAGTTCAATTATTAAATAATTGCCGTTGTAGAAAGCTAGGGACAGAAGATAGGTTCTTGGGATTATATCCCCAAACTATGGCCAGGTTTGAGGGAAAGAGGACCCTGGAGCTGTGGCTACTCAAAGTTCCTCTCTACTCTTCCCTAGCCCCTGCCTACCATCTTCATGATGTGAAAGGTAACCATTAGTTTAGGTTGCCCAAATTTAGCTCATATCCCAGTGCAATCACTCATAAAGAAGGGGTGGATTTTAGTATATGTATCAATTGCTGAGAACCTTGTTAAAATGTATATTCTGATTCAGATCCAGGTGGGGCTTGGAATTCTATATTTCTTAAAAACTCCCAAGTGAGGCTGATGTTGTTTGCCTGAGGACCACACTGTTGGTAGCAAGGATCTATCACTGATTTTCAAATGTAACTTGTACATCAGCAGTAGTTGGGAGGTGTATTGAAGAAGGGAGTTGCTAGAAATGGAACCCAGGGCCTCAGGCATGCTAGGTGTATGCTCTAGTACTGAGCTATACCCTGCTCCATGATATTTGTTTGTTTGTGTAATTATAGACTCCAGCACTGGGAAGATTTACATTAGTGAGAGTATCATTTACATGGTATGCCTCAAGGCTTCAGAAGATCTGCTCTAAAACAATAGTTCCTCTCCAGTAATTTCCATCTGTTTTTTCCACCAAACCTTTTTTTTTTTTTTTTTTTTGAGCTAAAGAAGTACAAAATCAACCTGTTAACTCCAATGAAAACATCTTAGGTCACACAGGAAAAAGTAACCAGGGACCAGGCAGTTTTGAGTTAGTACTGGGTAGCTACTAGCTCTTCCTGGTCTAAGGAGCTACTCTTGGGCTTTTCCTTCAAACACTCTGAAGTTTATAGCATGTGTGAAATTCTGTGAGTTGGACAGTATTCTGTGGGCCAAGAACTTAACTAGGCAATGAGTGGAGTGAGGAAAAATGTACTTTCTGACTGTATGGGATTTGAAATTAAGGGATAAAGTTTCTGATAATTTCAACATCAGTACTACACAGATGTAGAAGAAATCAGCAGAAAACCAGGGGGCTGAAAAAACATGTGGAACTGAACTGGATGGAGTTAGAAAAGAGGAGCTTCTAGGCCAAAATGAGACTGGTTGGACTTTCACACTGTGTTTTGCAGGAGATAATCTAGGGGGATTAGTGGAAGGGGGTGGTGTTTAGGCACTGAAAGATGAAGCTACATAGGTAGGAAAGTACAAGGCCTAAAAGGGGTCTCCCCTGAAAAGACTGGTTTTTAAATGTGGGAAGAAATGTTTCGATTTGTTAGGACCCACAGGGCACCTTCTTCTATCAGCTCCTACAATAAGCACACACTGCCCTCTATATGAAGCCCACACAGGCAGCACATCATGCCTGGGTTTTTGGAAACTTCCCCATGGGTGTTATTTTGGTTATTTTTATCCAGCAGCAAAATAACATGCAGTCAATGGGCTTTCCTGAGGCAAACTGTTCTGACCTATTCCTTTTTCCTACCCATCCCAGAGTGGCCCCACACAGGCAGAAAGGAAAGGTGAAAATGTAGAGTGGCCAATTACCTGGTATCTGTGGGCAAAGCAGAGTTTCAGTGCACTTCAGAGCAGGATCAATAGAAAGGCATAATCAGGGCAGCTAAAGAAGAAAGGAAGGGCAAGGAAAGGGCTGCTTCACTGTAAAACACAAAGCTGGGGGAACAACCGAGTCTTTGCCTAGTTGACAAAGGAGAATAAGGGACTCGTGCCAGACTAGCTTGAACTGACTTGAGAAAAGTGAATTTTGTAATTCACAGCCCTGGGCATGTGCTGGAAATGCTGGCAAAGCTGCTAGCCAGACATGCACTCCCCAGGCCAAAAGAGCATGGGGCAAGAGACAGTTACAGGTCCCAGGGTCACAGATGGAATTATCCAAGTCCCCAAGATTGCCTCCGGGAGGGAGGGAAGGAGTGATGGAGACTGGGATGGGTCCTAAAGACAGGCAGGATATAAACAAGCAGAGAAACGTGGAAGGCATAGTGTAACCAAAGAGGAGGGAAGGGATAGCGTAACCAAAGACCCTGAGATGTGCGTGGTGGTTTTAGGGGCTTTAAAGAGATAAACATGGCTGAAGTTTAGCGTGTGTGTGTAAAACACAGGCGACAAGAAAGCACAGACAGCCTGAGTGCAGAGAGGAGCTCATCACAGCACCCCACAGCAGTCAGGAGGGTATTAACTGTCGGGATCTTCTGAGATTCATCTTAGCTTGAGAGTATAGAGAGAACTTTCATCTGAGTTCCAAGCACTTTATTTTCAATTCCCCCTCACTGAAACCCCATGGATGAGGGCCAAGAAAACAGGTGCTGTTCCTCTGAGATACTAAAACTCTAGGGCTAAGAGGATGAGGCTACTTCAGAAAGATTTTTGAGAAAGAAATATGGGTGTTGTTCATCTTTCATGAGAAATATAAGTTTCATACATCTTTGAGACAAGAAAGTGGAGGAGATGCTGAAGAGACCTCTTTAAAAAAAAAGGCTTTATCTTCTCCTTTTCTTGAAGCGATATCAAGATTTCCTTTAAAAAGAATATCTGGGATCTCTCACAAGAGCAGAACAAAAGAAAACAAAAATATTTTTTCTCTTTTTTACTCCTTGTATTTAGCTTCACACAGGAAGTCCTAACCAGTGTAATAGGGTAAGAAAAAGACATTAAAGACATTAAATTGGAGAGGAAGAAGTAAACCTTTATTTTACAGGAAACGTGATTTTGTATGTAGAAGCGCCTACAAAATCTATAAAAATCTACTAAAACCAATAATCCAGTTAATAATGTGTCAGACATACTATTAACAAACAATGGGAAAACTAACATGAAACAATTCCATTTATAGTAATAGAAAAAAATAAAGAAATACTTAAAGAATAATTTTAGCAAAGTACAAGACTTATACACTGAAAATTTCAAAGCATTATTGAGAGAAATGAAAGAAAATCTAAACAAATGGAATGATATGTCATATTCATGGTTAACAGATTCACTATTATTAAGATAATAATTACCTACAAATTGATTTAGTTTCAATTTAACTCCATATTAAAATCCTAGGAGGCAATTTTTTTTTTGCAAGATGATCCTAAAATTTATATGAAAATGCAAAAGATACAGAAAAATTCAAGCAACTTCAAAAAAGAAGAAAGTTGGAGAATTGTAAATAAAGTTACAATATTCAGGATAGTGTAGTACTGACTAAATAATTGGTGTATAGATTATTGAAACAATACACAACAGAAATAAATTCTTATATTTATTATGGTAAACTGACTTTTTACAAAAGTATCAAGACAATTCAGTTTTTTTTTTCAATAAATTATTCTGGTGCAATGGCAAGCAGAAACACTGAAATGACACTCAGAATTTGGAGACAGATTTATTTACATTGACAGACACCAACTGGGATCATTGCCCAAATATCAGACCCTGATCTCTGGTGGTCTAGGGTTTAGATGGAATAAAGTTGGAAGTACAGAGGCAGAATAACTTTTCAGTTGGGGATTGGATTATACAATGTGCATCATAGGAACCAACTATGCATCACTGTGACCAGCCATTTCTAGGAGACAGAAGCAACTGGAACTGCAATAGGAACTATTACCTGGGCAACCAAGAGGCTAAAGTATACTGGCTCCTCTTTTAGTTTCCCCAGAAAATCTTTGTGGGCATATTACCTGTAATCTTTTGAGACAAGGCCCAACTAGAAGAAATAACATTAAGGTTGCCAATGATCCTAGGATGGGCCCTAGCCAAATTCCCCAAGATTGTCTTATTGCAGAGTTTTTTCCTAAATTGTTTTTAGGGAAACACGTAATTTAGGCTTGTATGTTCTGTCACATCAAATCTGGGTTAAGTGTTTGATTGTTCTATTCTTTTGGGGCAACCGTCTGTAGAGTTTAAGATGGTTTAAACCACAGCTAGTAGGGGTCAGGAAATCCAGGACGGGGTAAGCAGCCTGAAGGATACAAAAATCAAGGGGAATAGGTATGGAACAATCCTATGAATGATGTCCTCAGACTCTGTGTGTGGACCTGTCAGCATTTGGAGTGACCAGAGTAGAACTCTAAGTGTATCATCTCTTCAGAATGAACTGTAAATTTTTCAGTGAATCTCAGGCTGAATTTCTGAAACTCATAGAAGTGGTTAATATGCACCTGGTTTGTATTTGTGTGAGTTACAAGATTTTTTAAAAACTTTTTTAGAGCTTTGTGGCTTGTATGCTGTATGTAGTTCTGATTTCTACAAATGTAGGACTGTTGTCATTGCCAATGATCAAGGGTAGGTTATATTCAGGGATGATTTTTTACAGCAGTACCCTACAAACTTTTGTTGCTCTCTAAACTCAGAGAATACTTTGGGCCAGCCTGAATAGATTCTTATAAGCACCACCAGATATCTGTGGAAGGTTGGGGTCATTGACATACATGCTGAAGCCCAAGCTGGCTGCAGGGATATGGGTGCCAGTTCTGTGGCTTGAGCTTGCAGAACTAATAATGGGGGAAGGTCTGTCTCTGATTTTCCGGGAATATGGGTAAATTTTTTTCTGTCTGAGCTTGATGTTTTAGTCAGTTTGATACCTGGAGGGAGCTTGGGCTTCTGGACTGGATTATTTTGCATCAGTGGTGGCAAGTTTCCAAACAGCAGTTTGTCATGAAGATCATCCCTAAAGGAGAGTTTTGGCCAAAATAGTTTTGTCCAAGGTGACCACAGCATATCCAGATGTTGAACTTCATTCCTAACAGAGATACTTCCATTAACAAACAGGGTATACTCAGCATCTGTCAGGGGGGCCATACTTCAGAACAGTTCATCCCAGTGCAGCATGTGGCACTTGGACGGTTAGGTCTTGGTCACAGTCAAAGGTGAGGCAGCCCTTAGTGGCCAAATCCAAAGTCTTTGCACAAGTAGGCCACAGGGCCTTCCCAGGGGCTAACAGTCTGAGGAAGCATTACTGTTTCTGTGAACTCAAAGATCCAGATTTTATAGAATCCAATACCTCTATGAAATTTATGGATTTTCTTTCTTGTAACCGGTTTCTGCCAGATATTATAGTAGAGTTTTTGTGACATTTTAGCAGGCAGTTTAGAAGTGTCACTAATCAGAATTGCTTTTTAAACAAGGACAAGTTTTTAACCTCTGGAAGGTTGAGTTTAGGTTAGGTACAAAGACAGGCTGGTTGGTAGAATTCAATGGAAGGCAGAAGAAGGCATTTATTTAGGTCCAGGAATATGTACCAGCAGGTTATGGGTGGCAGAAGACTGAGGCAATGTATGTGGAGGGCAATCCCAGTGGCACTGGCAACTTGGAGATCTTGAACTGGCTTTACAGACAGCAGAGATGTACTCTTTGATGCAGATGGGAGTTGCCTTGGGACAGATATTGATCACTAAAGGGTTATGATTGATAGCAGGCCCCAGGGGTGAGTCCTTTGTTTATGCTTCTGGAAATGAGTCTTTCAAAATTTCATGGTTGTGATTACCAGGCATTTCAAGCTGATGTAGGCACTAGTTTTACTCCCAGGGTACAGTCAGAGTCAATATCAAGTCCAGGAAGTAGACCCAAGTATAAGGAAGGGGGGTCACATCCCAGGAGAGGTATAGGGTACTCAAGCAGGAATTCATGTTTGATAAAATGTCCATCAATCTCACAGGATCTGTTTTGGCAGAATTTCTTTTCAGTGGGACCCCAGTAGGTAACTTCAATAATTTTATACATGTTTATTGGCTTCTTGCCTTCTTCTTTGAGGTCTACCAGGACAGCAGTGCAGTACTGATACAAGGCTTCAATGGCTCTCTGTTGCATTACAGTTCCAGTTTGGATGTGGTTGGGGGAGGACTATATTTACCCAAGCATCAGGATCAACCACAGTGGTGGGGACTTTTGACTTTTACCAGGACTGAGCCATCCAAAATGTGGTGGTGGTTATTGAATAGAGTCAGAAGAGTTGCTGACAGTCATCTCATGTTGGCAGATAGGTACACAGGTGCAAAGCCAAAGTGAAAGAATTTTTAATCTGTTATGACAAGTAAGCCTAAATGAGCTGGGCTTTTATCTCAGGATTTTCCCAGTTGCAGAGTGCTGTTTCACTGTTTGCCCCCAACTTTGGCAATGACTGTGGTATCTTGGGGGCCCAATTTGATAGAGCTCAGTCTTTCATATCAATTTGAGGCCTGACAGGGTGCAACTCATTTATCTGAGCTGACAGTCCAATTTTCTCTTACTCAAACTATGAAAACTAAAAGGAATTTCTGGCAATCATCTAGGATGGGCATTAGACAATGCTATCTGACCAGGATAGGCAGGTAAGCAGAAGGTTCTGGAGGTAGAGCCTCTGAGGCTGAATGTAGGCAATGGCTAGCTGGAACTAGTTTAACTGAATGGAAGCAGACTGTCAGGAGTGGGTAGTGAGGCCACAGGTGTTGGCAGTAACTGCAACAAGGGAGTCAAGGTAGAATTATCAGGAAGAATGGGCCTCTTTTATTTTTTTTTAATTTGAGATAAAGGGAGTAGTTTGGTTTTATTTTTAACTTCATAAAAGCCCTTTTTCATGCAGTTGGGGACTGTGGGTTTTAACCAGTTAGTTCCCATCTCATTTCCCTGCAGTGTATGTTGTGTACCCTTGCATGACAGTACAAAGACAAAGGGTGGGTGTCCCTCAAACAGAGACCATTCAGATTCCAGCCCGCCTGTGCCCTTGTGGTGATTTAGGTGCGACTTAGCTAAGGAGTATATGAGGTCTCCATTATACCGTATGTTGATCATCATGGAACTACAGTGAAGACCCAGTCAGCCACAGTGACCAGTGCTTCCCAGTCTCAGTGCACAGATGGAGCAATCTATTGCTTATGCTGTCTTTTCCATTCTCTCACACATCGATTTAGCAGACTCTCAGAGGTTAAACATTGTAATCTCTCTTCCCCCCGGGGGTCAGTTTAACTAAAAAGAAGTGATCAAGATCTTCTGCTTGAATTGAGCAGGACTGATAGACCGACTAACTGGGGTACCCTTGGGGGTCTTATTGGAATCAGGCAGGTAGGTAGAAAGAGAGACAGACTGATTGAATCCTCTTCCCTTTGGGGTCTGATGTGAACCACTTGAGTAGAGAGCCAGGAATCCTCCTCCAGTCCTTTGAGGAGACTCAAGAAATCTTGAGGATGTGTTTTCCTGTTGGGACCTGGAGAGGCCATTTCTCCAGCTGCAAGGGCCATGACTGTTGACCAAGGAGGTCAGCATGGTTGGTCTTCCAAGCCAATGCACCAGATGCAAGGGCAAGCAGAAATGTAGAAACAACACTCAAGAATTAGAGGCAGATTTATTTATGTCAATGGGTACTGACTGGGATCACTCCCAAAATATCAGACCTCAGTCTCTGGTTGTCTAGGGCTTATACTGAATAAGCAAGCAGGAAATACAGAGGCAGAATGGCTTGTCAATTAGGGGTTGGTTTGTACAACATGCATCATAGTGATCAGCCATTTCTAAGAGACCAGAAACAGTGGGGACTGGAGCAGGAATTACCTGGGCAACTAAGAAAATGAAGTATAATGGCTGGGGGGGGGGGCATTTTCTGTTACACTGGGAACATAAAAATAAATAAACAGCTCATAGCTTCACCTCACACTAAACATATTCAAACTTAAAACTGAACCATAGGTTTAAATGTAAGAGCTAACACAATAAATTAGTAGAAAACAAGAGAGGGCTTTTGAGAACACAGACTAGAAAAAGATTTCTGAGATGGGACAGAAGAAACATGATCTTTAAAATAAAAAATGGTAAGTTCAGCTTCATCAAAATTAAAGCCTTTTGGTTTTTAGAAGATAGCTGAGAAAAATGAAAAGATAAACCACAGACTGGGAGAAAGTATTTGCAAATAATGTATCTGATAAAGGACTTGTTTCTTTTTCTTTCTTTTTTATGTGGGGGGGAGTACCAGGGATTGAACTCATGACCTTACACTTGCCAGCAGGCGCTTATGCCACTGGGCTAAATCCCCGGCCCAAAGGACTTGTTTCTAAAATATATAAAGATTCTGATAAATCAATGAGAAGACAAATTTATTGATTAAAAATACAATGGACATTTCAATAAATATTTCATCAAAACATACAAAATTATGTTCAACATCATTATTCGTCAGGGAAATGCAAATTAAAACTGTAATAAACTGAAAAGAAAAGTGTCAGAGAGATGATTGGTAGCAAAATTCATCCTTTCTGATTTCAGAATCCAAAACTGGAAGAGAGAGAAATAGAGACAGAGACAAACACAGGCACAGACACAGACACAGACACAGATCATTGACAGAAAAAATTAGAAGCTATAGAGAAGCTGGAAAGATTGTTCACAACCCAGAGAAAAGAAAGAATCAATCTGGACTCTCCCCAACTCTTGAGGTTCACAGGGAGGAGAATCAGGCTGCCTAGAAGTAAGGTAAGTGCCCAGACCTGGGAGATCCTGGGAGAAATGGCAGCAGAGTCCATGGCCTTTGTGAACTGAAAAAGCAGCATGGGTTTTTGCTCCAAGGAGACTCCTTCCATATAGCAAGCAACAAAAGAAGGATTCAAGTGCTGGCACCTGCTATATCACCAGACAGTGACTGATTAGGTATCATTCCTGTAAGAGATTGCTTTAAATCTGAGATCCAGAACAACTAAAAACTTCCTCCAGGGCTATCTTCCCACAATGGCTGGGTGAGAAACAGCCATGGGATACCAACACAGATAGAGAATAAACTATGAAGAGATCCCCTGAAAAGTTTAAAGTCAGATTGGGAAGGATCCTAGCACTTGGGAGGCTGAGGCAGGAGGATCATTGCAACTAGGAAACCAGCCTGGACTACAAAGTGAGCTCAAGGCCAGTCTTAACTGCATAATGAGATCTTGTCTCAAAAAGACAAAAAGACCAAAAAAAAAAAAAAAAGATTGGGAAGGACATGAGCTTTGTTCCCTGTGGTGAGAAGCCAGGCCCAGTAGAGCTGTTCAGAAATATCTGGGTCTGAAAGTACCTGCCAGCATTAAGTACTTGAACTTGTGCCCCTATGCCTACATCCAGCATAGATCCTTATCCACCAATGTGAGCAGACATTTTACAATTTGGACATTACAGCAAACTGGGGTAAACAGACAGAGCAGTCTCTGGATTAGGAGGTGCACCTCACAAATCCACAGGCCGTAAGAGTAGGTGGAGAAAAGCAAAGCTTGCTGGATTCCAACACTGCATATCCTAGAAAGAAACAACTCATTCAAAAATACAGAGAAAAAAATGTTTCTATTTTTTGACTCATTTTTTCTTTTTTTTCCTTTTAATTTTATATATATTTTTGTTCTCTATGTTATTTTGTTTTTTCTTATTTTTCTCTTATCTTCTATGGCTCTTTTTCTTTTCTGTTACCATTATTTAATCCTATGAGTATCCTACTCCATAATACGGCCCTTCATCTCATTTTTCTCTTTTCTTCACATCTTTCATTGATTAACTTTTCAAATTTTTCCTTTTGTATTCTCCTATTCACACCTATATCTTTAATAGTACAACTATTAAGCTTTGTTAATCTTTAATTAGTTAATTCTATTTTATTACCGATGAATTATTTTTCCATCATTAGTGGAAGTAGAGTTATCACATTTGGTAGATATTTGCTGTATGTCAATATTTTGCTTGTTTTAGGGTTTGTACTATAACTCTAGATATCTTTTCTAAGCGTATCTTTAAGAAGATATGGTATGTCAACATTCAGTTTGTCTTGAACAATATTACTGTTGCTATTTTGCTTGGTATTATCAAGTTCGCAGAGTTGTTGCTATTAATAGGATTTCTTTGTATGACAATACCCGGATTAACTTTGTGACATTAATAATATTGTGGTCTATTCCTGGAGAAGTAAACAGTAGGCTGCTTATCCTACTCCTTGCGCCTATATTAACAGAGGCGATTAGATCTTGGAACAGAGGAAAAGGACTATAGTTAGCCCTGCTTGACTGCATCACTGAAAGCAGACTAACTAAAGTCCAAACTAACAACAAAATCTTTCCACTATAAGCAACTGCAAACATAAACACAAAACAAAACAAACAAATTAAAAAACAATAGAAACATGAGAAATCAAGGCAATAAAATACCTGTCAAAACTCTCAACTCTTCCAAAGCCATGGGGCACTGAAGAGGAGGAAAGCAAAAGCCACACAACCAAATTATTCAAAAGGATAACAGAGGAGATTAAAAAACAGATCAGTTGGGCCCAAGATATAACTCAGCAGCATAAATGCCTGCCTGGCAAGCATGAGGTTGTGAATTTGACTCCTGGTACAAAAAAAAAAAAAAAAAAGTAATCACAGATATAATTCATGAGATAATTGAGTATATTACCTCAGGTATCTCATAATATCTAGATATCTAGAATTATAGTATAAAATAGTATAAATTATAGTATATAGAAGATATCTAGAGTATAGTATCTATAGTATAAATTATAGTATATAATTTATAGTATATAATATATACTATAAATTATAGTATATAATTTATAATATATGGTATATATAGAATATAGTATCTATAGTATAAATTATAGTATATAAAAAATATCTAGAATTATAGTATAAACCCTAAAATAATCAGGGAGCTTACAGAAGACATTAATAAAAAGTTACCTGAACTAAACAAAATGATACAAAACATGAATGCCTACTTTTGCAAAGAACTAGAGTCCATGAAAAAGTTCAAAACAGAAATCCAGGAAATTAAAAATTATATTAAGAACAGGGACAGTAGAAGTGACCAATATGAGGACAGAATATCATAATTAGAAGGCAGGGATACTTTCAAAGCATCATTATTCAAAGATATCTTACAAGCAACAAGAAAATGTTTTCAAAAGTGGATTCAACAGGTGTTAGATGGTGCAAGGAAGACTAGTTTGAGATTAATGGGGTTAAGTGAAAAATCAGAAGATAGAACAAAGGACATAAAACACCTCTTTACAGAAATAATAGCAAAACAAAATTCTAAATATTGGGAAAGAATTAAACATGCAGAAAAGTGAGGCATATTGAGCCCCAAATAACCACAATCAAAAGAGAACCTCTCCATATCACATTATAGTCAGAGTACCGGAAATTCAACACAGGGACATGTTGGGGACTACCCTGCCCTCTGAGCCAGACCAAAACACAGAAACTCCCACTTTCTCTCAGCTACAACTGAAGCCTCAATGGTTCATGATGCCATGGCACTCATAAGGCAAGATAAGGCCTGCTGAGGATGACAAGGATATTTAAAGCAATGCAATAGCAGTAGTAAAATTTTCACTTGTAGAAAAATCATTTTTCTTATTAACCCTCATCTCGTCCTTGCAAGTATGCTTTGTTCTTTTTACTAGCCCACAGAAAGTGCCACTATCATTCCTGGATTCACTCACTGCCCCTTTTAAATGTGTGTATAATATGCTTAATAAAAATTGGGCCAGCTGAAGAAGTCTTTGTCTTTGCTCATCCTGAGCCACTGACCTCCTTGTCCCCCTCATGTGCATTACTAAATTTGTCTCTCTTTTATTTCATCATTTGCCATACCCTCTTAAAGGCAGTTAGGGATCTTGGCCAGACCTCTAGCAGGGACAGAATCTAAAACAGAATCTAAAAACTGCTTAGAGAAGAGCAAAGAATCACTTATAAAGGTAAATCTATTATAATTATAGCAGACTTTTTTTTTTGAGACATGGTATTGGTATGTAGTTCAGACTAGCTTTGAACTTACTATGTAGCCCAAGCTGGCCTTGAACTCACAGAGATCCTCCTGCCTCAGTCTCCTGAGTGGTGGGATTACAGTGGTGTGCCACCATACCTATTTTGCAGCAGTCTTCTTAACAGTAACATTACAGGCCAGGAGGGCTTTCAAGGAAGTGTTTTGGGCTCTACAGGACAACAACATCCAACCCAGACTTACATATCCTGTAAAACTTTCTTTCAAAAATAAAAAAATTAGATAATTCCATGACAAAGACACTTCAAGAAATTCATGTACATCCAAATCAGCACTACAAAAAAATCTCCAGGATACCCTTAGAAAGAGACAATGAAGTCAACAATACCTAAATATCTAATAGATTTTATACATAAGGCAAAGTGAGCAATTAAGCAGAAAGGAGTAGGGCAGTAAATCAGCAGCAGGAAAATACACAATGACAGGAATGACTCTGAATTCCCTGATCAAAAGACACAAGTTGACAGAGTGGATAAAGAAATAAAATCCAACATTACACAGTGTACAAGAAACAAATTTAAGCCAAAAAAAAGAAATCCACAAATTAAAAATGAAAGGATGAAAAACACTGTTCTGTGCAACAAGAACCCAGAAAAAAGCAGGAATAGCTATCCTAATTACAGACAAAGTACATTTCAAGCCAAAATTGATCAGAAGAGGCAAAGAAGGTCACTACATATTAGTTAAGAGAACAATTCAACAGGAAAATAAGAATTGTAAATATAGGCCAGGGATTTAGCTCAGTGGCTTAAGTGCCTGCCTGGCAAGCACGAGGTCATAAATTCAATCCTTGGTACAAAAAAAAATATATAGATATAGATATAAATATAGATATATATGCCAAACACTGGTGTATCCAACTTTACAAAATAAACAGTACTGGACAGAAAAGATCAGATAAAGACCAACACTATTATATGGGGAAATTTCAATAACTCACTACTACAAATAAATGAATAGACAAAATATCAACAAAGAACTATCAGAATTGAACCAAATTTTTGAACAAATGGATTTAATAGCTACTATGGAGTATTCTACCCAATAACAGAATATACATTCTTCTCATCACCACATAGAATTTTCCCAAAAATAGGCCATATCCTAAGTAAATGCAAATGATCAAAATGGGGCAGATCATGGGACAAAGAAAATAGACCTCATTGGCAAAAGAAAACACAAACAATGAAAAAGCCTAGAAACTCAATAACTCTTAAATAATCAATAGCTTACAGAAGCATATCAAAGGTAAAATAAAATAGTTTCTGAAAATACATAACAGTGCCACTGTGAAATGCCAGAGCCTATGGAACACAATGAGAGCAGTTCTAGAAGAAGTTTATAGCTGTGAATGCCTACATCAGAGAAAAAGTGAACACAAATAAATAACCTAATCATGCACCTCAAGTCCTAGACAAACAAGAACAATCCAAATCCAAAACCAATACAAGGGAAGAAATTATGATGCTCAGAGCAGAAACTAATGAAATTGAGACTAAAAAAATACAAAGAATCAATCAATTGAAGAGCTGATTCTTTGAAAGAATAGACAAAATAGATGAACTGTTAGCTAGTCTTACCAAAAAAGGAAGAAAAGACCCAAATTAAAGCAAATAAAAATGTAAAAGTTGAAATCATAATAAACCGTGAAGAATCAGATTATTGGTAGCAAAACTCACATGATCATTCCAATAAATGCAGAAAAAGCCTTTGCCAAAATCCAACATCCATTCAAGACTTTTAAAAAAAACCCTATAGAAAATAGCTATAGAAGGACTGTATCTTAATCTGATAAAAGCCATTTATGACAGACTAATGGCCAACATCATATTAAATTGGGAGAAACAAAAAACTTTCCTTTTAAGATCAGGAACAAGATAGGGATGCCCACTTTAATCACTACTGTCCAACGTAGTTCTCAAAACATTAGCCAGAGCAATTAGGCAAGAGAAAGAAATAAAATGAATATTAATAGGAAAAGAAGAAGTCAAATTGTCATTATTTACACATAACATAATAGTCTACTTACAAGACCCACCAAATTCCACCAAAAGACTCCTAGAATTTTAAGAGATTTTTTTTTTTTAATCGGTACTGGGGATTGAACTCATGAATGTGGGCTTGCAAGGCAGGCACTTATGCCACTGAGCTAAATCCCCAGCCCTAAGACTCCTAGAATTAATAACCAAATTAAGCAGTACATCAGGATACAAAGTCAATGCACAAAAATTAATAGCATTCCTGTACACTGATAATAAACTCACTGGGAAATAAATTAAGGAAGCAATATATTCACAATAGCATCAAGAAAAGGAAAATACATTGGAATTAACCTAATCAAGGAAAGGTAAGACTTCTCCAGCTACAGTACTCTAAGAAAGGAAATCAAAGTGAATATCAAAAAATGGAACAATATCACTTATTTTGGATAGGTAGAAGCAATATAGTCAGAAGGGCCATTCTCAAATCTGATATACAGCTTTAACTCAATCCAATCAAAATGCCAATAGCATTCCTCACAGAACTAGAGAAAATAATCCCAAAGTTCATATGGAACCAGAAGAGACCTAGAATAGCAAAAACAATCCAATGCAACAAAAGCAAGGCAGAGTCACAATTCTGGACTTCAAATTATACTACAAAGCTACAATGATAACACAGCATGGTACTGGCAAAAAAACAAAACCAAAACCAAAAACAGAGATGAGGATCAATAGAATAGAAAAGAGCAGTAATGATGAAACTTTTAGACACTGAGTGCCCAAACTGTAACCCAAAATCCACTTTTTATTGGAACCAGCCAACACTACAACTAAAATGAGGTTTTAGTTTAGAAAAAACAACTCATATGACTCCTGATGTCATCACAAGGGAAGGCTCTGCATGCACGCTGTGGCACACATGCCATAGGTGTGTTATCACAGAAATAGAGGATGGAGAAACCACTCCAAGCACATTCAGCTTCATGATCTTTGACAAAGGAACCAAAAATTTATGGTGGAGGAAAAATAGTCTAACAAAAGGTGTAAGAAAACTGACTTTCCGCATGCAGAAGACTAAATCTAGATCCCTATCTGGCACCATGTAGTAAACTTAAATCGAGATGGATCAAAGATCTAAATATTAAAACAGAAATGATCTGCTAGAAGATAAAATAGTAAGAATTTTGAATGTATAGGCATAGGGAGGGATTTTCTGAACAGAACTCCAGTTGCACAAGATATAACATGAAGCATCAACAAATGGAATAATAACAAATTAAAAAGCTTCTGCCTAGCCAAAAAGACCACCAGCAGAGTGAAGAGACAACCCAAACTTTTTGCCAGCTACTCCTCAGAGGACTAATACCTAGAATATATAAAGAACTTATAAAAATTAGATTCTCCCCAAAACTAAAGACTCAATCCAAAAATAACCAACTGAAATGAATAGACATTCCTCAGAAAAAGTAGTATGAGTAGCCTATAAATACTGAAAAACATGCTAAATATCTCTGGCCATTAGAGAAATGCAAATTAAAACAACACTGAGATTCCATCTTACTTTAGAAAGAATGGCTATAATCAAGAAATTAGATAACAACAGATACTAGTGAGCCTGGGGTTAGGGGAAGAACTATTCTTCACTGTTAGAGGGAATGTAAACTGCAACTACAATGGAAATCAGTATGAGGATTCCTCAAAAAACTAACACAAAAACTCCCATTTGACCCAGCTATTCCCCTCCTAGATGTCTTCCTGAGTTAAGCATATTACAGTGATAGATGCATACCCATATTTATAGCAGCACTATTCATAATAGCTACATCTTGGAAGTGGCACCAAATGAATGGATAAAGAAAATGTGGTATTTATACATAATAAAGTACTACACTGCCATAAAGAATAAACTTGAGTCATTTGTGGGAAAATAGGTGTAATTTGTGACTATAATATTAAGTGAACTAAATCCAACACATAAGATAAAATATCACATAATTTCTCTTGTATGAAAACCCCAAAATA
This sequence comes from Hydrochoerus hydrochaeris, assembly GCA_004027455.1. Classification (NCBI taxonomy): domain Eukaryota; kingdom Metazoa; phylum Chordata; class Mammalia; order Rodentia; family Hydrochaeridae; genus Hydrochoerus; species Hydrochoerus hydrochaeris. The sequence goes on from PVLA01001385.1 coordinate 199,280, forward strand.
TAAATAAAAAGTTAAATAAAAGTCAATAATAAGAAAGAATAAAAAAGAGGTGGAGGGAAAGAGGAAGGAGGCAAGGGAAAAAGGCAACTGATAGGGAAGGAAGGGAAAGAGAACATAAAAGGAATTAAGATATACCACCTCTTCGTAATGAATGTAATCCTTATGTGCTGCAAACATGTACTAATAACATTTGTGTGTGTGAATGTGCATGCACACACATGTGTGTGTTTGCAAGTGGAGTTAAAAATGCCAATGGGAGAATGTAAGTGCGGGTACAAAAACACAAGAATTCTCAAATCAGTCTGGTCTGAATCTTGGTCCTACTAGTTCTACATGTATGAACTTGAGGTAAATTATATAACTTCTTTAACCCTCAGCTTTGCCCTCTGCGCAGTGGGGCTAATCCAGTGTAGTCCAAAGCAACAGTGAGTATTCAATGTGTGTAATGTGTGTAAAGTGCTTAGCCTAGATCCTGACACCATAGAGAGTGCCTGCCATAGGAGTATTCTGAACCAGTTACTTTAACACAAATTTGCAATGCAGAATTGTGGGTTCTCTGGGTATATTGTAGCAGAATTACAAGACTCTCACTGACCTGATTTAGTGACTTCGTGAATGAGGGCGATGGGGAAAATAGATCCAAAGCTTTGATTTCCAGTACTTGTCCTGCTGCGATCATAACTTATGGCTGTAACAGGGTACCCTAGCCTCTCTAGGTTCTTAAGATGTCCCTTTCCTGCCAGTGGGGCTGTTAGGATGTGTCAGAAGTCAGAGCTCATTGCCAGCATTGAATGTGTCCTGGGTAAGTAATGATGGCACAGAGCACAGGGTGAGGGCTGGGGCCCAGCATGAGAGGGACATAATTTGACAATGTCACTGTGCCTATGGGCTTAAATATGTGGACCTAGCAGGAGACCATGGAAATTTTCACAAACCAAAATTGGCATTGGAGGTAACTGGAAAGTTGTGAACACAGGATGTTGCTGAAAATGGTGCTGGGCTGGGCTGCTACCTGAGGTTTTGGCAGGCTTTACCCACTGCCAGTTGATTGCAGAAGGATGTTGGGTCATCAGGAAATAGAGATTTGAAAGGATCCCACAGGAAAGTGTGAACAACAGAAGCAGCAGAAAAACAACCAGGCTAAGTCTTTCTGGGGGAGGCTGTAGCGTAGGATAGACTTTTAAATTATCACTTTCTTAAACATTTTAGAAACTTCCTAGGAAAGAGCCCAGCTGGCATTAAAAGATGGCATTGTGATAGATTCCTCTATCTACCCCTCCCCTCTCCCATTAACATCTCCTGGGGGAGGAGAAGGGAAGGAACCTCTTAAGAAGGCTGCTAACTTCTGGCTTAGGATGCTGGCAGTCCTCTGTGTATGCTGGCACTTTGTAGTGAACACTTGCTAGTTTTTGGATAAATTCATGATCTTATTGTTTTTCTTGTAAAAATCACTTGTATTATTTTAGGGAAAATTTCTTCTTCCTCGTTAATGTACAGTCTTGATGGGGCTGTCAGTATAAGTATACTACTTTCTTTTCTCATCAGTTCAGTTCTCTTTTGGACTCTGAGTTGAGGGGAGCTATAGATAAAAATGGGAATGAAAGCTATTGAAGACCTGACTCCATGGCCTTCACTAAACTTTTGCTCTCACTTGAATCTCAATTTGGATCCAATTTCTTAAATAGAGTTCTTCCATTTTGTGAAGCCCTGGCATTATTCTAAAAAGATGCTTTGCTCAAATAGACTGTGGTCCATTTCTTTTGCAAAGAACAGACATAGAACATGGCTATAGCACTTGCTTGGGGGCAGGTTTCATAAGAAACGTGCAAGGGAGTAGAAAGAACCTAACTTAAGGCATCTATCTTTAGTCTTCAGATTCCTCAGCTCTCTGACTATATAAGCACTAAATCCTTCTGTGCCCTAAAATCTTCTGTAAGATGGAAATATTATTAGTTTGCAGCACAATCAAATAGAAATACATTTATTTATTCATGCAATATTTGCCCAGCATTTTTCTGGAACTCTGTGAGGAAAGAATATTCAGAAATGAACAAAACATACATTGTATAGTTCCAGTCTTCACGGAGCATAAACCCAAGAAAAGATATTGAATATAGGTTTATAATTTTGATGATGTGATGAGAGAAGATCAAGATACCATGGGAGCAGTTAACAAGAGGACTCAAGGAATCCAGCAGAAGGCCATGTAAGTAAGACCTTCAATAAATGTGACTTGCTTTCTTCTTTTCTTCTGGTTGTTTTCTTCATCATGCCATTTTGTATTTTGTGTGCATATTTTCTTTTTCATTACTAATGGAGCACTTATACCCTGTTCTTCTAAGAGCATTTGGATATGCCAAAGAATCCTTTGGTAGCTGATCAACACCTCATTTTGTATTTGAAGCATAAACTGGAAACTGTTCTCTTCAACAGATGGGACAGTTTCATAGATGGGAGTCCTTACCCCGGGCATAATAGGAGATCAAGTTTAATAAGGCCTGGTAGAAGTCAATATAAAGAAGTTTGCTGAAGGTTTTATTGAAAACAGTACCATCTCCGATCAACGAGGTACATATCTAGCATCAAAAATGAAACTTATTCAACTTAAGAACAAAAGGGATTTCCCAGAAGGATACTGGAGTAGCTTACAGAATTCAAGAATGAGCTGAAGAAACAGACTACAGGTGCAAGAATAGGGCAACTCTAGTGAAAAGTCTTACGAATTTTTCTTCAAGATTGTAGTTTTTATTAGAACTTAGCTCAAGCCCCACTACCTAAACGTTTCAAATATCGGGAACTGATGTTTTGAGAAAACCAGCTTCTTAGGTATAAACCCTCGGTTAATGAGCTATAACAGTAGGATATGTCTGGAAGATTTGGCAGTCACAGAACATTGATGTGATGACTGGAGTAGCACTCGTGTGTATAAACTTTCCAGATGAAAATAAAGCTGTTGATGCCTGGGCATATACCCCAATTTAAGTCTCCTACAGCCATCTTCATAGTGTATTAAGTATTTATGTTATCCCCTTTCCCTGACAAAATTTCGCAGTTAGAGGGTTGGATAAATGCAGCTCCAAAGCAAAGCAACTTTAGCAGTTCAACAGTAACTGAACACTAACTGTCCAAAGAGCTATGCTAGATACTGGGTGAAGAAAGGGATAAAGTGGGGATATGAAAATTAGTAAGACCTGGCAACCACTCAAGGATAAGATAGACACACAAACTGTGACAGTGCAAGGCAGGATAAAAGAAGTGACACTGCTAAAAGTGTTACAAAGTGCCACAGGGTTTTACAATATGAACAGATTTGCTAAGATTTATATCCAGAGAAAAGCCAAAAAGCTAGAGTTCAGATTTTCTGTCTTATTGCAACTTTATCATATGCTGGAAAAACTATACATGATTCCATGTGGAAGGGAACACAATGTTCTTATTTCCATCTACCGCAGCCCAGCTGCCAATTCAAACATCTGCCACCCCTTAAAAGTGCAATTAGGGAAGCATCGGGTTTGGGGGCTCACGTGCCACTGCTAAGCCCCTACGTGGATGGACTGTGTAAACCTGGTGCCTGCAGGGGAAAATGAAATTACCAGAGGAGTCTTGCCTCTACTTTTATGAACATTTCACATGTTCCACCACGAAAAATTTCTGAAAGTCTGTGAGTACACCAAGGAGAAAGTACTCTAGAATTCTTGATGATAGGGTAAAGGGTAGAGTTCTTGGCTGATAACATTGCTATACAAGGAGAGTTTGCTGAAACATTTCATAACCCTAGAGTCCAGGCCTGAGGCCACGCTGTTGCAACATATTTGGATCCATCTCACATTGTGGAGATGACAGAGTGGGAAGAATTTAAACATCTCGATCTCATTAGGATTATCAAAACAATCTTGTTTTACTGAGCGCACCAATGTATATCTCATGACTGCTCAAGTTAAGATCTGATACAGGAGTGGAGAAATGCAATGAATTCTTCACATACAACCTAGTAGCTCCCAGAGTACAGCAGAAGTAGGGCCAAAGAGTTTATAGAGGAAGGGAAGGCTAAAGAAGGAAATTACGGAGAGAAGGGAATGAGTGTATATATCTGGAAGAACAGAAAAGATAAAGAAAAAGGAAAGGCCCGAGAGTTGCTTAGTGCCATTGTTAGAGTCTAGCATTGTTTCCACTGCTGAAGTGGGGAGAATGAGTACAACAGAATCATCTCACTTTAAACAATAGGGAGAAGATGATCAGTTGAATAAGGGAGAAAATAAGTCAGTCCATCAATATTTCGGTTGACCCACTATGCTTCAGGATATGCTGCATTCTTTTCAACTTGTGAACATAGATGCAAGGAAGATTCCAGTATTTGTACTTAGAAAGACAAAGATAGCTCAGATATTATATCCCCTCATCCTGAGTACATTCACAGTCTTCACTCTAGAATGTCGCTTTCTCTCAGCCCCCACTGCTGGGTCAGAGCTTAGAACCTCTGCTTAGAATCTGAGCACTCACACTTCCTCAGAAAGGACATCCTCGACCTAAGAACGTGGTCAGTACTGAAAGACTTGGGCTGGACAGGGGTACACTTAGTCATGTCCCCATAGTCACTAAAGCAAGGCCTCAAACACAGACCTTTGAAATTTATCTCCAGATGAGGTTGGATTAGAAGACCTGTTCATTATCTAGGTTAAAAAAAAAATGGTTGAATAGCAAGTTTCATGTGGATTAACATATAAACTCATTGTAAATGGTGTTTAAAATGTGTTAATTTTTAAAATGAAAATATTTAAAAACTATTTTTATAACCTGTTTTGTTGTCCTTTTATCTAAAATAATTAACATAAAGGGACCTTGAAAAAAATAAAAGTGAGCCTCTTCTTCACTCTAACAGACTCTGGCTAACGCCAAGTTTGACCTTTATCATGGAACCTTCACAGCGCTCAGGAGGCCTCAGATATGAGCATCATTTTCTGCTCAAGATCCAGAAAATATTTTTCCAAGTACATCTCATGATCAAGGCTGAGTCTTTTTCTTTCCCTAAATGTGGTACCTCAGCCTCATTTCTCATAATTGTCTAGATGAACATAGGTTCTCAATGTCGCATATTTTGTATCTTCATATCTGTTTTGTCATCTGTTTGTAAACTTCTATTCTAGCTCTTTAAATATTTTGTGGTCTCCCAAACAGTTGCTCTGGAGAATGTGTTTAACTTTCTACAAAGTTTGACATGAGTTTTAAATTTGCTCACTGAAAAGTCTGACCATCATAACACCTATTTAGTGTAACTGCTAGCAAATCTTATCTGGCTGACTCTGAACATGGTTGCTTCTGTAGCAAAGGAAGGCAGGTATAGAGTCCTGCTGCCATACCTCCGCCTCTGCTTCAGTAATCTCAAAAAAATAAATATGCTTCATTACAGACATGCTGTGTGTATGCCGACAGTGTACAGTTATATAAATGCTAATTTTCAACAACTATTATGTGCAAGTACCTTTCTATGTACATGAACTAGACACAAGTACATAATACTCTCACTTATTTTTCTTCTTGTTATGGAGCTTATACTCTAGTAGATGATACAGGCAAGAGGGACTGATAATATAATGCTACAAGTAAAATAATAGTAAGGGGCAGTCAGCATAGCTATCGGTGCTAAGCACTACTTAGGTGCCAAAAGAAGAGATGATAAAAAGTAGGAGGCCTGTTTAACGCAGCATTTAAGTAGCATACAAAATAATGAGTAGAATGCTATGAGCAGGGTGGGGGACTGAGCGGGGAAGTGTACAGCATCCTGAATGCAGAATGAGAGGTCAAGTATTCCTAAGGGCAGCACTGAATACACTAAGACTAAAGAGTGAAGAGGAGGCAGCCAGGTAAAGGAAGCTGGGTTTGGTGAGGAAGTGTTCTAGGCAGGACGAACAGAATAAGCAAGAGTCCAGAAGCTAAGTCTGTGGTTAGAAAAATGAAGAGGTAATATGATCACTAGGTCCTTCTTTGCCTGAAATCTTTAATTATATAAGAGCTGCGTGTGTGTGTGTGTGTGTGTACATGTTTGTGTGTATGTGTGTGTACCTGTTTCTCTTTTTTGAAGACTGATACACCAGTCCAGAAATGCTTGGGCCCCTTCCTCACAGAATATGCCAAAGGAATTCCTGCCATCTGGTGGACAGAGAAGTGACATCACAACATGTAGAAAATTGGCATTAGTGTAGTTTCAGGTTCACAGCACCCCACATTGTAACATTTCCACTCAATGGTTTAAAAGTCCTGGTGTAATTAAAAAGAAAAGGAAAAAAACAAATATTCTCATGTGACACTCTCTTTATGAAAATATGAAGGGAAGCCAGGAGAAGGAAGGTGAGAGGGAAACAATTATGTATGCATGTATGCCAACACAATACTTAGGAAGCATACTCTCACCTATCCTTCCAAACAGAAGGCACATGAAACCCATTTTTCAGCTGAAGAAACAGACAGTTCAGAGAAGAGCCACCTCTGGCTAACTCCGTGTTACATTGCCACCAGTCAGGGTTTATCTGTTGGTCAATAAGGCTTAAGCAGGAGTCATAAAATATTCCCCAGTTGTGACACTGATACTTTTAAACTAAGACCACAGTGAAAATGCTGAAGATTCCATTTGGACTCAAAAGACATAGTAACAGTCTAAGTCATATACACATCAGTTGGTTCCCAAAGCAGAGATAGCTTAGATGCTATGTTATAATGGATACATTTTCAGAGGTTAAAAAGCAGAATGTGTTTCTAACAGTTTTATAGTACTGTATTTCTAGTTGAAAGGAAGTCTTAAAAATTCAATTTGGATGCAGAATTGTTGGAAACTGTTCTCAAAACACAGAGTTTCTACAATTGAAATTATCTCAGGATTCAAGATGGGTAAGGTCCTATAGAACAAGGATGACTTGTGTTAGCAAAGCATAATCAATGTGTATATTATGCTTTTCCATACCCCTTTATACCTATAAGTCCTTAGAACAATTTTTTTTTATTACTGTAGTATTTGACACACAAGTAGGAGCTAAAAACAAGACTATAAAAATGAAAATTTTGCTCAGCAGCTACTTATACAAGGACATGAAGGGCTATTACACACAAAATGTCCACCAGCTGTCCTTTGTCTCCACCGAGGGCAACACAATGGAAATAGAGCACCAGTAAACTGGAGTGGAGAAATTAGTAGAGATGTATGGGAGGGTGGCTTAGGAGTTGAGGAGCCTCAGGGCAGATCACCAAGGGAAAACAGTAGATGTTCTAGAATTAAAGGAACCTATCTGAGATTATTAACACACCAGGATTGTTCTGGTTGGGCTTGGAAATAGTCAGCGGTGTCAGGTTCCTTGTCAACTCCAAAGTTTTGACTGAATACTTGAGTCTCTACAGTGATGGTAGGAAATGTGGGAGAATATAAAATTTTCACCTTAAAGAAACTTATAATCTGTGTATAGGAAATCAAGGAATGATTATTTGGACTGAGTGATCGGGCAAGTCCTTGTAGGGAGAGAAATGAGACTTCTGATGGCCTAATAAAAACACATTTAGGATGCACAGATTGGAGGGAAAGACAACTCTGATCTACTCTGAATGTAAAGCATGGCATCAGAAACTTGCCTTTATATAATTTAAATTTTTATGGAGTAAGGAAAGGAAGGAGCAGGTCTTTTGGGAAGAAATTACATAGGAGAAATGAAATTTTGTGTTGTTTTTACCATTTGTTGTCACTTCCTAATCAAACTGTACCAAACTTAAAAATATAGGCACACTTGTTAAGAGAGGTTTTGGCTTGCTATTTTGCCAAGATACAAAACTAGCTATAAAAGTAACTTAAATACATTCACACAACTGATATTTATTGAACCCCAACTCAATAAATAAAAAGCCCTAGTCTAGACAAAATACATAAGGATGGGCAAGAAAGATACTTCCTCATGATATACAGAGATGTAAGATGCTACTAATTTTTAGACATAAAAATGATAAAAAGTTTCCTATTCTTGAGGAGTAAACATATTGCCATTATCTATGGAATTTTAAAATAAGATGAAAGAAAGGCACACACTGAGCACAAGACATTAATCTTCTCAACCCTGGGGGAAAGTGTATTTTAAAGTTTTGGTAATATATGCCTAAAGATTACTCATGTACCTACCTACACATACAGTTTGGTTGTGTTTTTAATCAGAAAATTTGGGTATAGGAAGATAACAGAAACATGGCAGAAAAAATGCAAAAATTTCTACATCATAAAAAAAAGCGATGAGTATCTAGAGGAATTTGGAGGTGGACAGATTCCTCAATCCCCAGTTCCCTTTTCTTAAAGACTGAGTTAAAATAACAGAATGAGGCTACAGAATCATGCGTGTTTCTGATTTATTTTCGTGGTCCTGTCTTAGTTGGAGTCACTTCTAGATCATATGCTAGTCTTCAGCAAAGTTCCAGAAGGAATTTACACAGAGGGCAAATATATAATGAAATATACTTACAAAACACAGCGTCAATGCAAGAACATATGCAAAACTCACCCTACAACTGCACCGCTCACAACTGGTTAAGCATTCTGTTTTTACCTTTAATTAAAAGACATCAGAAATTCTTCCCTTGATCCCTCTTCTTAGCTTCCTACTAGAGGACACTGGCATTCTCTAAAGCTGCAACTAGAGACAAATCTAGAAGCTACTGATTCCCTATTTCCTTCATATATTGTGAATAAAATTTTTACAACAAAATTTTCTTAAACAGTTGTTTCAGTCTCAGGTCTAACATGGAATCTGCTTAAACATCAGGACATGAAGTGTTCAATTCAAAAAGGATATTCTGCATGTGGGGTATGCTTGAATAGAAATCTAAACCATTTACATCTATTTTCTGATCTTTCTTTCCTTATAACAGCTATGTATACAACCTTCAAAAATGGTGTACTCATCCTTTAAATTCTTTTTGTAATTTAATTTTCTAAAACAATGAAAACAAGTCAAAGGCCAATTTTGTCCTTTTAATTCATTCTCTTCTGAGAAAAAAAATTGGATCAAATTAATCTCAAAAATTAAATTACAATTATTTTCTCAACTTGTTTTTCCACCCAATTTACTGACTTCCCTAAAATCATGCCTTTTCACTTCATGTACTTAAACACGAGTTATTAACACTTATGTTAGCACATTTTGTGGTTACTTTGTTGAAAACTTTGCCTTAATTTGGCACAGCATTACTTTACTTCTGATTATTTATCTGATATATGGCTGATAATATCTACCTTTCAAGGAAGGCACTTCAGACATATAATTTGGTAAAATTAGGAAACAGCAACATTGGTTCTAAGAATATAGGAAAAAAGTCTGAAGAGTGAGTTGACATTACTGTCTGGGGTCAAGATAGTGTTCTTCAAAGACCACAGACAGTGTGCACCATGTAGGCGGAAACAACACATCTGCAGACACTGGCAGACAGCATTACCTGCCAAATTTGGCCACAGTTTCTTAAGATAAGTAACTTTTCAATGACGTGGAGAGTTGAAATTACATAAATAGAAATTACTAAAACCAAAGCCTGCAACATTTGTGGGTTTCAAGATTTTATGCAATCAATAATCTGACATCTGTAACAGTTTTGTCCCTAAAATAGTGATGCCAGAAATGAAACAATTAACATTACTTGATGACTTTTGTTCTGATTTTGAAATAAACTTACGTCTAATTCTTTGGAATAACCACTCGAGCCACATTTTTATTTAGGTCATTAAAAGACAACCATAATCATCTCCTTTTAAGGAAAAGTTTCATTAAAAATGCTACAGCTGCAGCCTCTTTGCAAAACTAACAATTGTATCTTGTTGTATTAATAGTTCCAAATGTCTAAGGCATATTTAACGAAAATATCCTCAACACTTTTATCTCAAGAGCCTGAACAGTAAGAATTTTAAAAGGTTGACAATAAAAAATAGCTGTAGGAACTTCCATTATAATTGGAAGTAACATTAGTTTTCTTACTCTTTCTCTAGAAGTGGCTATTTTGGCTGAATATTTTAGGAAGGTATCGCCATTATAAAAGTGTATTCCAAAGGCCTAAACATCTCAAGAATATGTATTCTTGCTGATTTTGATGAAGCACATTGAGAAATTTTCCCCAGAATTGTAGCAACATTCTCCAGTGGGATTACAACTACTCAGGAACCAACTTAGAACACGGCACCATCTTTTAAAACACCAGCTCCATTTACCTCCTTTCTTGTCTATCAACCAAGTTCCATCCTAACAAAGTTAACATGGGCAGGTTTGAATTCGAAAATTTCTGACAGTGACTCCCTCCCTTACCCTACTGGTAAAATTTTTTCCCTCTAGCTTTGTGAATCAAAACTTCCAGCTGACTATAAAGACTTCATTTTGGATACTGAGATGATTTACTCTGTTTGGGACAAAATCCTTTATATGTTATTTAGACAATACATTTTGACCAAAATATTTATCGTTATTACTAAAACAATATTTCTTTCTTTTTAATATAAAAGTAGCTTTTATTACAAGGACATGGAGAGAACTCCATGGCTACAGAAGCCTGGCATTCTCTCAGTATTTCTTAACCTATTTTCACTGTTTGCTGAAAGAATTATTCATTAATCTGAAGAACTGGGCAAAAATTTTAAAGCTTTTTTTACAAAAAGAGGGGAGGGGTGGTCTCACTGTGTTGCATAAGCTGGACCCAAACTTCTGAGCTCACGTGATCCTCCTGTGTTAACCTTGTGAGTAGCTGGGACTACAGGCACATGCCAACACAGACTGGAGATCAAACCCAGAGCCATGATCACTCTTTCTTAAATTTTCAGGCAGGGCCTAAACTGCCCAAGCCAACTGTGAACTTATGATTCTCTTGCCCCAGTGTCTTGAGTAGCTGGGATTACATCTACATCTGATTAAACTATCGCTTTTTAAATGAATAGTCTGACATATAATTTTATTAAACATACAAATTAGAAAACAAACTTTTAAAAAATTACAGCATAAGATATCAAATCAATGGCAATTGTGCACATGCACACACACATATTAAATTACACTTACCAAACATTAGGTAGGCATACTGACATGTCAATGCTCAAAATAACAAAGTGAATATTTGTTCCTAAACTGAATTTATAATCTGTAACTCTAAGTGAGAAACTTCTCTCAGACTTACTTTCCAAAGGAAGTGTGATATACTGTCATGGACCATTTTGGAATGTGAGTAACATAAACCTCTACACTAGGTCCTTTTCTACTTTGCATCCTTCATTTATGTCTTCTCAATCCATTTAAGTTAAAGTAACTGTAGAAATCTGAATGGCTCTAGGTAAAGTATCTCCAGTAAAATTCTCAACTCTATGTTTACTTTTCCCTTTAGCAGTTATCTAATTATAACTAAGATGTTGTGGGGAAACATAAATAATAAAATAGAAAAAGTACTTTGGACTATCAATATTCACCTTGCTCTTGAATGCTTCCCCTTATCAACCAGTGTGCATCTTATTATTTTAAATTCCCAACTGTAAACACATTACACTTAGTAAAGCACCCAGAAATATTGTAGTACTATATCAATTCCAAGGAGAATGAGTTAGGTAGGGGCAGAGAAGGAAGAAAAAAACAAGAAAACATGACAATGAAAAAAGTGTTTCACAAAGTATTTTTTAAATGGATAAACTAAACACAATTTTAAGTGATATTTTGCCCCACAAACATTTCCTGTGTTTATAAAAGGCTTATGTATCTCCAGAAGAAGATATTATTTCTTAACTTCAAAAAATTTTTGAGAGTACTAGCACCAGTATGAATTTTCCAAAGGAGATAGGGCTCATACTCTTAAGGCAGCAGGAAACTAAGTTTTCTGACTCATTTAACCCCTATCACATCCATTAATCTCAAAACTTGAACCCATGGCCCAGGGTAAAATTGTTCCCTCCTTTGCTTATGGCTGTGAGAAGAAACTAATGATCTGATTCTACTTGGCTGGGTTCAACTCCATGTCATGTAGTTAGCTGAAAGAACTCTTTGAGGCATTTTAAGTAATTTTAATCTATATTTTACAATCTGCCACCAGGACAAATACTAAGATTTTAAAACATTCACCCTTCCTTATTCTTTAAATAAGAATCTATGGCTATTACAAAGGACTCTTTCACTCTGTCTCCCAATATACAATAACATTAAATGAATCTGTCTCACATGCTACCCTGTCCTGTTTTCTGTTATGGATGAGCCTTGCCAGGTGTGATGAGCACCATGCTCTTGGACTTCCCAGCCTCCAGAACTGTGAGCCAAATAAACTTCTATTGTTTATAGATCGAACAAACAAACAAACAAAACATTAAATGAAGAACCATCATCATAAGCTCATATCCTTAAAAAATGGATGTAACAAGGCTTCTTCTGCTGTTATTCTTGAAGCTGGATTTAAATCTAGAAGTTTATCCAGAAGATCATAAGCTTCATCAGGTACCTCATCCCAGCCTTCTAAACTGGTCTTATTCTCATTAAAATGCTTCTCACACCCATTATCATCCCCTTTATAGAATGAATCTCTTGAGGGCTGTGCTTGAGATCTTTGTATGACATAAGAAGCTTTATGGTCCACCTTCTCTGAAAAAGCTGAATCATGAGAAGGACATCTTTGGATATCACTTGCTAATTTGGGAGTGTTAGACCCTGCACTCCTGAGTCTCTCACAGAGTTTCCTCAAGTCTTGAGCTGGGACGTCTTTGCTACATAGTATTGATTTGCCTAAAAGAGGAAAAAAACAGAACAAAACAAAAAACCATTATTATGTTATTTAAAAATTTCAGAAACATCCTTCATGGAAAATCATCCAAGTCCAGTCATATATTTTTATGGAGATACAGAGTATAAGATAGACCATATACTATTTTTAAATTGTATCTGAACTACAGTTGAAGACCAAATCATAAAGTTGGAAATAATAAGTAGAAAGCAGCAACTAGGCACATTCACTCGACTGTCAATTTTTTTAGCTTCTTTTAACCAGCTATAGCTACCACCCCACTTCCAAACACCTATGCCTTTGAATGCAATGGCCTAGAACGCTCTACACTCATCATGCGCCTCAGGCATCGCCACTTAGGTCAAGAATCATCTCTATCGGGTCTGACACTAAGAGAATTGAGTATTTCAAGCTCCTATTATACCCCTGGGACAGGTCTATTACTTACTCCTGTATTGTAACTGATAAATGTATGTCCATATCCTGAGACTGAGCTCTTTGAAGGTAAGTACAGGTTTTTTTTTTTAATCTTTAAAGCCTCAAAACATATAATGCCTAGTATATAGTGGGTTCTCAGTTAATGTCTGTCAGATTGAAGAAAAAAGCATTATTCATTTGAGTGACTGTTTAAATGTCACATTTTTAGAGATGCTGTTCTTGACCAATCTATCCTACATAGCTGCACCCTTTTTATTTCCTTTCTCCTTTTGTCTTTCTCAATAGCATTCATTTCTGATAGTAAATATAGTAAGTCTCCAATTTATGAATGAGTTCCATTCCAGAATTGTTTGTAAGTTGGATTCGTTTGTAACCAAATAGTTTATACAGTACACCTGTGAAAGTTTATAACTTGAATGTTTGTAAGTCAGGGACTTACTATATTTACTTTCTTTACCTCATTAGAATTAGAGTTCTATGAAAACAGGGACTCACAATAGTACCTAGCACATATAAAGACCTAATGTTTCTGAGTAAGTTAATATTCAAACCAGACCTGGTTTTTAAAATCTTTACCACCACCCCCCCAGCTATGAGCTTGTACATTTGAGTTCAAATTGTTGGACAGAGCAAGGCTGAGATAATTCTTAGGTACCCTACAAAGTAGAAGAACCTGCATGGCTAAGAAGACTTGCCATATCTAATGTATATTTAAAATAATATTCCATGAGAAAAGATGTTCTAGTCCTTTTCATTTCTCTGCTATCCTAACCCTACAGAATCTAACTAATACACATTTCTATTCTCTTCCCCATTGTACACTTTATTATACTGTATTAAAATGAACTTTAGTTGTTAAACTAAGATCAATTAAAGCAAAGACTTTTATCAGTACCAGGTAGACAATCTGACGTCTAATACACAACAAAAATTAAAATCTATTACTAAAAATATTTATATAATAAAGAGAATTAAAATTTTTTTAAAAAATTAAGATTTTTATTCCTTATTAAGATTATAAAATTGAACATTAAATACTAGAGTAGTTTAGTATTTTAGATTTGGCAAAACCATACACACACACACACACACACACACACACACACACATAATATGGTATTTTCTTACCTGAATAAAACTTATTTTGAAGCAACTGAGAAATTTCCTAAAATTAGAACTTGCTGAACACTGAGTACTTCTTTGTAAAGAGAATTTTTAAATAATTTATTAAGTGATCTGTTGGACATTATCAGAGGCATTTGTTTTGTTCTGTAATACAACACTGCTTACCAAAAGTTCTAGCAGCCTGGATAGTTTCTCTGGATCCTCGAATTGTCATAATTTGAGCCAAGGCAGTTAAATCATCACTTGCTTTATAAAATGGATATCGTCCACTAAGCAGAGAAAGGAATATGACACCTGCAGACCACATGTCAATTGCTGTAACACAGAACAAACTTTAAAATAAATTTCAAATATATAATTTCACCATCTAAATAAGTAGTTTTTTACATTTACTGGGCATTAACATCATCTTGTGATCCTGAAAAAATTCAGATGTCGAGGCTCAATCTCTCAGAGGTTATAATCAATCAGTTCTGGAGTGTGTATTTTTAAAAAGTTCCTCAGGTGATTTTACTGTATCAGGAGTAGTGACTCAGCATCCTTACAAAACACAATATTTTCTTTCTTGAACACTCTGATAAATTTAAAAGGATAATTCACCATCAGAAAACTCTAAGTAAATTATATTTTATAAGAGCAAAAGATACCAAAAATAACTGTGGGGAAAAAAATCTGGATACTCCTTAAGATTTACAGTCGGAGGTTAAAGTATTTTCATTTTAGTGTAAAGTGCTGAAAATTAAGATGCTCTATTTCAGTCAGACACTAACATAAACTATTAGTATAGAAGCTTTAATAATCTCTTGAATTCTGGAAGTTAAGATTAAGCCTAGCTTAAGCTTTGGTCCTGAGTTCAATCCTAGCAGTGCCAAAATGAATACCACCACCCAAACCAGAAAAACAGACTAGCTCAGCTTCATATTAAAAAGCTCCTTTTCCCCCTTTTAGGGACAGATTTTCCTAACTGTTGAACCAGTATTACTTAGCTACTGTTCTCTATTCCTTTGGCCACTGATTACCTGCCTTTCTTAGATCCATTTGTATCTTAGTCTGTTCCTTGAATGTGCTCTCCTAGCCGTAAGTGCTGAGGTTCCTCAGAGTTCAAATCTTTCCTCCTGTGTAATCTGATTATTCTATTCACTTCATAGCTTCAGCTACCATTTATATAATTGTAACACTCAACTGTATTTCTAGTCTAGCTTCTTCCCTGAGCTGATTTAAAGTATCTTTTATTGTGCTAGGCATCTCTATTTGGATGTCTTACCCCAATTTTGCCTATCCCCATATACCTATCTTCCTTATTCTCCACTATGGCTACTAAACACATTGAAATTCCTCAAGCCAGGAATCTAATAACATCATAAAGATGCCTTTTCCCTTCACTACCTCATCACACTCAAACTTAATAACCAGTTACACCTAACAAGCAAACTCTATTTTTCCGTTCCTTTTACCTTTCTATTCATTCTTTTCGCTAATGCTCCTGCTCATGTTTTCATCATCTCTCACCTGGACCAATGCAGGTTACCATCCTCCAAAATCTATAATCTCTGCATGCCTGCCAGAATGACCTACCTAAAGACAAAGTCACCATCTTTTCCTCTTGAAAAGCTTTCTATAGTACACATTACAAACTGTTTAACAAGCATGATCTTACCTTGTATACTTCTTTTACATGTTTATTTCTAAGCATTCAAGTTGGACCTTAAATTCTAGAAACATTAATCATTTAGTTTCCTATTTGCCTAGATTATGCTGAAGTCCCTCAGCTCATGTCTTATTGCTAATTCTTTACCACAATTTACAGTCGTATCTCAGATTATCTTTTCTATGAACTTCCTTTCACAATCTTTTTGAGTTAGAACAGACATCTGTTAAATCCCTTATAGAAAGTTTTACCATACTCAATAGGTTAGTCTGTAATTACTATCTGAGAACACACCCTAACTAGAGTGCGAGCAGATGGTCTCATTCATTTCTGCATCATTAGCAAGCACAGAACAGAAACACAATGAATGAATGTATTTCTTCAAAGCCTATAATCCAAGTGAATAGCAGGATTCATCTATTCATTCAACAGATGTTACCTGAGTTCTAGCTCCATGACAACTTTTAGATTACGGAATACTTTCTTTTTAAAAATCTTTTAATTGCTATTTTACTGTTTTCACAGTAACAAAAAGTAATTCTAACCAAACACAATTATATCTGTACCACAAAAAAATTGAAGTATTAAACAGATGAAGTACTATAAGTGGTAAAAGCTACTAAACACAATTTTCTCTCTATAAAAGTGATAGTAGTAGTAACAAAATCACCTTGTAAGTAAAATACTCTTCCAGAAAAATTATTTAAAAACAAAAAGCAATATTAGGATCCGAAACTTTCATAAAAAATAGCATTATCTCAAAAATGGGAATGCTATACTATTAGGACTGCTTATGTAATTTAAAAGCAAAAACTCAAGTATTACTCATAAATACCTAAAGAATACAAAATGAAATATATTTAGCTCAGAAGTGGTGGTACATGCCTGTAATCCCAGTACTCAGGAGGCTAAAAAACAGGAGGATCAGATCGCCACAAATTTGAAGCCAGTTGGGCTATATAGTGAGACCTTGTCTCAAAAATAAAGCCCCTCAAAAAATATTTGTGACAAGACATTTGAATTGGATTCTGTATTTCCAATGCAACATACCTGTAGTCTGATTCGGGCATTTTGTCAAGACCTCTGGTGCTCTGAATCCTGGTGTACCTGCCCTAGGGGCAACTTGCTGACGCCTTATAATAAAGAAGTAAGATTTCTCTAGTTATGTTAAAGTTGAACTATTTAAGTCAAAGAAAGTATATTTATCAATTTAGTTCAAAGTAAATTTTGCCTTGATATAGATATAACTGTTACTATAAAACAAATGATATGCTACTGTGATGATCTACCTAGATTTTTACTCTCTTAATTTCATCCTCTTCTACTAGATTTCTGGTCTTTTTAGGTAATTTCTAAGCACAAAAAGAGAGGCAAATGATAAAAGCCATAATAATAAAATAGAACATAATAAGAATTTATGTAAAAATTCATTGGTTTTTGGGTGATTGATTATTGATATACTCCATCTCTCATAGATTTGAGTTAATCAAGGAAAGCTTTATGAAAGCTAAGTCTTAAAGGAAAAGGAAAAATTTTGGAGGCAAACCATTAAAGATGGGAGTAAGAAAGCTCTATTACATGGTTCTGGTTATTACACATACACAGAAATAGAGAAAATAGAAAAGATTAGATCGGCAAGCAAAATGTCAATCCAAGTTTCTAAAAGCATCTATTTTCCACCTCTCAAATTATTTGCATATTAGCTCAAGTGTATTTTCTGAAGAGAATATGCATGTTAAATAAACAATGTATGACAAGAGTTATATGCTCTTCAAGGCTTTGCTCTGTATCAGAGCCTGTGTAGTTTACAGATCTACATACACAGCCACTGTTATTCTCTTTTACTCACTAAATAAACTGCCCACCAAAATTAGTTCAATTTATAATCTTGTCTGGCAGCATGCTGGTGATTTTACAGCACCAATAAAACAGGTTACCTTGAAAGGCAAATACTGCAAACTTTATCTGTTGCATAGCAGTCACAGGTCAGGCTGGCTGGGCAAGAGCTGACAGTTTTCTTTACCAGACCATTATTCATAACTTTTGTAGAAATAGCCTTCTTTTTCGTTGCTAACTTTCTTGATATTACATCCATAGTCTTTGACTGCTTTACAAGCTATAAAAGAAAAATCACATTTTCTATTTCCATGATATAATACAATGCCTTCAAATGCTAGTATGGTACAATACAGTAACAGAAGAATAACCTTTAAAACTGCTGAGTATGCTACTGGATTATAAACAAACAGCTATCTACTAAAATGCTTAAGAGCTTTCTGGGATTTTTAAACAACTTGTATTAAAATTTACTAATTAATCTGGCAAATACTTGACTTACATTTTAATAGAATTTTTGATGATATATTACAAAGGTATAAGTTGTGTTCTAGTGTCTAACTCCATTTCAGAACTGTAAATTGCACAATTACGTTGGCTAAAATCAGTTTTAATTTGTTGTTCAAGTCTCTAGCTGTCACAAGATATCATAAGTCAATTTATAATCATTTAACATTGATAATTTTGTTAACTTTATAAACATCTGTATATCATCATATATGTGTCAGAACTATGTGAGGTGTGGGAGCTCACAATTCTGGCAATCTTACCAGAAAAAGTTTTAATGTTCCAAATAGTGCTGTAGGGAAAGAAAAATAGCTAACCAAAAATGATGAAACATTTACCAGAAAAGTTCAGGAAAAAAACTAGAGAAGATAAAAGTTTTGATTAAATGCTCACAGCAATTATACTGCCAAACCTATACTCTACTTAATAAATACTAATCTAGTCATTACCTAAACTCTCCTTAGTGTATGACTGGCTGACCATTGGACTATTAAGCTACATTACTTACTTTCACTGCAGGGCTCTCATGTGAAATGGAGCTGTGTATATTGAAATTTCTTTCTCCAAAAACAGAGCGCTGGGCAGAAAGGCCTACAGATCCCTCCTACAATACCAACAAAAACAAGGAAAATAAGGATTACGTCTGTAACACTTTCTGCCAGCTGTACTCTGCCATAGTTTTAAAAGAGTTAAGTGATAGGAAACAAAAACAGCTGCATCCAAGACATTCTCAGGCACCAAAGCATTTCTGTAAAAGGAGAAAATAGTCTAGACAGAACTCTTAACACCCATACAACGCTATCATACTCCACAGATATATATAACTAGAAAAATTAAAAAGTCACCTGCATTAGACGCTACATTTTGCTGTGCAGCTAAAATGGAGATAGACACTTCAAATTTTTGCCCCTATAACTAATGATTTCTTTTAAAAATGATAACCTGAACTTTATAACATGCAGAGAAAATTTATAATTTTCCATATTTATCATATAATTTTAGAATATATGACAAAGATCAACAAAGTAAAAACTTTTCATTTTGAAATAATAAAATAGCTCAGTTTAAATCTTGGTGACAATCTAATCAAATGAATGCATATAACAAGTATTTTAAAAAGGTTAACTACAGGTACTGTCTTAGTATTAGACCTCCTGTTGGATCAAGGAGTACATTTCTAAAACGGTATGATAGTAGTTCTTAAGAATAATAAAAGGTAGAACCTTTCCATCTTTTCCTTGTTTAATCTGAATTTGTGCATTTGTATAGGGTCTTTTGATAGAAGTTTTCATGGTAGAGTGCAGATTCTGTTCTTTATTTTTTGTGGTAGAGTGCAGGTTCTGCTCCTTATTTTTCATGGTAGAGTGCAGGTTCTGCTCCTTGTTTTTTGTGGCTGAGTGCAGATTCTGCTCCTTATTTTTTGTGGTAGAGTGCAGATTCTGCTCCTTATATGCTGGGCCACTCAATGAGATCTTGTTTCCAATGACTATGTGAGGCTTGTTTTGTGAACAACTTTCTTGCTCAGCTTCAGACTGGACCAATTTGAGAAGCTCTATTTTTGTATCATGGGTTCCTTGGGCCAAACCAAAGTCTACCAATGCGTACCTAGGAAACAAAATTAATCTTTACTTTTCTTTAACAATTAAAGCTTAGTAACATTGTAATACTTGCAAATAAATTTTAATTACCTTAATATAATCTATTATATAGTACTTTATTGTCAGCTTAATGCCTTTATGGATATGAGCCCAAAAAATATACATAAAATCAGAACTCTAGTATAGAAACAAAATTATCTATCACATTATATAATTACCTCAGTTACTAAAACAGAAAAATGAAGCCCAAAGATTAGACACATGTGTAAAATCAAAAAGTACTTTCCAATTTTCTGTTATCAAAGTGCTATTGCTATTGAATCTTATTACAACTAATGATGTATTCTACTCTGCAAATGCAATACTATTTTCTTCATGCATTTCTCTCCCCCAACCACAAAAAAATTTTAAACCACAATAATTTGTACAAGGGCTGGAAATATAGATCAGTAGTGCCTGCCTGGTAAGTGCAAGGTCCTGGGTTCAATCCCCAGTACCAAAAAAAAGAAAAAAAAATTTGTACAAAGCTGTTATAGAGAGAGATTCCATAGCACAAATACACAAGTGTAAGTTTTTCTGGGAATTCTTCATACTTACTTTTTTAGGCGTCTATTATATAAAAAGTTACTGGGTTTAACATCACGGTGAACAATACCAAACTGATGAATGCGTTTCAAAGCTTTGAAAAGATTAAACATATATTCCCGTACTTCTTGAAAGGAAAGAGAATTCAAAATGTCCTAAAATAAAATTATGAATGAGGTCATAAAATTTTTTCCAAGCAAATATTTAGCTAATTAAAATTCAAGAAATATTAAAACCTACCAAAAAAGACTCATGCTCCAGATATGGCATAGCAATAACCACATGATCATTTTTCCTAAAGCAGTATTTAACTCCCATGACATTGTCTTGCCCCCTAGTGGAAAAATGCACAATGAACTTTAGAGGAAAGGTCAAACGAACTAGAACTTTATACTATAATTATTTTAAAAAGTGTAATTTTAGCAATGCATACATACTGCTCGAAAACATATTTAAAATTATCATATAAGATAGTGTAAACATTTAAGTGACTTGCATAAAAGAAAAGGTTTTAAGTAAAAGGTAGTAACAGTTACAAAATAACTATATTTCAAATATGAGACAATTATAGTTTTAACTGGGAAGTGGCAGAATGAAAGATACAAGACAGAGTTAACAGACTTTGCAGCAGATTTAGTAAGGCTAATAAATGAATTTAAAAAAATAGTAACATTTACTGGATATTCATTATATAGCAGGCTCTGATTTAATAAGGACTTTATGCCTATGAACAAACTTAATCTTACAGTGTTGGCTTGGTGAAGGAACGCTTTTTTGTTTGCAATAAATTTGGTTCACAAACAGAAGCATTTGGCAAAATTTTGTTGCAAAAGGGAACAAACACGACATTGGCCATGTTTCCCACATAAACAAAAATGAGGTCATCATTTCCAAAATATAGAACAAACAAAGCTGGTGAACCAAGGTGCCACCCTATAACAATCATCAAAGGAAAGTGCTGCTATCCCTCCTCCCTTTTTTAACAGATAAGGACAATGAAAGATGAGGAAGTTAAAGAACTTCCTTCACCAGGTCACCAAACTAGTAAGTCATGAAGCCATCTCTGAATCTCAGCAGTTTGCTCTAGATGTACTCTCTTAACTACTATGCCACACTGCTTCATAAAAATTGGGGACAAAAGGGAAAGTTGATTCCTAAGATTTCAAGCCTGAGTAAACAATGTGGGTAACAACAATCTAAGTTGAAAAATCAAGGAAAGAGGCATCTAAAACCAAGAGATTATCGCTTTGATCTATAGATCTAGATATGACAGTGGAAGTAAGAAATTAATGAGACCACAGTACTTACAAAGAAGTGATATCCAACTGTGTGAAAATGAATATAAGAAAAGTGAGTCAGAATAAAGGCTCTAAATTGGAGAGCAAAATAAAGAAGGGACATCAAAAAGGAGTTTTGGAGGCAGGGATTATCAAACATGATAATAAGAACTGATGAAAGGCTTTTAGTTTTACAATGAAGAATTAAGCAGTAATTTTTCGGAGAGCACTGTAGATGAAAAGAGGGAAAACTGTTAAGGAATGAGAAGCAGGACAGACTGGAAACAGAGCATAAAGACAAGTTGCCTCAATGCATTCAATGTAAGGTCATATGAAGACATTTTTAGCAAGTACTTTTTTAAAATTCAAAGAAAAAGAATGCAATAAAAGGATATAAAGTAGTATAGAAAAAGAAATGATCTTAATTAGGGGACCAGAATGTATGTAATCATGTCTTAGGCTAGCTCATCTTCTTGTCTTTTATAATAAAGAGGAGTGAAACAAAGAAATAAGCTCATTTATTCATTCAATAAGTATTTAGTGGGCACTGTTGTTTGCTAGACAAAGTCAAGTACTATGAATTCAACAGTGAATAATATTACCACAATTTCTGTCCTTTTTTTTTTTTTGCTGTGGAGTTTATTATTTAGTGGACAAAACAGATAAGCAAGGTAACAATGACTTGTATCTAGATATGCTCTCAAAGCCTCATGCAGTTATAGGTAGGGGTTTCTCAGAGATGCGTGGATCTAGAAATCAGTGATTGGTTTGGCACCATCCTTCTCCTGTTAGCCCAGATAGACTATAAGGGGGCAGAAAGAAGCTGCTAAGGTCTCTTGCTTACTTTCACCTGCCTGCTTGCCATGGACTATTTCTCCTCTGCAGTGCCTCCCTGTCATGCCACCCTTCCTTGGAGCTAGCCAGCTATGGGGTTATAGTTTGTGTCTAGATGTCCCCAAAACCTCGTGCAGTCATTAAGTTTTTTGGGAGGTGGCTGTAGAGTGTGTGAATGATTTATAGAGAAATGCAGGGATTAAGGGTGGGTGATTGCTGGATCAGTCCACTGACTTGATTGTCACTGCCCTAATCCCAATAGACTGGACACAATATAAAGGACAGAAAGAGGCTTGTCTCATGCTTTCTTGCTTGTTTTTGCTGTTTTCCATCACTATGAACTGTTGCCCCTCTGCCATGCCACCTGCTTTAGAGCCAGACAACTGTGGACTGAAATCTCCACAAACTATGAGCCTCCTTTAACTTTGAGTGTCAAGTATTTTATCTCAGCAACAAGAATAGTAACTAAGATGTATGGACAGAAATCTCTATAAATTCTGAGTCAAATAAACCTCTCCATCTTTAACTTTCGGAGTTGGGTATTCTGTCTCAGCAACAAGAAAAGTAACTAAGACACAGATTATGGTAAGGGTTTTGAAAGAAATCAGAAAGTGTGCGACAATTTAAAAAAAATCTAAGAGTCCAATTTAATACACAGAAGACTTCCTGAAGCAGTGCCATTGTTGCTCATATCAAAATGATATGGAGTCACATGTGAAAACTAGCAGAAATCTTCCTGAAGGCAGAAAGAGTTTGAGCAGTGACCCTGAAGAAAGAAAAGATCTTCAGACTAATTAGAGAAGCTAAAGAAATTAGGACAAAGAGAAGTGAGAAGATTGGCATGAGATAAGGTTGAATTTTATTTTTATTTTTTTAGTACAGGAGATTGAACCTGCTGAGCTACACCCCCATGCACCTTTTAAAACTTTTTAGCAGATTCTCACTAAGAGGCCAGGCTGCTCCTGACCTTACAATCCTCCCTGTATCAGCCTTCTGAGTAGCTGAGATTAGGAATGTGCCATGATGCCCAGAAAGGGTGGATCCCATTTTCAGTTTGAACAAATTACTACTGTTAAATTGTTGGTACTACCCTAATTGATCAACAGATTCAAAGCAATCCATAACAAAATACCAATGCCATTCTCCACAGAACAAGAAAAACAATCCTAAAATTCTTACAAAAACAAGAGACTCCAAATAACCAAAGCAATCTTGAGCAAAAAGAACACATCTGAAGGCATCAGAATATCTGGCCTAAAAACATACTATAATGCTATACAGCAAACAAAACAGAGTGGTGCTAGTAGAGTAACTGACTCATATAACCAGTAAGGCAGAAGAGGGAACTCAGCAGTTAAGTTCATACATCACAGTCAACTGATCTTCAACAAAAATATAAAAATATACTCTAAAGGGAAACCAAATACTTTGATTAAAAACAGGCAAACAGGCTGAAGGAATAGCTCAGTGGTGCAGCTCCTGCCTGCCAAGTGCAAGTCCTGAGTTTGAGTCCCAGTATAAAAAAAAAAAAGATGCTGTATACAAATGGCCAATACGTGAAAAATGTTCAGTAATCTAAATCAGGGAAATGAAAATCAAAACCACAAAAAACTATCACTTAACTCCAGTAAAAATAGCTATTAAGAAAAACAAAAATAACAAATGCTGATAAGATATAAAGAAAGGCAGAATCCTTCTACAGTGTTGATCAGAACCTAAATTAATATAGCCATTATGGAAAACACTGACATTCCTCAAGTAACACTAACAATAGAACTACCACATGATTTAGTAACCCCATTACTGGACACACATCCAAAAAAAGCGGAATTTGTGTATCAGAATCATACCTGTACTTTCAAATGTATTGCAGCAGTATTTGAATTAGACAAGATGTGGAATTAACCAAGGCGTTCAACAGGTAAATGGATAAAGAAAATGTGATCTATATAACCAATGGAATATTATTTGGTCATAAAAAATGAAATGCAGTAACATGGATGGAACTAGAATACATTACATTAAGTGAAATAAGCCAGACACAGAAAGACAAATACCACATTTCCCTCATAAATGAAAGCTAATCAAGTTGATCTCACAAAAGTACATAAAAGAAGATACTGATTACTAGAGGCTAGGAATGTTTGGGAACAGGGAAGATGGAAGCTACTTAACAATAATCAAACAGTTGGATAGGAGGAAAAAGCTCTAGTGTTCCAGAGCACAGAAAGGTGACTACAGTTTACAATTTATAAAGAACTAGTAGAAGACTCTCAACAGAAAGAAATGATAAATATTTAAGGAGATGGAAATGTTATTTAGAGTGATTTGAATGTTACATATCATATACATGAAACAAGTCATCACATGTACCCTATAAATGTATTAATTATTTTGTAACAATTAGTGCTTGCTTTACCAACACATATACTTTAAAAAGTCAATTATGATAAGTTATGGCTAGAGTCGTGGCTAACTCTACAGTGTAACAAAGTCAGTTTCAGTCTAGCCAGAAGAAAGCAGCACAGTATGTAGTGAAATGTGTGGAAATGAAAATAGTATAGTAGATAAATTTTTAGAAGATTGGCTGTGAAAAGGAGCAAAGAAATGATGTAGAAACTGGAAGAGGAAACACAGTTCAGGAAGCTAATACATCATTTCCTTATGTTGAAAGGAATGACCTAGCAGAAAGAAATGACAATGAATAACTGACTGATTCTGTTATCTAAAAAAAAAAAAAAAAAAAAAAAAAAAAAAAAAAAAAAAAAAAAAAAAAAAAAAAAAAAAAAAAAAAAAAAAAAAAAAAAAAAAAAAAAAAAAAAAAAAAAAAAAAAAAAAAAAAAAAAAAAAAAAAAAAATCCAGGCCATGGAAGCCAGGTTTATGATTTGGCAGTAAGGTTACAAAAAAGTGACCCAAGAATAGAAAATCATATCTGGCCTCAAGGGAAATGCCCTCTAAAAAAATTAACAAATTAACTGCTGCAAAGTCAGAGACAAAGTACTAACAAATTGCAAACAACTAAGAAATATAGTTTGTATATAATCTGATCATTCCTATTAAGCATCTACCTTAATATATCATACAGTACATGTAGCCAATTCAATTAAAATATCTTTAAATAGCCTACCCAGCCACTGTGAGACACTGTAGCTCAGCTGCAATTCTTACAGGATGACTTGTTGGAATTAAGTGTTTGAGAGCAATTTTTTCATCAGGTCCTACTTGTAACTGTGCTGTGGCCAAATAGACTGAGCTGAAAGTGCCTATAAAAGAATTTACTAGAATTTTTAGTATTTGACTTTTAAAGTTTTTAATGAAACAATGCTAAAATAGATCAACAAACTATTTTAAAAGCATAATAGATTAAAACAGACCTGTTCTTTTTACTGTATTTATTATTTATACTTTCCATCTTTCCGGGGGAGAAAAAGTGTTATAATAATTTATAGATTTTCCATTGTCTTAATAGTTTTAAAAGTAGAATCAAGAAGTAATGAAAATCAAGGTTATATAAGGAAAATATAAGCAAAAAGTCTCATAAAGATAATAAAAGTACACTCCCAAATTACCTTCTCCAATTTTGTCCTTAATTTTAAACACACTACCAAGCTGTGGAACAGCTTCATAAAGTTTCTCAATGTCTTTTTTAACACCTATCAAAGAAACAAAAATTTACAGTTACAGTCAATAACATATACTTTACAGTTTTTAAAGTTAAAAAATTCATTGAAATACATTCTATCACAAGTAGTCACAAGTAAAAAAGTTTTAATAAAAGTTACAAGATTAAAACCTCATCAAGGTGCTTTGACTCACATTAGCTATTTTAACTAACAAACAGGACAGTCCCAGAATTACACATACAAAATCTGTATCACACTGGAATTTTAGACTAATAATATATCCTATACTTACATATTTGGCTTTTAAAGTGAACAGGCTAAAATGAAAAAGAAACTAAAGCTGGATACAGTGGTCCCTACCTATACTCTCATCTACTTTGGCAGCTAAGCCAAAAGCATTACTTGAACCCAGGGAGTTCATGGCCACCCTGGGCAACACAGTGACACCCTATCTCTTAAAAACAAAAACACAAAAAACTAAACATGAAACGAACAAAACCCAAAATAAAAATTAAAAGCAAATAAATTTATGCTGTGATCACTAGATGGCATGATAAAGACACAATGAAATGTTCACCCAAACCAGTTTCTTCTTCAAATATACAGAATCTTAAAGTCTGAAAAAGTATTATGCACTGAATAGTCACAGTATCTACCCCAACAGCAGGCTACTAAAGCTCTGGACACATAAAAAATATTGTAAAAGATTTATCCCAAATTAACAGTAGAATCTTCTATCTTGGACAGCACAAAAATTGCTACTTACAAATAAATTTAAACTATGAAAAACGTACATGGTTAAAATAAGTACAGGCAATAATATAAAATCTAATAATTGGATACAAAAAGAAGCTACAGAAACCTTGAGATTTTATCCATAAGCTCTAAGTATAAGCTACTTGAAGTTACTGTAATATTCTGCATAACGTAACACTTTAAAACATTTTTAAACACCAGTTCATATGCATTATCTTTTCAGATCTTCATAACAGCACTGTGATATTGGCAGAACAGGAATTAAAATCCTCATTTTCCAGACATAGATACCCTATTCAGAAGTTAAACTACTTTCCCAATTTCACAAGATATAAGTGATGTCTATGGAGTTATTCAACAATTTTTATAAATGCTTGGCCATGGATATATTTCAAAAATGAAAAAATAGGTGTAGCTACTATTCTCTAGGATTTAGTCTAGTAAAGGAGACAGACATTATTATTCTCAAAACAGTGATAACTGTCAGCAAGAAACGCATACAGTATTAGCTAGAAGAGACACATAGGAGTTGGGGAGGATAAATACTTCAGAAGGTGCCAGGGAGCCCTCAGATGACAGCTACATTCTGAAGCATTCATGAAGCAACAAAAATGGAAGACATTTATGAAAAAGGAAATACATATATATGTAAAAGCATTGAAAAAGAAAAGTCACAGAAAAGTGGGGTAAGGGGAGGAAGGAGACACAAGAAAATACAATGTAGCTGAGGAAGGGAAAAGCAGAATACAACTGAAAGCTATGAAAAGTTATTGAGTATAAAATGACAAGTAGAACATGGACTTGAAGGGATGGAAGAATGTGAAGAACTGGAGACCAAATAAATGCTGGGGTCTAGTCTTTCCCAAAACAAAGGGCTTTGCTATTCATCCATTACACTAAGTACTTTAGATTCTTGCATTAAGTCTTTCATTCAAGTGTTTCAAGCACTCACTATGTGCTGGACCCTGTATGGTTATTGGGATGCAAAGATATATAAAAAGCCCTATTATCTGATCAAACACATAACTTCAATAACCAGTAAAGCTGATGAGGTCCAGGCACATAACTGTCTTATGATCTAGTCTATTTACTTTCTCAATTAGATCAAGAGCGTTATGTGTCTGGATCTCATCATCTTTATTCTTTATTGAAGTTATGTTTTTGATATAACTATAGCTTTTCTTTAGAGTCATATAATAAAAAAAACATATGGGTAAAGTTTCAGCATGTTCTATATATTATCGCAGGCATTATTTATAATGTCCAATGCTGGTTTATATGAAAGGCAACAAAACTTTCAAAATAGAGAATAAAATTCACTCAATTTTTTCTTTCCCAGTGGATTTTCAGAATATTAGGACAGCACTGTCCTGAACATAATGCTAAAACCAAATCAGACTGATCCATTTATACACTCTAGTTAATAATGCACAACTAGACCACAAGCCAAACTAGAGGGACAAAATGCAAAGTGCTAAACAATATAAGAATAATACTACATTATTATACTGTGTGTTTAGGGACTAATAAGTAAAAGCTAAACACTGAAAAATAGGTACCTGCAAGAAGAATGGAAGGGAAGAGAGGCAGCATCCATGAACATGGATGAAATTGGTATTTTAAGGTTAATCTAGTAGCAGCATTATAAATGAAATGGAGACTGGGACAGAAATGATGGTAAAAAAATTTGATTATAATTCAAGAACAAAGTGTATGGAAATCAAGGAGGTAGAAAGGGAATGTAAAGAGGCACCAGCATACAGAGCAAAAAGAGTATCAGTTAGATGACTGGATATAGGAAGCAAATAAAAAGCATAATTCAAAGACACTGAAAATTTTACATGTGGTAACTGAAACAGTGACTTTCATCAGCAAAACAGTGACACTGAGAAGGGTACCCAAGTTGACCTCAAATGAGTTGTTTTATTCAGAAAGCAAAAGTATATTTTTTTAGAGCAGAGTTCAGGTCTTTTGTAGTGTATATATAAAACACAGATCATGAACCAAGGTCAAAACTAAGATCTTTTGGAGAAGCACTAAATTTGCTTCAGACAAAGGTGAAAAAGATTTATCTACCTTTTAGGGGAAAATAAAGCAGTCAACTGGAATTCTTCTATTAAAAAAATATTTATTAAATGCTCCCTATATCCCAGGCACTGTAATAGAGGAGGAATGAAGGTACGCCTTTTAGTGTAGAAGGTCTCATATTAAATCATCTTCTCAACCCAAGGCCTGTGTTATGGTCAAACACTTGATGAATTACACTTATATGGTATATTATCATGCTTTATCACTGCTATGAACATTTATTTCATTTCTGTACAATTTTGAATTCTGCTTTTGAATAATTAAATTGAGATCCTTCTAGTGTCAATTTCTAAAACCACTTAGTGTAGTGTGGTGAGGAGAGGTTAAGAGTAGCTCTAGAAAAGAAAGCTTCTAGTTTGGGAATCAAAAAACTCAAGTTTTCTTAGCCCCTAGTACTTAGATATTAGCATCTTCAATTGTAAAATGTTGAGACTGGTTTACAATCGTCTTAAAGGATTGCAATCTTAAACCTAGATCTTTATATATATGTAAAATGCTCCTTCCTATATAAACCTATGGTTCATCTTTTCAACGTTATTTTTTAAAGCAGTCGAAAATACAAAATGAAAAAAAAAACAAAACGGCTGCCTGTGCATCTTTAAAACTGTACATGTTGAGAAGTAAGCACATACCTGAAAGCTTAAAATTCTGCTCATATTTTTTTACAGAATCATCAGCCTGAATTTGGTCACACAGAGGAGAAAAAGCCATTGGCTCGTCCATCTGAATCCCCAATGACGCCTCCATCACAAAACAACTGGTATGCAAAATGTCAAGAAAGGGTTATGTCCACAGGGGAAGCAAAGCAGCTGTCAAAATTAGAATACTGGAGAAGGTTAAGTTTAATCACTCACTAAGCCAAGCACTAAACAATGCCATTGCTCTTAAAAAGGCAAACATTTAAAAATGCACCATATGCCCAAATCCCCAAAGAGAAATTGGCCCTAAGGAACTCCATTTGAGTTTCAGTCACCTTCCAGATACACCAGCAGGGGGCCACAGGGAACATTTCCCCGTGGGGAGCCCAGTGGGGAGCTGCAGCAGGCAGAAAAAGAAAGGGACCGGGTCTGGGGCCATCCGGGGCAGCGAGCCTGGGCACCTGCCACCTAGAGGGTGTGGGGCAGGGAGGCAAAAAGAGGAAGGAGGGTTGTTTGCCCTGGGGAAAAGGCTGCCTAAGGAAATCATTTGCCCAGTGACTACCCAAAGAGGCTGGAGGTTCAAAGCCAGGAGACTCGTCCAAAGCTTCACACAAACTGATGGAAAACTAACACAATTTTGGCCACGAGCGCGAGGCGGAAGAAGAGAAGGGAACTAATGGTCACCCTTCAGCGAGCGCGGGTCCTGAGTTCAGGAGGACGGGACATTCCGCCATCCAACACTAAACTGAACGAGGTGATTAGTGCGCAGGCGCGCGACTTTCCCGCCTGAGGTCGGAGGGATCCGAAAGGGAGGGAAGGCGAAAGAGATAAACTCCATTGCGACAAAATTGAAGTCTCGATTCAGAATTCGTTCCTAATACGTTAGAATCCCACGCCATGAACCGAACCGACGGAAACTCACAGTTTAAAGGTGCACGACTTCCGTGACTCCCCAGACGCCTGAGTCCCCGCCTCCTAGAGCGCCCCACCTAACGACTCGGTCAAACGCGCCTGCGCAAGGCTTAGCGCCTTGCTGTTTCGAGTTGCTCATGCGCACTAGAAAGCTCTCGGCGCCCCCAAATCAGCTCTAGGGCGCCTGCGCAAAAATCTTCTTCGTCTTCCTGAGGCTGGGGCTGGTTAAGAAACAAAGCTAACAAAAACAGTTACAGAAGTCAGTTTCCGGATAAGGTTAAGAGGCCGAGCGTATTTTCAGGAAAGCCTCTGGTCCTGGAATTCTATCACATCTCTATACTAAAAAGGAACTTTCTTGGCTCCATGTTTTTTTCATTAAATGCCCCACCCTTATTACAAATAAACAAACAAACCAAAAGTTGCTCCTTTGTGGCTTCTTTATGGTACACAAGACCAGGGTAGTATTCAGACCAGCAGTGTACAGACCCTTAGCTATGAGATGGGCAGGTTTCTAGAGACTGCGTTTAGAGCTGCAAAACGTCAACCATCACAAAAGAAAATTCCAATTAGCTGGGTGTGGTAGTGCATGCCCTTAATCCAAGCATTAGGGAGGGTGAGGCCGGAAGATCACAGGGAGTTGGAGGGAAGCCTGTACTACATAGTGCACTCCAGGCCAGTCTGAACTAAGATCCTGTCTCAAAAATAAATAATAAAATTCCAGTTAGATGAGGAAAACAAATGAAGCAAAATTGAACCACTTGGTTCCAGCCATTGATTAGTTAAAGAAGGCCCCTCAGGGAAGAGAGCTGGTTAAGAAGGAGCCAATAGGGAAAAGAGACTACTCATGAAAAGGACAGAGCAAATGAGATAGAAATGAACCTGGTATGGTTGAGGGGTCAAAAGCTAGTGTGGGGAAGAACAGTGAGTGAGGAAATATGGTCTGAAGGTGAAGACTTTGAAGCAAGCCATCTGTGGAGGCTTTGAAAGCCAGGGCTAGGAGTTAGCTTTTATTATAAATATGAAAGGAAGCAATTTTAAAGCAAGGAAACAATACTATCTCATTTATGTCTATTGAGAAGGAATAAAGTTAAAGAGGAGAATGAAGAAATGGATTCAAAGCATAGGAGGGGAGAAAGATATTTGAAAAGAAAAATTCTTGTCCTTTTAATGGAAGAAAAGACAGAAAATAAATTCAGATGCAAATAGTGTGTGTGTATATGTGAGAAAATAAGGTAGGTTCTGTGTGATCACTTCAACTTTCTTAATGCAATCCGAGGTTAGTCCTCCATCTGAAAACGAGGGAAGAGGATGGTAGAGGGTGAACCATTCAGAAGATCAGAGATATTAGAGTGACATGTAAGCTGTAGATTGTGATATTGCCAGCAGGGTTGAGTACTCATTTGCAATTTGTATCTGTTAGGTTTTTGGTGCAATAAGAGAGAAAAATATAATATAAAAGTAGCTTTTATTACGAGGACATGGAGAAAACTCCATGGCTACAGAAGCCTGGCATTCTCTGACCAGAGGGTGGGGCATGGGATGTACATATAACCTCTGACTGGGGACGGTGCTTAGGGCTTGCATAGATGACATACGAGGAGCTGATTGGAGCACTCTGCATGTGCAAACAGGAAAGGGAGTTGCAATTAGGGCTGAGGAAGAAGCCAGAGGTGGTAGGCGTTCCTGCTTTGGTCTTCTGCCTTGTTAGGCCACCGCCATGACAGTACAGTAATTTATTCCAGGGCAAAATCCTTTCAGTATCAACCTGAGACAGCACGATGGTATGATTTTCTCAAGTATATTTTAGTCAAAAGAATGTAAGCTTTTTATAAAAGAGAACAGTTGAATTTAAGATTGACTATCACACAGAAGGTAAATTAGAGTGTTTAGAAGGAAGTGATTCTGATTCACTATGAAATCTTTGAGAGACAAAGAAGAAAAGTAAGAAAGTGGCAAATAGTTACATATAGTTTAACTCATTTAATCATACATAGAATAGCCCTTGGAGCATAAGATGTTTTGTAATCAAGGCAGAATTTTGTCTGTCAGAGCCACATTTATTCTTTAGAATATTTCTATAGATAAATCATTTATTAATTTTAATTTTATGAATTTTATTATATTAAACAATGAGCATTTAACAGGAAAAAATCACAAAAATAAAGTATTGCATTTTTAATATTTATTGCATGTT
This sequence comes from Hydrochoerus hydrochaeris, assembly GCA_004027455.1. Taxonomy (NCBI): domain Eukaryota; kingdom Metazoa; phylum Chordata; class Mammalia; order Rodentia; family Hydrochaeridae; genus Hydrochoerus; species Hydrochoerus hydrochaeris. The sequence goes on from PVLA01001385.1 coordinate 232,090, forward strand.
TATAAAAAAGCAACAAAATTTTCAACATCGACTACTTTTTGGTGTACAAAGTCTAAACATGAACATCAAAAATAAAGTCCCATATGAACTACAAGGAAAATACCAATAGTATCCTACAAAAAATCTTCACTTCAATTATCATACCTAAGGCTGTCTGTCCATATGATACCAGCACGCTCCATAGGCACTCATTGCTTACACTGACAGCACATCTTTTGTTTTCCTCGCCTTTTTGTAGGAAATATTTGACATCTCAGTGGTCTTGCTGTTTTTTCAGGAAGTGCTTATTATATTATACAGTGTGTAGTTAATAACATATCAATAAAATAAATTATTAAATTCTTAATATGTACTATGCTTTCAGAATAGACATCAACATTTTCATATCAGTTATGTACTTCCTTACAAAACCTAGAAGATAACTTCAGAAATAAATTCCTATGTGAACTACAAAGAAAATACCAATACAACTCTCCCACAAAAAATAAGTTTGCTGTGACTGTCACACCCAAGGCTGTCTTCACCCATGACAACTGCATGTTCCATGCACTAGTCTCACTTACTATGACAGCACTTGTGCTTAATTTCCCTTTCCTATGTGGCAGTCTTGTTACCTTTCTTCCTGTTTTGTCAAGAGTTTCCTACTATAATGTCTAATACGCACTTATTTGAGAAATAATATGTCAATGAAATAAAATACCAGATATGTATTGAATGCTTATAGTAAACATCAATATTTTCATATCAGCTGTTTACTGGTTTACAAAACCTAAAAGACAATATCAAAAATAAAAACCTATATGAACCACAGTGTAAACATAAGCAAAAGTCTTCCACTGAAATTAGCTTTGCTTCAACTGTCACACTCAAGGCATTCTTTACTCATGACAACTACATGTTCCATATGCAAGTATCAACTATGCTGATAATACATATCTTAGTTATTTTTCTCATTGCTGATAGTGCATGTCTTAGTTACTTCCAAAGTTAAGGAAGGAAACATTTATTTAGCTCACAGTTTTTAGAGGTTTCAGACCATAGTTAGGTAGTTCTAAGGCAGAGTAGCACATGGCAGATGGGTAGCAGTTCATGATGGTAGAATAAAACAAATACAACAAGAGAGACGGCAAGAGGTACAAGCCTCTTATCATCCCTTATATTGTATGCAAGTAACTTGTTTTAGGGTAAATGTAGTATTCACACCCTTAATCCCAGCATTGGACCATGAATTAATCACAAATTCTAGATACCCGCACCCATGACTACATGAGGCCTTGGGTGGGGGAATATCTAGATGCATAGCATAACAGTATGTATGTTTTGTTTTCTTGTACTTTCTTATAAGGAATAGCTGACAGCTTTTTTGTTTCCTGTTGTCATAGTAGGCCTTTGTAATGCTGTGCCTACCTGTTCATCTGACAGCTCACCAGTGTGCTCCACAATTTTTTCAAAGAGTAACCAGGGAGAAATATTTTGGTTTTTTTCTGCTGTAAATGATCTTTAATGAGTTCTAATCCCAATCCTGTAAGAAAATTTCTCTGTGATATTTTGCACTTATTATTTTCTTTGTAAACTACCTATCTACTTATGCTATGTTTAGGATTAAGTAAAATACAATGGTTGGCCAAAGCTTTGTGTTTCAAGTGATATCATAGTTCCTGCATAACTCATCAAAAACATCTACTCAGGTTTGTTGCTGAAAGTTTCCATCTCAGGCTTCTGTTTTGTTAAGGCTTCCCTATCAATATTTCTACCATGGTGAAATGTGAATATCAGCAGTACCAGTTTAATTTTCTTTGCCATATATAAAGTTAATATTATATCTTTTTGAAATTCAAAGATTGTACTATACAATTCTCTGTTTTTGAGCTGCAACATTTCATTTGGAATTTCTGCTTTGCTCCTATGTACAGTTCCTGTGCTGGTCAATTTGTGCTCTGTTAGCAAATATTAATTGGAAACCAGTAAACCAATTGTAGAATGTCACGTTTTGATAGTTTGGGAGATGGGAGCAACAAATCTGTTCACAACATTATTCAGTTATTTTTATATGAATAAGGTCCGAAGATTGAGTTCCAGGATAAATGTCTAAATTACAAGAATAATAAGTTTTATATATACAAGAGCATAAATTTTTATGCCATATTTTGACCCATCACTTTACTGTAAGTCTTTTACATTTCTGCACTCACCACAAGAAATCTGTGCTAAGTATGGCAGACCTGTGAATGCTTCTAGTTCAGCTGGTGACATAATAAATACATTTTTAATATGGCTATTGGTGCATACAGAATGTTTTACTTGTGTTTCAGTCTGTGTAATCACAGCACCTTGTACTATTTTGTCTTACAATTTCCAACACTGACTGAGTATTGGCATTCTGTCCAATATGTTTCACCCTTGCCAAGACCTTCACTATATTTTTGGACTGAGTTCTAACATTGAATCATTCTATTTAGTTTCATAGTCATTTTGAAACATTTCAACTAGTCAAACATCTACTCACATTGCTGTTTTCTTTGTCATATGAATCAAGGAAGTCTGCATTCTCTATGTCAGTTAATTCTTGCTCCATTTCACTGTCACAGGAATTTTGACTCACATGGTCAACATCAAAATGATCATCATCATCATCATTATCATCATCCACCCACACCACTCCTTTGTTATGAAAGCATGTATTTTACCCTAATAGGTTATCTTCATCCATGCACTATTAATCTGATGATTCACTTTTGACCTCCTTCAAAATTTGCAGATCTGGTTTTTCATGTGCCATTGTACTGGATTGGGCTATTTGTATCAGACAAATCAAAAGAAAACTCTTTTTAAAGAAACAAATCCTTGCGTAGTGTGAGTCTCTTGGACCCTCTGTGTGCTCAGGTAAACATACCCAAAATCAGTTATCAGGAGCATAAAGGTGGGTCCAAATCCAGTTTTGACACTTTCACACAGGTGCAAACTCCTTGATATTCATCATACCAAGTGAGTAAACACATGGATTGCTTCCTGTATCCCTCAGGGAAAGCTACTAGGACACACAGCTGACTACTATAACTCTAAAGTACAAATTTACAGTGGAAAAGTAAGAGATGGGTCCACTGGACCAAAGTTTATAACCTGAGGATGAAAAAGTGGTAGGAACAACGGACTGGTAATCTTTGCAATCATGTAACTAGTATAATGAGGATAGAAGAGTGAATTGAAAAGATAGAGGTAGTACGTGGTACACAAAATGGTGAAAATTGTGATTCTAGAGAAGGTCATTAGAGGGAGAAAAGAGATTGCAGGAAAAGATCTGTTTTGATGTAAAAAGATCAGATTATTCTGGTTCCTCAACCCATGATCAGGCCAAAAAGATGCCAGTTATTTTGCCTAATATGCTTTCTCCCCAGGCAGTAAGTAGTATCACCTCTCTGGGGTCTGTTAGCACATTCTACATGCCTCCATTTCAGCACATAAGCACAAGAAAGAATTGCAAAATCTCTATCCACCCTAGAATCACCAAATCAGAACCTAAATGTGACAATTCCTAAATAATTTGAATAAACTATAAAATTTCAGAAACATGACTTGAAAATAGTGTTTCTCATACACGCCTAAATGTTAGAACCACATGAAGGATTGCTGAAGATCAGGCTGCATGCAACCAGACCAGTGGCATCAGGATTTTGGTGGGTGGGATCTGAGCATCAGCACATTTTAAAGCTCCCTCATTTGATTCTAATGCACAACCAAGGGGGAAAACCACTGAATTAGAAGTTGTTCACATTAATCTACAAAGCCTTTGATTATAATCATTCATTAATCCTGCAGTTATTTCCTCCATTAATCATGTAATTAGTTTTATAGTGTTAAACTACCATTTTATGTCTTGAACTTCTTTATGTCTTTTATATTAAGTGCACAGTAATTTTACTGATCACATCTTGTGTCTTCAGTTGTTTACAGGATGGACATTTATTCAGTATTTTTGACAGTCTCTTTATTTTAAAAATGTAAAATGGATAAAATTCTTGGTTTTGCTATATAGATTAAATTAGATAAAGTATAAAAGATACATAAAGTGCTTAACTTCTGACATTGCTAGCTCATTTAATCTATAGTTAGTATTTTCTCCTCCTTCCCCTATGATCATATCTTTAATAGTACATTGTTTTCCACATAGTAGGAACTTAATAAATGGTGATGGAATTAATAAAATGGGAATTCAAGTTTCAAAAGGTTGGTTGTGTAGGGTCAAGGTGCGAGGGGACTAGGTAGGGAAAGGATAGGATGCAAACCTCCTTCAGAGTTATTAGAAGTTAATGGAGAGAATTACTAAGGGCTGCAGCTTCTACTTCTGCAGATTAGGCAATTAGAAAAAAAAAGACAAAGAAGTTAAACTCAGGGAGGTCCCAAGTAGTGCAATCAGCATAAGCCCCTTTATTTAATACTTACATTTAAACTTTTTGTCCCCAAACCTCCCACCCACCATCCTAGCTTCCACCAAACATCAGGGAAGGCCTTATGACCAGAAGAAATCCAAAGGGAAGACCAAAGAAAGCCACGGAGCCAATCTGATTCCAGGAGCCTACATAGAGCAAGTATATCAATAAAAAGGAGCCTCAAACCAGAATCTACAAGTACTTTGCTTTCCAGTGCTCCCTATTGGTGGAGTAGCTAGCTACTGTGTCTGTCTTCCCCTTTTTCTCCAACTTCAAAAAAAATTGTCTTCTCAGTTTAAACTCACTTCTTGAATTCTTTATTGATACTGAGTTTATGATAGCAGTGAGCTTTGTTTTCCAGCAGAGGACCAGCATGTGATCAATGTCCTGGTGTTACAGTTGTACTTAAGGATAGAGAAAGCACATTAGAAGTGTACGGATTGTTGCATTGTAATAATTACTATTTATGGAGATTGATAATGACATACACGCAGTCTTCCTTATAGTCAGGCCAATGCCTTCACCAATTTTTATTCACAGCATGTTTACTCTGTCTCCAGGTTTTTGTGTGCTTTAATTTTAGATTATTCTAAATGTCTGTAGAAAAAGAAAACTAAGATGGGGGAAGAAATAGTTGCTTCAAACAGGGATGAAAACAAGTAAGTAGATCCTCTTCATGAGAGAGAGAAATGGAAGACTTGAATGGCGAATAAGTGACAGAGCATATTGGAAGGCTGCTCCCAGGCTTTCTTAGAAAGGTGTGCATCCTGTCAGCCCAGGAGTAGGAACTGGTGGAATGGACCATGAGCATCTCATCAGTAACAAGTAGCATCCTTACTGATACAGTGGTGCATGAGATAACTACTAGAACCTTTCTGAAAGAGTTGGAGGGGATTAAGAGAATGAATTTTCTACCATATTGGCAGAATGATGACTCAGAGGTGAATTAAATTTCACTCAGATAAATAAAGAAATGTGTAGTTTTTAGAAATGAACTTGCCTGGCAATAGACAAATAGGAACTCAGTGTTAGTTTTGTTTGTTTGTTTTGCAGTACTAAGGGTAGAACCTAGGGCCTTATAGAGAGCTCAACCACTAAACTACGTTGCAACCTTTAATTATGGTCTTTATGTACCAAAATGTACATTGCAGGAGAGTTGGAAGGGCAATTAGCTATCCTCCACTTTGGACCTGGGTTCAGGTACCATATTACACCAAACCCTATGTTTATCCAGTTGTTTTAAAAATTCTTACTCTTTCTTGTATCAGTTGTTAGTTGCTTCTGTTAGAGTAGGGACAAAGCCTGTCTTGCGCGCACATTCTAACGTTTGACCACATGGGGAACCATAGACAAATTCTTAACCTCTCTGGGATTCAGTTTCTTCACTTACATAATAGTGTGGTAGGAATATCTACTTCACAGAGCTGTTGCTCAGGTCAGTGAATTAATAAACGTGTATTGTTTGGGAGAGTGCCTGGCATATGTTGAACTCTGTGAATTTATGATGACACCAATGTTGATGCTATTTCATAACACTATACTTGACAGTAAGTAGTCTACTGTTTGTCAAACGTAATTGAATTTGTTGAATAAATTAATGAGTTTAGTGAAATAAGTGCCCCAAAGAGGGAGTAATTAACTTCAGGTCAGGAAACTTTTTCTGGGGAAATTGAAGTCTGAGGTGGGTTTCAAAAAATTAATAGGAATTTACTAAGTAAATAAGAAAAAAAGGTACCTAGGCATTGTAAGAGGACTGAATCAGACAAATGTGTTGAGATAACTGTAAGTTGTTTAGTATTACTTCAGCATAAATAGTGAGAGAGATTGATATGAGCTAAGTTAAAAAATAGGAACCACCTGTGAAACTTCTTGAGTGCTGTTCTCAGAATGATTTTCATGTCTCTAATAATTAGAGAAGTGAAACATCTTTACACGTACTTTTTGCCCATTTGTATATCTTCTTTGGAGAACTGTGAGATCAGGTCTTTTGCCAATATTTTGAATTGTAGTTTTAAAACATCAGTTGAGGGAGGGAGGGGAGAGGGATGGGGAAAGAAATTTTTTTTAAAAGGAAGCAAGTCATATTATGTATATGTACTCACTCCCCAAAATGATTGTATAATGCATGCACAATTTTTAGTACTGCAAATATATACTAAAAAAAGAAGAAAAAATGTTGAGTTTTAAGATTTCTCTATATATTTTGAGCATTGATCCCTTGCCACATACATAATTTGCTAATATTTTCTTTTGTTGATTGGATTGCCTTTTACTTAGTTTAATAATATCTTTTAATGAACAAATGTTTTTACTTTTCACAAAATCATTTTATTTATGTTTCTTTTGTTGAAGCCTCTGATGTCATAACCAAGAAATCATTGAAAAATTTGACACTGAGAAACTTTCCCTTTGTTATTTTCTCAGTTTTGTATTTTTTTTCTGTTAAGTTTAGATCTTTGACCCATTTTGAGTTAATTTTTGTATACGGTGTTAGACATGGGTCTAACTTTCACTGTTTCCTATGTGGATATATAGTTTTCCCAGCAGACTTCCTCTATACTTTTTAAAAGTTTTTTTTTTAAAACATAGATGACAAATAAATTCTTCAACAGAGGTTTAATTTTAATGTACAAATAACCTCATGCTCTAGTTTTGGAAAAATACTAATTTTTGTCCAACTTTTATGATACAGGTTTAAAGAGATACAACTGCCTCAAGACTGAGTTTAAAACAATTTTTAAAAAGGAAGCCAAGTTATTTATAATAATTATCTATATAGTGTGTTTATCTACTAATTTTGTGGTACCTGTGGGTAGTTAGAATTCAATTTCAAAAATTAAAACATGAGAAATGATAAAGTCTATACAAAATATCTAAAAATCTACTACAGGAGAAAAGCATTTTATAGGATTAAATAGGTTATATTCAAAGCTCATTGCAACATACAAGGAAATCTGTACATATATATATTTTTTTCCCCTGAAATATACAGATTTTAAACACTGAAGAAAAAAATCATTTTATCATTACTAAAATTCAGAGAGACTCATAGACCAAATTCATATTTAAAAAATTTAAATGGAAACTTATGAAAGTTGAGATTTTTTAATATTCAGAAAGCACCAATATATACTGATATTATTAGGATTGGGAGGTTGAGGAGCAAGTGCTGTGATATGTTAAATTGTCTCCAGGGACTGAAACTTGCTAGCATCTGGTCTCACTCTGAAACTGGCTGACAATTTCAGTTTGGTCATTAATGGGATAAAAAGCCACTATACTGAAGTCATAGTAGTTTTACTTCCAATTGTTTGTTATGTTTAAAGATGATTTAAGGTTTTGAAAAAATCCCTAGAAATTCCAAGGTTAAGCCCTTTGTGTTGGTTTCCTTTCGCTTAAAAATAAATATGTTTGATGACACATTTTAAAAATGATATATAAATACTGTATTAAACTTTTTAATATTATTGTGAGTTTTAAAATTCCAGAATAAGATTATAATTAGTTAACTTTTATTCTAAAAATTCAAACATGTGAATGTCTATTGTTTATGTCAGTTTATTAAGATACAATTTCATATAGCTCTGTTAATTGGGGCTTAGTGCTAGTGGCTTTCAAATTTAGAACAATTATTTTCTCAATTTTAGGTTTTAAATAAGAAATTTTATTGCAAAGAAGAATTTTATAGTTGGCTTGAAATCCCTGTCTCTCCTCCAAAATGCTAAACTAGCACTCCATCTGCAGGGGAGACACAGGCACAATTTACTCCGAAGCTTTAAACATAGTGATATTTAGTTTGATGTTGTCTCGTAAGAGGCCTCCAAGAAATAGACCAAATCCTCCATGGGTCAGTTCCAGCCTGCCATCTGTTTTTGTACACATTTTAACTAAGAATGGATTATGCCTTTTTAATTTTAGGAAAATATGTGAAAGAATATTTTGTAATACATGAAAATTGTATTTCATAAATAAAAGTTTTTTTGAACACAGCCTTGCTCACTTGTTTACATATTGTCTATGACTGTTATCACCCAAGTGCAACAGAGTTGAACAGATGTCACAGAGATGTGTGGCCAGCAAAAAACAAAACAAAATTTCCAGCCCTTTATAGAAAATTTTGCCATTTCTTGTAACATCACAATTGCAGCCTGTATCTACAATTTTTGTATGTGGCAAAGACATACAAATTAAAAGAACGCATGTGGGGATAAATTGTTATCACACACTAAATTAGATGCTTAATATGGAGAAAGGGCACAAATTTTACTAATAATTAATTACAGCAATTTAGAAAGCAACTAGTGCTTTATAATGGTAGTTTTTCTTGACAAGAAAGCCTGAATTTACCCTCTCCATTTGAAAAATACCCTTCTCCAGTGGTCTTTCACAGGTAGAGACAGAAAACATATGGTAAGAATTCGTGGGCTTAGGTCTTCATTAGCAGCATGAGAGGATAGACAGGCAGTGACTTTGTGTTTGATTTTGATGGGAAAAAGAAGCCAGAGCAACCCAGTGCTTGTGGTTAAGATAAAAAATGTCCCCCAAAAACCTCCTGTGCTCATAAGCGGGGCTTTTGGAAGGTAACACAATCATACAGTGTGTATGGGATGGGAGTGGGGTTGATATAGCTGACTTGCCATTAGGAGGTAGGATCTGGTCCAAAGAAGCAGGTTGCTGGGGTGGAGGAGTAACTGGAAGGTTTATCTCCCTCCCTGGCCCCTCCTTTCTCTGTCCAACTCTGGGCTTCCCTGATACAAACAGCTTTTTTCTTCCCAAGGCCTTCTATCATCCTGTCTCCGTGTGTAACCCTACTGAATGTGGACTGAAGCTTCTAAAATCATGAGCCAAAATAAGCCCTTTCTCTTGTAGGTATCATATACTGTATCTCAGTGAGGAGACAATAAGATGTTGCCTGTATTTGAAGTAAGTGAAAGATTCACTGAGAATTTTGTGCTGCTGCTGTATAACTGTTGTAGTACCCCCAATAAAATTGCTTTGAAATTCTTCATCAGTAATGGTTTTATTCTTTCATTTAATGGTTTTATTTATAGTTCAAGTCCTATGTTGCTATTGGCCACATGAAAGGATAAAGGTCTTAAAATTTGGAACTCCAAATTATGACATCTCATTAGAAAACTAGAAGCTCCTCTGAGTACTATTATAAAACTAGGGTTATACCTCGTACTGCCTAGCAATATCATCTTGTGGTCTTCTCTCCAAAAGGGTAATAGTGATTTCAGAGAATAGTTATAGTGAGATAAAGGGGATCCCTTATCTTCTAGCCACCCCTGAAGATGGTGAATTATATACTTAAGAATATAGACCTACCACCTCTTGCAGTCATCACATAACTAAGAAAGTGAAAGTATAATAACCAAAAAATAAAAGAGAAGGGAAAATAGAGATTCAAGGATGAGAATGATTAGTGCTTTTGCATATATGAAGTATAAAGCATAACATCCCAAACATCAATCTTTAAAATATTAAAATAAAAAACAAAATACATTCCTTTTTTAGATTTTAGAAACAATTATTGTTTAAACACTCATCTTCCATGTAGCAAAAAAAAAAAAAAAAATCGTATCTCTGAGATCTATTCTAGGTTCCAGTGGCTCAATATTTTTGGTCATATGAAGCACATCTGGAACTTGTCAAAGCAAGTTAACTTTACAAGATACTTCCTTGTAGCGAGACCCCTGGCCAATGCGTTCTTTCCACCACATTTCCAATGCAATTTACCCATGAATAATCACCACGAATATTAAAAGTGAAAGATAAGTTTTCTTAAAACTTACATTTTGCTTTAACAAAGTGAGCAAGATTATATAAAGTTATCAAAAAGGTGATCTAAGAATCAGCATTCAGCATTCCAAAATTTTCTTTTTTTTCCAGTAAACATTGAGTAGACAGATGTAAAAATAAATGTGCCAATGTAATATTCCCCCTTCTTTCTTTCAAGCTATTTTATAGTTATCATTTTATTTTGCCTTTTTTTTGCAAAATGAGGCTTTGGAAGTAGCATAAAAGAGATTAATACAAGGACTAATTACTCAAAACACCCCTACAAAGTATTAACATCCTGTAAGAACCCAGGATTCCAGATTCTGTAGTAGATGGTTTAATCCCAGCCAGGATGCAGTGATACCACTTTAAACACTCAGGACATTAACTCACACCAAATAAAATCAATACCAAGATATGTAAGATGATATTCTTGTTTGGGTATTCCTTAATGTCAGTGGCATTTAGTAAACAGTGTGATTCCAGGAAAAAAGTATTTAAAGTTGGAGGAAAAGCCAAGCCATGTTTGTACTAAGGAGTTGACTACTTCTAAGGTTAGATGATTGGAACAGAATCTTATAGAATCTGAGGCAGCTTTGGAAATGTGTTACAGAAACTTTCACCTGGGTTGAAAAGACCAAATAAGTATTCATCCATTTTCTTGTATTCCCTATTATTCAACTTCCTTCCACCTACCAAGTTGCATACACCAGAATGTCAAATGGGTTCCTATGAATGTTCAACACAGGAGTGCCAAAGGTTCACCGAGGAAGACAGCTATCAAGATGCTGCACGGATTGAAGCAAGAGTATTATTAAATTGCTTCTGCACAACTTCAGTTGAAGTCTACATAGAACTACTATTTGTTTCAGTGGCTGAAGTGAAAGGAATGAATGGCAGGATTTGAACTGGTGCCGTGTAAGGCCTGTGGATTTTATTCTACTTGAACCTATTAAAGTACCATCTGAAAGAAAAAAAGAAAAGAATTTATTTAGAAATTATAGAAACTTGTAAACTGGAATATATATGCTATGAAAAACTCATAAGCATATTTGAGGAGGCAAAAGAAGACAAGGGTTTTTAAAGGTAAAGTGGGGAAATCTACACAAATTGTTTTGAAGTAATTATCCTGGTTAAAAGGATCAATAAAAATGTAGAACCAGACCAGGATAGAGCAAGTAGTTGCTGGGCAGATGACCTTGCAGAAATATTCTTTATGCTAGGTATGGTTTTGGCGAAGTCTCGTGATAATTCTTATTTAAGGCAAACCATGCATGAGGTATGTTCCTTCATAACCTCTTGACTTTATTTTGCTAGGGTTGACATAAGTGACTTTATTTTGATTCTGATAACCTTTCCAATAATTCTTCTTATGGAGTATCATAAGGACAGGTATGGTATCTTATTCATTTTTATGTCTCTGTCACCTAGCTCAATACCTGTCACAACATAGATGAATACATTATTAAATGAACTAATGAAAGATTAAAATCACAAAAGAAAGTATAAAAACAAAAGAAACCTAAATAACAACACTGAAAGATAGCATTCCTTGACATATTTGATAGGAATATTGTTATTTTAATTCTCCTCAAACCCTTCTGTCCAATTCAGTTATCAAGCAAAACACTACAAACACTTATACTGTATAGTATAATACTTATTTTATGTATTTATGGATAAAAGAAGATTCACTGAATATTTTTATGCAGGGCTATATTCTCTGTGAAGAGCCACCCTTGTTTTGCAGGCAGCATGATGCAGTGGATCATGTATGAAAAATATGATAAATTATTGGGATTTAATTTCAGATCTACTGCAATGTGACTGTGGATAAGTTTTCTATCTAAATATGGGCATCATAATGTGTGTTTACCTGGTTCTTTTGGGGACCAAATGAGACATGCTTGAAGCTATGATGCACATTAATTCCGATATTACTATATTGTAGTTGCCATAACAAATTATGACAAACTGGATGGTTTACGACAGAAATGTGTCGTTTCTCAGCTGTGGAAGCCAGGAATTTGAAATCAAGTTATGTTGCCAGGGTTGTGCTCCCCCTGAAGACCCTAGGAAGATTCCTTCCTTACCTATTCCAGCTTCTGGGAACTCCAGGCATTTCTTGACTTGTGACAGCAGAACTCCAATCTCAGCTCCCATTTTCATGGGGCCTTTGCCATTTTTCTGCCTGTCTTTCCTTTGTGTGTCTCATATAGGATACTTATTGGATTTAAGATATACTGGGACAAATCCAGAGTATGTCTTAAAATCTTTGGTTTAATAATATCTTCAAAGACTCTTTTTCCAAATACGGTCACATTTATAGATTTTGGGGCTAAGACCTGGACATATCTTTTCTGGGGGCACCATTCAAGTATTCCAGTTCCTTCTCCACATCTCCCTCCCTACTAAGTGTACACAGCTCAAAATATGAGACTGTTAAGTAGGATTTTTAGTGAAGTATATCTGAAGAGTGGGAGCCAAAGCGACAGCTCAACTAAAGAAAATAATAAAAGAATGAACAAATCAGTCAAATGACTAACAACTTTTTATGATTGGTGAAAAGAATTTTTATGTATACGGGGTTTTGGTCTGGAAAGCATGGTATGAAAAATAAAGAAAACTGCATATTGTGAATGAAGCACAGTATTTTATTTGTTTCACTTTTATTTTGTTTTGTGGTACTGAGGATTAAACTCAGGGATCACTGAGTTACACTCCTATCCCTTCTGAAAAATTTATGTTTTGTAAAATTTTGAGACAGGCTCTTACTAAGGTGACTTCTAACTTGCAATTCTCCTATCTCAGCCTCCTGAGTAACTGGGATTACAAGCATGCACCACAGCACTCAGCCTTTTTCACATGTATTTTTAGTATTGTAGTCCAATAATCCTGTTAAACAGGTAGTAAAGCAAATTTTTTGATCTTTTTAAATATTTACAAATACTCGGAAGCTATGTGTCTTGACCAAGTTCATATAACTATCAAGTACAGTGTCAGAATTTTTTCTTAAGAAAACTATACTCAGTTGCACAGAATTTAATTAATTACAATCTTTTTTATGGACACAGTGTTAGTAGTAGGCCATGCATAATCTATTATTTATTTATTTGATTTGAGGTAGTGGTGGTGCAGGGGATGGAACTCAGGACCTTCATAATAAGCTACATCTCCAAGCCCTTTTTCTATTTTGGGACAGGTCTTGACAAATCTCTAAGTTTCCCAAGTTGGGCTGGAACTTGCATCCCTCCTGTCTCAGCCATCTAGAGCACTAGGATAACAGGCATGGACCACTATGCTTGGCATTTGTTTATTTTAACAGTATAAAAACCACCCAAAACATAATATATAGCTCAAAAACTAAAACTTTAAAATGTACATCTTACATATGCCTATGTGCTCCTATTTCATTCCTTCAGATTCCAGAGGTTTGCTCTTTTCATTATATCACAATGTCTGATGTTTTGAAATAAGTGGTAAAAGCCTTGGCTTGAAATTTGAAAAAGTCACTTTCACATCTCAAGTCACCTGCACAGAAAGGGTGACTACCAGTGATTGTCTATGTGAGTCCCTTTCAGCTTGCTTCTAGTACAGTATTAACGACAAACCATCTGAAGTTCAGTAAGAGCTCACCTTGGTGACTGCTGCAATTTAAAGTACATTGCTTGAAACACTTTCCTTTGTTTTATTTAAAAATAAGTAACATTACCTTAGTGGAAGAATAGTTATATCATTATAGCATCTTTTGCAAAGATTTTTGAGTACTAACATAATGGCAAGAATAGTATGTTGAGATGACCAGTTTACAGGAAGAAAATAATTAATTTTCAGACTGAAATACTAAACCAAAACAACCTTGTATACTGATAGATCAATCTCTGAGAATCATTTTTCATTTTGTGCTGTGTAGAGTACATTCTATCACTGAGCTATATCTCCAGCCCTGTAAATTTATTTCTATGAATTAAATCTACTGAATACAGCTTTGAATAAACAGTTAAAAATATGAAAATGCCTTTTATTTTTTTCCTTGCCCAAGTATAAGCTTTTATATTGGAAAACTAAGCATGATGGTTTTATTTTCTTTGAGAATGAATATTGAAGTATAAGTTATACAAATGTTAGCAATTAAAGCTTAAACTTTGTTTAATGTTTAGATTTTCATATTATGTGCTATAGCTAGGATAATAATATGCTTTATCCCAAATTGCTCAAACTGTGATAACTTTTAGGTGAAAAGGGGAATCATTAATAGTTATGCTGGGACCACAAGCATAAAGTGGCACTGTTCGAAAACTGGAACATATGGTCACCTTAGTTATAACATATTTAAACCACCATGTCAGTATTTTCTTATATAACTTATGTAAGAATTTTAACACGCTTAACTGGTTTCCAAATTGAAACTTTGTTTCAGTTTTTTAAATCTTTAGTTAACTTCTAACTTAAATATATATCACCAATATTTGAGACAAAATTCTGTTCATTTCATTAAGTTCTATTAAAGCTATATGTGGTGTACAGCTGGATGAAATCAGGCCTCTGTATGTATGTAACAACATTATTTTCATCTGTCTTTGTTTTTTATACAGAGTCTTGCTGTGTCTTCAAACTCCTGTGTTAAAGTAATCCTTCTGTCTTTGTGTATTAGCAGAGCAGCTGAGAGTACAAGCTTGCCCCACTATGCCCAGATTAAAACTACTTTTCTTAAACTACGTTACAATGTATTGTATAATCATGGTAGAAAATAGAGGCCACTTTTATCAAGTATGATTTTGGACTACTTGAACATGGTTAGTCTGAATTGAAGACGTGCTTATAAAAATAAACTACAATGAATTTCAAAGACAGCATTAAGAAGATGTGAAAAAATGTAAACATTAAATCAACTTTTATATGTTAAATTAAGTATATCATTAGAATCAATTTTACCTCTTCATCTTTTTCTGTTTCATAATTTGCCCATTGGAACATTTACAATTACATATATGGTATACATTTTATCTACTGGATTATGTTGATTCAATCTGTTTCAAAAGATAGAAATGAAGTAGAATGTAAAACAGTATGGATACAGATGACCACATGAAACAAATTATTCCATGTTTGGCTGTTCCACCCACATCTGCAAATTCTTGGACCTGAGCCTCTCTACCCTATCTCATGGTGCTGTTTCTGTGTATCCTCAGAGTTTTGTGAACAGATCCTATCAGCTACCTGTGACATCTCACAAATAAGGTAGTGTGGAACCTAATTGTCAACCTCAAACCTTCAAGCTTCACCAGCTGCTGGAGATGTGCTACTCTGGTGGACATGGGGGAGGTGAGGCACATATGAGAACATATATGTGAAAGTACTTTATAAACAGGATCTGTTAATATTAATAAGAAGCAGAAACCTTCGTCACATTGAGAGATGGGGCAGAATAGTGTAAGATACAATCAAATCTAGAGAGGACGGGACACCACTATTTAAGAACTTAAGTACATGTTTTCTGTTCATCAAATATGTATGTAAGGGCCCGATCGTGAACCTGATACAGTTACCTATGCCCTTTCCCCCATTCTGCTCTTACCCACCTCCTGTAGGAATCACCTTGCCTGGCTCTGTGGCTGTGACTTGCACTGGGACTCACTGCATTCACTTCATATTGCCACCTCTGTTCTTCAAAGTAACCTAGTGAGGCTGCACCTCATCCTAAGTGGAGGAGAAACTGCCCTGTTTTGTTTTGAGAGACAGAAAACCAAGTTATACTTCTTGTGCTCAAGTGTCTTTTAGAAAGTGTTAAGTAGAGCAACTCTCTACAATGTTAAAGTTCTTTGCCCTTCATACTATTTGCATGAGTCCATGGAGGATTAAGCTAACAGAAAATTCGGAACAAACAAAAACTAGCCCTTCTTTTATCATTTAGATTTTGTTACTAGGCCAAGTCTGCCTTTTTCTCTAAGTAGCAGTTGAAATTGATTGTTGGGCTTGCACATTGCTATTGTTTGAATGCTTGAAGGCAGAGTATGCATGCTCCAGTTCACCTCAGCTCCTATTTCCCAATGTGATATATTCTCCTGGATCTCACATCTGCTACTGCCTTGAACCCCTGAGTTTTCACTCCTGATTTATGGCCTTGCCCTGGGACCAGCAGTGTTGGCATCAACTGTTTAGAAATATTGGTTCTTGGGGCTGTACCCTAAACCTACTGAGAAAGGATCTGCATTTTAACACAAAATTTCTAAGCACATTTGAAGTTTGAGAAACCCTATCTTTTAAGATTTGTTCCCTCCCCGAAGATTCTGTGGTTCCCATTTAATAAGATTTGGCCTCCATTATTTGCAGACATGCCTAAATCCATATGGGGTTGGTCACAGCTTAGACTATGCTCCCTGCCAATCCAATGAAATAGCCAACACTTAAAAAAAAATCTAAACAAAACCTTGGAAATACAAGGCAGAAATTCTTCCCTTTGTTTTAGAATGGAGAGTCATTATCTTTCCTTACTTGGTTTCTTATTTTCTTAGGGAGCTTTTTCTCAGGTAGAATGTCTCATCTCTTTTTCATTTAGTGGCACAACTGCTTCTTCTTGTGTCTACATTTTTTGTGACAAATTGAGAGGGGTCTTATTTTGTATTTTTTTTATCCCATAAGAATCACTCTGCTTGTGAATTTGGGAGGGGAAATAGAAAACCTAGAGAAAGAAGCTGGTTGGACTTTATTTGGACAAGTGGTTTTATTACAGACAATTAAATTAGATAGAAATTAATAGGCAGCCAGACATGGATATATCCTTGAGAGAGTCAGAGCAAAAGACAAGGGCAAATCAAAACTGTGGCTTGAGGTATACCCATTGAAGGCCAAGGTTCAAGATAAAGATGCAATTACCAGGACTATGTGCCTCCCTGAGGGATAGACAATAACTTGAGATTGGTATCAGCTGGTTCAGTAAAGTTCAGATAGACATCAGTCACCCAGTGGGTAACCAGAACATTCAGGTGCATCCCATCCTGAAAATGCCTTTGTTTTTCCCATGTACCTTTTGTGTGTGTGTGTGTGTGTGTGTGTGTGTGTAACTCACTTCCCTATTGGGTCAATATTAGCTAAGTGGCTATCCTTGTAGTACAATACATTGATTATAGTTTAACCTAAGTCGCACCCATGCTTTGACTTTGCTGTATAAATCACCCCTGACATTGAGCCTTGGTGGCAATCCACCTGGAACCCTTCCTGTCCCTCAGGAGCTCTCTCAATAAACCTTGCCTCTGTTGTTCCTTGGAACTCATTCTTTGATTTTGGGGAACACCTACTAAGTACATCTGATATCTAGCAGATTGACAGTTATATTTCTCCTAAATCAGATTGAATCTTTGAGGGATGGAAAGATATTCCTTTGAAAAACCATTCCTCATCTGTGTTGCCAGATGACCAGCTATCTTGGATTTCCAAGACTTTCTGTTGCCATGAAATGACATCTGGAATATTTAGTAAACAACAGGACAGAGCAGGGGTGGGTCAAGAAGTGATTTCTAGCATGATTTAAAAGTCCTTCATTAGTCATAGTAGTAGTCTAAGAAAGGAAACTAAACACTTTAAACAGTAGTTTTATGAAAAGGAGTTTAATTACAAGCATTGTGTTGGGTATTCTTCCCTCTCCACTTTTTTCTACTTTACTCCTTGCCCTGGGAGGCTAAACTTTACTGACTGAAGCATGTGACCCAATCTTCCTACCTGTCTAGATTTTGTGAGATCAGTAAGGAAGAGAGAAAAGTTGGAGTTTTGTTTCCCAAGTTCCTCTCTTGCTGGGTTCCCAATTGGCTGAGTTGTGTTCTTTACCTAGGGCCTTTGCTGTCCTAAATACCTTCTTTCCCACAGTTCTCACTCCTGTGAAGTTCTGACAATAGCTCCACTTACTCCTCAGGTTTGGAAAGGGGAAAAGGTTCCCTGCCTCTCATCCCATCCCTCCTGCTGGTATCTCCACAAGTTTCCTTAGTCCTTCATCTTTTACATGCCTTTATAAATAGTACTTCATTTAACTCTCCTCAATTATCCTTGTAAGTTTACTTTTTCCCTTTCTCACCAGTCACTGAGCCCAAATGATCTTGGTAATTTTCTCTTTTCACAAGAATTCTATTTCTAAGCTTCCAACAGGTAAATAATCAGAACTACAAAGGTTTCTGATGTCACTTTCAGTGGTTGGCCCTGTTTATTGTATTCTATTCTCCTGACCATGGTGCCTATTTAAAAAGTGAATTTCAGATTTCAATTCTCTCGCTTGGAAAGCTCTCTGTCTTCCAGATCAGGAGGCACAGTAGAGAAAAAGAAAGACTTTATACCTCTGATGATAATTCCTGCCTTTATAGATTCTCTTTCTCTCTGTGTCTCTCTGTCTGTCTGTCTCTCTGTCTGTCTCTCTGTCTCTCTCTGTCTTCCTGTGGTGATGGAGATTAAATCTGAATTGAACCTATGGCCTCTACATGCTAGACAAATGCTGTCTACATCTACAACCTTCTTTCCCTCTTTTGAATGCAGCTTTCCTGAGATATAATACATAAAGCATACATATTATAGTATATATTTTGATTATTTTTGACATGCATATGCCATAAAAATCATCACTATAAAGAAAATAGTAAGCCTGTCACATCATCTCTAAAGTATCTCATCTGCTCTCTTTCATTATAGATTAGTTGCAATTTCTGTATTTTAAATGGACAAATGTACTCTTTAGGAAAGCAGTCTGGATTTTTCACTCAAAATAATTATTTTGAAATTTATTCACATTGTGTGTATCAAAAATTTACTCCTTTTTATTGAGTAGCATTCCATTACAGATACATCACAGTTTTTCCATTTTCCTGTTTAATGGACATTTGAGTTTGTTCTAAGTTTTGGCTATTAAATATAAAACTGCTATGATCATTTATGTACAAATAGAGACATATCTTTCCTTTTCTCTTGGGTAAATACTGGAAGTAGTATGTATTTAACTTTTAAAGAATCTTTTCCAAAGTGAATGAGCCATTTTGTAACCTACCAGTAACAGATAAGAGTTCCCTTTCCTTCATATTCTTACCAACACCTGGTACAGTAAATCTTTTTTTATGCTTGTTATTCTAGTAAGTGATGGCAATATCTCCTTGTGCATTTCCCTCTTGACAAAGGCTGCTGATCATATTTTCATGTATTTGTGTATTAAATGTTTATCCTCTTTTGTGAAGTGTTTGTTCAAATATTTTGTTCACTTTAAAATACTAGTTTGTTTTGTTTCCTTACTGAGTTTTGAATTTTTTTAAGTATATTTTGGCTGGTCATAGTGGCTCACACCTATAATCCCAGCATTTTGCAAGGCTGAAGCAAGAATGTTATGGTTTGTATCTAAATATTCAGCCAGTTATAGACTGGAAGCTCTACGAACTATAAGCCAACTAAAGCTTTCCTCCTTCAAATATGGGTTTTGGGTATTTTGTCTCAGCAATGAGAAAAGTAATTAAGAAAAGGAGAATTGCAAGTTTGCACTCCACCTGGGCAATTTAATGAGATCTTGTCTTAAAATTAAAAACATAGAGAAAAAAGGAGCTGTGGATATAGTCCACAGCTACATGGTGATAGAGGGCTAGGAACAATCCTCTAGTACTGAGAAAAATGTTTCTCTCTCTCTCCCCCCCTCTCCCCCTACACCTTACCAAGTGTTTGTGGGATATTTTATTTACAAGTATTTTTGCCTAGTTTGTGACTCATCTTTTCATTTTACTTTCAATTTTTTTTTTTAACAGTATGGTTCTAGGGATTGAACATAGGGCCTTATGTTCATGCTTGATAAGCACTTGACCACTACACTGTATCTCCAACCCTCTTTTCATTTTGGTGACATATAAGTTCTAAAGGCTAATAAATCATCTTTATTGTTTAAGGCAATTTTAAATCCTTCATTTACAGGTTCATTTGTAATAATGAAAATCTGGATGCTACCTATATGTTCCACAAAAGGTCAAAGTTAAATAAAGAATAAACATTGAAAAAGTGATTATAGAAACCATATACAAAGTAAGAAAAAGAAAACGGCCCCTGACATCTGAGATTTGGCTGCTGCTATAAGCTTGGCCTATGGTTCCACAGTTGAACATAAACAGTTTCACAGCACAGAAATGTCAGACAAGACTTCTCTGTGACTGGGATAGATCAAGGCAGAAAGATCATTCTGTATTTATGTCAGATCAAAACATGAACCTTCAAAATCACAAAAGTGATCAAACATTTGCTAATCTTGGCTAATATGAGTGACTGCTTGCACTTCTTTACCAACCAGTGCTTTAGCTGTGATTCATTACTCTTTCCTATAGATAAGATTTATTAAGATACCAAATCACTTTTGCTTCCTAACAGTATCCAATCCAGAGCAAAGCCTTGCTCATTCCAGCCCTCCCCTAAATCACCTAATAGAGAGCCGAATCTTGTGATAAATCCTTGTTATTTAGACATCTATGGTATACTCTTTCCCCTGTTGCAACAAACAATAAATCCAGCTTGTTTGCTATTGATTTGTTCATGGTGGTCTTTGGCAGGAGTTAACTGACAACAGAATGAGGAAGGTCTTTATGTAGAAATGAATTAGGAAATCCTGATGTAGATTTTTCAAGATATTTTGTTTAATAATAAAAGCATAGAGTATCTGTAATAGGTTCCATTTGTGTAAAAAGTACAAATTCATGGTATATAACTATAGTATTACTAGAAGGATAAGCAAGAAATTTGGAACAGGATTACTTTTGTAAGAAAAAGATCTGGGTGGCATAAAAAAGTCTTGAGAGGAAAATTTATTTTTCTTTGTATATAGTTTTGAGTCTTGTAATTTTATTTTCTATTCAAAAGAATAAGTGAAATATTATTTCTGATTTCTGATCATGTAAAACTCTGTGTATGTATACATTTTAATGGTTAGAAGGAAAGTATTACTTGCAATATTGGTTCTTTCTAGAAGATGGGATTATAGATTTATTTTTAAAAAATAAATTTCTCCCAAAATTTACAATGAATGAGAATCATCCTTACATGAAAACCACACAAATGCATGTAGTTATTTTTGAAAACAATAATCATACTAAGGATTCTGCTTAGGGCAACAGTTTTCAAGGAGGGACAAGTCAGGGCCTGGAGGAACCATTGTTATGCTCCAAGAAGCCACTGAACAAGGTGAAAGGTGAGCAAGGTGTGGCTGGACCTTTTGTGGTTCATGTTTACTCTGTACTAACAACAGCCCTTGGGATCACACAGATTTTATTTAGTTCTGGAACCACTGAGGTTTGGAGTTCTAAGAAGGAATTTTCCTTTTTATCCCTAGTACCTAGTGCCAAGAATCTCTTAACAAATTTAGTGTGAGCGAAAGAGCCAGGAGATGGAAAGCACTGGTCTTATGGCATCAGAAGTGGACTTAATCTCCCATCTTATAATTTAATCATTGTTAAGGATCACATCCTAAGTAGTTTCCTCAAACCTTGGGGTCTCTGTTTCTTTGGCCTTTAAAATGAGAAGTTTGGATTTGAGCAATAACAAACAACTCAGAGTTCATAAAGAAAATGATTTGTTAATGAATGTCTGTGTAATCAACCACTATGGAAATCAGTATGGCAGTTTTTCAAAAAACCAAACATAGAAATACCAATTTTGCCACATATGGTGACTCGTGTATAATCCCAGCACTTGGGAGGCTGAGGCAAGAGGATTGCTGGGAGTTCAAGGTCAGTGTGGGCTACAAAATGAGTTCAAGGCCAATCTGATCAGCACAGTGAAACCCTGTCTCAAAAATACAAAAAAAAAAAAAAGGGAGGGAAGCTGGGAAGATGGTGGATCGATAAGTAGTCAGGTAAGGAGCCTCTCTGAGAGAAACAGCTTAGATGCTAGAATTTAACTTCATAGAGAAGACCAGATGAAAGGAGAGGGAGTCTCACAACCCAAGAAGAAATTAAGGCAGAAAAAAAAAAGAAATAAAAAGAAAAGAAAAAAAAGTGGATGGAAAGCTGTAGCCAGAGGCGCTCTCACAGGAGCCAGTCACATGGTTTGTGAGGTGCCGCTGGTGTCAGAAGGCTCATGGTTGTGGTGAAGTAGGGGTGAAGTAGGGGGTTGGAGAGCCCAAGGACCTCCACGGGGAGATGTGTTGCAACAGAGAATGGAACTTGTGTGGAGATCTGCACTGGCCCACAGTGAGTGTGTGGAGTTTGGTCCTCCCATGGAAGAGGGTGATTGGCTGGGTGACATTTTGGAGTTGGGCAGAACAGACCTGAATCTGGAACTGTAGCAGCTTCAGTTGGCTGCCCCTGGTGCAGAGCACAATGATGAGAACTGCTTGGACTGGGTCCTGCCCCTGTGAGAGATCCAATAACCAGGGATGAAGTTTCCCCTGAAGCTGTCCCTAACCAGTTCCACCTGCATGACACACACTAATGTGGTGAAAACCCCCAGTGGTTGACTGGCTCAGAGGGGAGGGGCCACCTGCACCACCCCTGCTTGTACCTTAATGGTCAACAGCAGACTGGAGAGGGCAGCAATCCCTAGCCAGTATGCTTCAGAGTAATTGTAACCAATATAGAAAGGGCCTGGGACCTCTACTATACACTTGTCTGGAAGAAACCAGAAACATGACAAGAGAAAGAAACAAAAGAAAGTCTCCAGCCTTCAACCTAAACAATATTGGTCCAGGAGAGGTAAACACAGAAGAGACAGAGGGCATCACACCTGCAGTATCAGAAGCAACATCATCTGCATAAAGAAATATCTTCATGACATTATAGAAGAACTCAAAACAGAAATACTAATACAAGCAAAGCAAGATATAAGAAAATTAATAAAAGAAATGCTAAGCACCTCTCAAGAAGATACATATTGAAGAATAGAAGAGCATAGAAAAAGAAAGGAAACCTGTGGTGAAGAATATTTTAAAAATCTAGAATACATGAAACAGATTCAACGAGATTACTAGGACATTAAAAACTCCATTGAAAGCTGGAAAAACTGTTTGAAAGAAACTAAAGATAGACTATCAAAACTTGAAGATAGGTTTGCAACATGTGATCATGAAACAAAGATCTCTTAAAAACAACAAAGAAACAGGATATGATACCTGCATAGCCATGTTTGTTATGGCATGAGTCACAATAGCTGAGGTGTCGAAAAGACCTAAATTCCTGTTGACAGATGACTGGATTTAAAAATGTGGTATATATACACAATGGTGCATTATTCAGCCAAAAAGAATGAAATCATGTCATTTTTAGGAAAATAGATGGAACTGGAGCTGCAGACCATTCTGTTAAGTGAAATAAGCCAGACTCAGGAAGCTAAATATTGCATATGAGAGAGAGACAGAGATAGAGATAGCTAGAGAGAGAGAGAGAGAAAGAGAGAGAGAGAGAGATAGAGAGAGAACAGGGAAGTAGAAGGTAGATAATTAGAAATGGGGAAGGGGATCTGAGGAAAGGGAGGAAAAGGGGAGAGGTAGTGAAGAGTAAAACTAATCAAAATGTATTATATGTGTGTTCCCATATACCAACACAAATTTCATTATTCTATTTTACTGATGTGCACTAATAAAATAAAATTGAAAAAAAAAAAAGCTCCATTTACTCAGGGTCTTTCCTCCCACTCTATCACTGTCGATGTACCTACTAAGGTTGCAGCTAAGTTCCAGAGGCCAAGATTTGCTATTTGTCAAGATGCGCCTCCCTGTGCATCCTTGCACAGAGGTTAACATCTGGTCTCTGAGTATCATCTGCACATATTGCACAGCTTCCCATCCTGCTCTTGGCCAGCTGCTTAATCAGGACTCTATGAGGAATTCTTCATTTCCTTCTACAGGGTCTCTGTAGATCCAATAGCAATTTATTCTCACATCTATTCCACTTTGGGCATAAAGAAAATATCCAGGTTTTCCCGAACATCTTGTATTGCAGAGAAACTCAATAAGCTTGTCTCAGAGTTATGAGGCAAAGATACCACATAGCTGATTCTTCTCACTACCATACCACTAGGAAGCCAGTCACCAACCTTTCCTGAAAAAAACAAAGTCAGAGGCACATCTTGCTTCTAGACCCTTCGATCTATTTACCTTTGGTTTCTCTTGGCCCCTCCTTCCTTGATCTTGGAAGAGAGGGCCCCTTTCTCAGATTCTACTTGCATCTAAAATTATTTTTGGTTGCAATTTTCTTGTCTTACCTCTAGTTCCAAGGTAACATTTCTGCTTATTCATCCCTCTAAATCTTTCATTATATGCAACAGAGTAATACAGTATAGTGAGCAAGAACCTTGGCTCTGGAACCAGACTAACACTAATTTTCTTCCTCGTTTACTTATTAGCTATGTAACCAGAGGAAAGTTATATGATCACTTATGCCTCAATTTTATTATACATGGAACATGGTTAATAATTGTTCCCACCTCTGTTCGTTTTCCATTGCTGTGATAACAAACTATCACAAACTTAGTGACAACACATTTATTATCCCACAGTTCTGAAAGTCAAAAGTCCTGAGTGTTGGCAAGTCTATATTCTTTCTGGATGATTCATGGGAGAACCTACTTTGCTGTCTTTTTCAGATTTTAGGGACATGTGCATTCCTTGGCTCACAATCCTTTCTCCATCTGCAAAACCAGTAGCACAGCATCTTCAAATCAAGCACTCATGTATCTCTTTTTCTCACTTTGCCTTACAAAGTCTTATGTGATTACAGTGGGTCTCTCACCTGCGTAATCCAGGCTCATTTCCATCTCAAGCAAATTAGTCACATTGGCAAGGTTTCTTTTGCTATGTAAGGTATTAAAATATAGTAACGAGTTTTAGGGATTAGTACATGAATGTCTTTGAGGGGTACTACTCTCTCTACCATAACATCTAATAGGATTCTTATGAGGGATTAAATAAGAGAATATATGTGAAATGCTTAGTTTTATACAATATTAAGCCTAAGTCTAGGTTTTTGATATTTATAAGCCAAGAATTATTATCTGCATCCTGTTTTATTTTCCTCTTAAGCAACGCAGGCCTTGTGCTCTAATCTACCATCTGAATAAAGAGAAAAATTTGGAGTATGAAGCAATGTGAAGTAAAAAATGCCCATGAAGTTGCGAAGATCCATTCCTGCCATTTATGTAAGCCTTTCTCTTTTCCCTGAATTGGCCCACACGCAGACATTTGGTCACCCATAAACAAGTTAGCCTCCAAAGTGCCTCTCTACTGCATTTCTCTAACGCCAGCACCCTGAAGTTTCGACCTCGTTTTCTGTGGGTGCACTCATTTAGAATCACATCCTGCTTTCCTTTCCACTCTGCTTTCCTCTCTTCCCTTTCATTCTCACCCAAATCCCTGAGAGAACATTTAAGGGCCAGTAGGAAACAAGGCAGTCAGGGCTGGGCACAGGTAGGACTAGCACCCTAAAAGGAGAGTCCACCTCCCACAGGGGGGAGCAAATATTTTCCATTAGTTTGTAAGGTTTAGGGAGCATGAACATTTCCAGGTGACAGTTGAGAGACACTGGAACATGAAATTGAGTTTGAGGGAGTCTTTCTTGGCTCATCTGAGTGAAGCCATCTGGTCTCTCACAGTCTCAATAGCTGTGCTAGCTTGAGCATGCTCAGGCAAGGCTGCAACCCATCAACTCTAAAAATGACAAGAAGCGGCAACTCTTAGTTTCTTAAGTCCAGGGATGAAATTCTTTTAAAATGCTGGGAAAAATGTAAGAATGTGTTCCCCAAAGTGGAGTCAGGAAGTCCCCAGAGAGAAGCAGGGTCTCATTTTGTGAAATGATCTCGGGAAATTGGAAATGTGGACTGTGTGGGAACCAAGGGATTGCACTAAGGATTAGAATGAAGTCTGAAGAAGGGAAGTAATGGTCTTAGAAAAAGAAGACAAGCCCTTAATTTAAAATTATGAGCAGCTGTGGTATATCTGGACCGGTGCTGACATCAAGTTAAGAGGCACCAACAGTCCTGGCAGCAACTGTAAGGACTATTAGTTACTGATCTACTCTGTGTTCAGGATTCATCACTTTGATGCTTATTTTTAATTCTCAAACAATTCTACAAGATAAGTTATTACTGTGTTGTTTTATTCTACATGCATTCACTCAGCTTTATTTTTCATTATCTTTAAAACTGGAATAATCACATCTCTCTTACAGTATTTCTGGGAGAAGAGAAGGTAAAAGTACAAATGTACATGTTCAGCATTTAGAGGGTGCTCAATTGATATTTGTGGAATTATTGTTGAATCAAGAAGGAAAGATAAGAATATGAAAAAATATTTTTATTCGTTATTTAATTCTGCAGTTGTATAAGATGTCTACTACATTCTAGGTCCAATATAAATAGAATTAAAATACAACCCCAACTTTAGCATGCTCACAGTGTAGAGGGGAAGATAGATTTTTTAAAAAATCACTCATCGAGCAAGCAGACAAGACAGTATTCATTAGAATTTAATACTATATATTTTAGGATGAAATACATCCAAAGGTGCTTTTAAAACAAGGATGCACATTGATTTTACTTTACTTTTATTTTATTTTGCTTTATTTGAACTGGATATAAGTACAAATAAAAGGCATGAGGGAATGCTGATGGTACACGATAGTGCACGCCTGTAAGCCCAGCATTCTTGGATGCCAAGGCAGAAGGATTACAAGTTTGATTTCAGTCTGGGAAACTTAGTGAGACCCTGTATTAAAGTGAATGAAAGGAGAGATGAAGGAGAAAGAGACAGAGAAAGAGAGACAGAGGCACAGAGACACAGAGAGACAGACCTGGCATTGTACTAGGGATGTAGCTCAGTGTGAAGGATAAAAGCCATGGGTTCAATCTATAGCCCTGCCCAAAAAAAAAAGAGGGGAGGGGGAATGGGAGCGTGTGTGTGTGTGTGTGTGTGTGTGTGTGTGTGCTGTCCCATCCATTGATTTAGTATGTGTTCTAGCAATGCCAGAGTATGAGAGTTAGGGGTGCATACTAGACCCTTGGTGTTATCTGATCAAGACAATAATCTCTGAGGCTCTGATCATCTTCAGTCTCATTCCTAAAACCCTTACAGGTCAGGCCTCTTCTTTTGGGCATGTTGCCACCCACTGTTCTGCTGTTCAGTTAGATGCTCCCATGACATGCTAAACAATAAAAACTCTGTAAGGATGTTAGAATCTGTTTTAGTCTATTTTCTGCTGTTGTAACAAAATACCTGAATCTAGGTACTTTGTAAAGTGTTTGGAGGCTAAAAGTCCCATATTGAATGGCCCTACCTGTTTAACCTCTGGGCAAGGGCACCTTGATTGTATCACTTCTGTGCCCTCTTGAGTGAGCAGAAGTCATTCTATGGTTTCTGTGCCATACTGGGATGCATGGGTGAGTCTAAGGAACTAGTTCTTCACCTAGGTCTTGCCACCTGTAGGATGTTATCTCTCTTCTTGGATCTCCTAATTCCAGCCAGGGTTTGTACAGATTCCCCAGGTTGCAACTTTACCTAAGGAATGGAATGAGGACATGTAGATGCTTTTTTCTCAAAGACCCCAAGCATCTAAGGGCTCATTATTTCCCTTTAACTCCCTCTCCCCAGCCCTCCAGGCCTGAAGCCAGGTTCCTACGTTTTCATATTTACTTATTTTCTTTTTATTTTTGGTTTTTTGAAACTGCCTGGAGTCTGTTCAGTTCCCCTCTGAGTCTAGGTTTTAAAACTCAAAAGCTAGAAAGAGGTTCTTTTTAAGTCTGCTTTCTTGGATAACACATCTTCCTTAAAGCAATGAAGGAGGGGCAGTGCCAAAAAATGGGAAAATGTCAAAGAGAAATAATCCATTAATACTTTGTAGGCATTATTCCACTACACATTAAACAGACTCATCAGACAAAGCCTACAATTGCTTTTGTCTTTAGTCTTTTATTCCTTCCCTAGTTTATAGATATGAAATATGTAATTTTATAAGTCATTTGACTTATTGATGCTAGCTGTAAGCAGGGTTGAATACTATTGGTAAAGAAATCTCTAAAAGACAAGAAACAGCCAGACTCTAATTTAGGTGGAAAATTGAGTCAGAAATAAAAGATGAGCTTCTTCTATGGTGCTACCATAGTGACATGGGAATGGGGTTGGGTTGAAACTGGGACATGTCCTTGGAAAGCTGAGCTGGGAGAAGTTATTGATTTAGAGCTGGAATAAAAATTACTGGATTGCCTGAGGCAATGCTAGATCGTGTCCATTTTTTTCCATGTGCCAGCTGGTTAGCACTCCCTTTCTCCACCATGGGCTTGGTAGTAAATTATGTGGTCATCCTATTCTAGTTTATATAAGTCTGTTTAAATATTCCCATTTAAAAACAGGCTGGAGACATAAAAAGCTTTAATTACTCAGATTTTACCTCATGCAATGAGATCAATAAAACCTCCCAAAGATCTGATATCAAGGAGGAGCTTTGTTTTAAACTCTTGGTTTATGTAAGTCAACAGACATTTCCATATAAAAATTGTAATTTCAGTAAAGATAGGTGTGAGTACAAATAAGGTATACCTTTTAGCTATTTCTCCTTTCATTATTCCCATCTCTTGCTGTGGCTTCATAAATCTTCTGTGTTCATTCAATTTGTAATAGCAAGGAGAATATCAAATTATCTTCTGTCCTATGTTCCATTTCATCATTTTCAGAGTTCTTATTTATTCGTGTATATAATAAAAATATATGCTGTGAAGATAAAACTCTTTTCTGACAAGATAGTTGCTAGTAAAATGATCAGAATAATATGCTATCTATCGATTTTGTGTGTGTGTCTATGTATGTGTGTAGTGTCCTGTGAAGCTGCTTTGATTCTGAAGGCCAAAAGTGAAGACCAGATCCCACCGTGATTTACAGCAAACACAATCTCACTGTAGCCCTTTACTCTGATCCTCCGAAGTTGCCTCTTGCCTTCCTAGGAATTTGGAGATCAGGTTATAACAATCATCAGAGTCAGCTAGATCACAAAGACATCCTGGAAGCTGACGAACCATCTAAAGTCCAGGTTACCCCTTGCCTTCTTTTATCCTTTCTTGTTACTAAAGTGCTCTTGCCCATTTGTGATGTTACAACAAAATACCACAGTCCAGGTAACTTATAAAAGCCAGAAATATATCCCTCACATTTCTGGGAGCTGGAAAATCAGTGTCTGGTGAGGACCCAATCTCCTTGCTTCCAGGATGGCACCTTGCTGTTCCAATCCCCAGAGGAGAACACTGTGTGCTCACATAATACAAGAAATAGAAAGGCAAAAGGGTTGATTTCTGTGTAGAGTCTCGTTGAAAAGGCCCTTAATCCCGTACATGAAAGGGGATCTTTCATGGGCTAATCACTAACTAATGACCCTGTTTTTTAATGCCACTGCACTGGAGATTAAGTTTCACCATAAATTTTTGAGGGACACAAATATTTAAATAACAGCGTAAAAGATTCCATTGACTGTTCTCAAAGGAAATCTAGTTTTGGGTAGGAAATTCTGTTTCTCAGCTATACTAGGAAATCTGTCCAATTTTTGTTAACTTAGATACATTTTCTGCTGTATTTATTATATATATTTGGTAGTAGGAATCAAACTCACGACCTCACACTTGCCAGGCAGGTGCTTACACCACTGAGCTAAATCCCCAGCCTCCTCCACAGTATATTTTAAGAGCAATTTTGATGGAAAAAATAAACTGACTCTGTTTCTGTCAAATGTATCTGGGTTTATTATTAAAAAGTTTTAAATGATCCTAGAAACATTATAAAATAAGTTTTCTTTTAAAATGATTTATAATTCAAAAATAAAATTTAAGTGTGTGTAGTTTTAAGGAAGTTATAGAATATGGAAAAGTTGATAAGTATTTTAAAATTATGAGCAATATTCACAGTGAAACAGGAAAATGTAACTTGTAATCAAAATGTTACCAAGACGAACACATGGTGTATACTCCTGTAACTGGTTGCCTTTAGATACTACGTTATCATCAGGGAGCATTTGAAACATTTGAGCATTTGAGCAGGAGTAAATCAATTATTGCTCCAGGACGTGTGTGGAGTAGATAAAATGCTAAAGTTTGTAGCAAAGAGACAGGAAAACTGAAGCTCCTACTGGGCCCTCATTAAATGTCTAATTCAGATTTGGGGGGCAGTTCTTAGAAGAAATTAGACTCTATCTGCAGGAAAAGGGGTAGGAAGTTGAAACAGTATATTTTCTATAACAAAGATAAGAAAGTATGTTTTATTGGCTAAATAAAAGGAATTTTTTTTTTTTTTTGTACTAGGGATCGAACTGATGTCCTTGCGCTTGCCAGGCAGGAGCTTAAGCCACTGAGCTAAATCCCCAGCCCAAAAGGAAATATTTCTGTTGGACCTCTCTGACACTTTGCAATGTAAGAATAAAGTCAGTTCTTTCCTTTGAAACATGGGAATGAATAAAACAAATAATAGATGGGCAGATATATGAGCTTTTCACCAGTGTAACAAAATATTTGACACAGGCTACTTACAATGAAAAAGCAGTTTATTTAACTCATAGTTTTGGACGTGCAAAGTCTCAGATCAGTCAGCCCATTCATCTGGCCTCTAGTGAGGGTGGTGGAAGGTGACACATCATGATAGAAATCTGTATAGAAGAAAGTGGTCACATTCCAGATAGGAGCAAAAAGAAACAGAGTAGGGAGGGCCAGGCTTGGTCCTTTTATAACAACTCTATCTAAGAACTACAAAGGGCTTACATGAGAAACACCTAACACTTCCAGTGGTCAAATGGTATCTCACTGGACCCCACCCCTTAAAGATGCCACCACCTCCTTATAGTGCAGTCCTCTGGGCCAGGTCTAATCACAGTAGACCCTGGAGCAAGAAAAATCATTCAAACCATTGCTGCAGGTGTGAGAAAGAAGCCTGGTCTTTCAGTTGACTCTTCAGAATAAGGGAAATGAGCAAAGAAAAGGTAAAACATCATACTTGTAAAAAGCATGGAAGTAGTTTCTGTCACAAGGTCCTGGTGATGATACACCACTGGCTCTTCTCATAATGATAATAACAATACAAACTATCTTTTCTGAGTCTCAACCAAATGTCAAGTGTTCTTCTAGGCACTGTTCTATGCATTATTTGAATCTTTGCAACTGTCCATGGTAACACAACCTCAGTTTTGCTGCCCCATACTGTTATCTATTAATGCAGGGTATCAGCCTTTCAAAATTCTTTCTTTCCACCATGATACTTCTGAGCACCCTCAGAGAAGACCTCACATGCATCTAAAGATATGTTAAGACCAGTAACCACCTTTACTGGGTTTTTCTGTTTCTGCCATGGACACAATGCTGCAAATGGAACACAAGAACTGCTTTCTCTGGAGTTGGGTGGATGTCACCACTACCCACTAGTGAGGCTCCTAAGAGATACCATCTGTTAGATATTTAATGCCTGAACTTTCTTAATGCACAATGCTGCCCCTGCATCCTTGGTCTTTCTTGGGCATTTGATGGCTCTAGTTATCCCTTCTCTACCATGCTGTTTGTCCTTCCAGATTGATCTTTCTTTGTTCCTTCCCAGATTCTCCTCATCTCCCTTACTAACCTTCAATCCTTATCTTTTCCCTTTTTCTTTATACTTTTTTTATACTCTCTAGTTTTGCTCATTATTTTAAAATAAACTCTGTCAATATTCACCTAATAAATATTTATTCAGATATTATTATATGCCAAACACTTTGACAAGCAATGGAATGAAAATCTATGACAGAATTTAGAGTCCAGTATGGAAAACATGCTAGCCATTAATTATAGCACACTATAATAGGTACTATGAGAGGGCAGACATGGAATGTGATGGGACAATAAAAGACTATAAAAGTGGAAAATTACAAGAAAGAGAGAAAGAACCTAAGGGAAAGAGAAAGAGCTTTTGAGCTGAGTCTTGAAGGAAAAGTTGATATCAGATAGGTTGGGGCAAAAGCAGAATGGGTTACAAATAGGCAGCAATATTTACAAAGTCACACAGTCTTAAGGCTGTCTTACCCCAGGTACAAATACTGTAAGTAGTTCAGTAAACTAAGGAAGGAGAAATGGGGATTATATGAGGATATCCACAGGGCACAAACAAAAAACTATTTATAGAAGCTATGCAGATTAGGCCAGTGAGTGAAGCAGCCTAAGTAAATTACAACATGGAGAGTGCAGACTGATGAGCCAGAGAACATACACGCTATCCAAATGGACAACTGTTCCTTATTCCAGTCTGATGTTGCTGCTGGAAATGCAGGCCCAAATATTGCCAGGTTTTATTTATTTGTTTGTCCTTTTTCTATTTTAAAAAGCAAAACAAAAAAAGGGTAGAAATGATCCAGAATTTCAAAAACAATAGTAGGAAATTAATACTAATTAATATATTGCATATTATTAACTTAGAAATAGTTGTTCAGATAACAAGATTTAGGCACCAAAAAATGATCAAACAATCAAGCAGTGAAAGCACAAACTGTTTCTCAGGATGAACCAACAGAGATCAGCAGCATAGCCATCTATCTTGTGTGTATATATATATATATATACACACATATAATATTTCCCCTCTTCCTTCTCACCTCTCCCCCATCCCAGTTGTTCTTTCCTTTTGGGCACTTTCTTTCCCTTTCATTATCACAATATCTATTGTACATTTTGGAACCTATTACTCTTTCAGATTTTTTTTTTACACTAGGGAGATAATACAATGTTCATAAATGTGAGTCCATTTTATTTCATCCATAAACATGGTCCCAAGTTGACTCCATCCACCCATAAAAGCCTCAAGGTTATCCTTCCTTATAGCTGAGTAATATTCCATTGTATAAAAATACTACCTCTTTTTCATCCATTTCACAGTCGATGGGCACTTGGGGTACTTTCAAGATTTAGCTATTACAAGTTGTGCTGCTATAAACATGAGTGCAGATATATTGCTGTAGCACGAGATAACAGAAGCTACCTTATAACTACCTTAACTGTCTTGTATATATGTATATTTATCCCTTTTCCCATTCTTCCTTTCCTCCATCTCAGTTAGTCCCTTCCCTTGAACAGTTTCTTCCTAATTCATATTGTATTGTATACTTTTTTATTTTAAAGAGAAGAAATAAAAAACAGAAAAATCAAGGTTCAAACCAACCTCAAAAACAACAGCAAAATGACAACAACAATGAAAATCAACAATAGCTATACAGGTTTTCAAAACAAAATGACAGTAATTTAACAATGGCTGTTATACTACATATTGTTATCTTTAAAATAGTTGCTCAGGGTATCAGAAGCAGGCATAAAACAAAACAGTAAAATGAAACAAAACACTGGATTTAAAAAACGAGGCAGAAGGAAATCCCCCACAGTTGCCACGATGTACATTGCCATCCTTCAAATAGATGCCCAGATCACCAGCTCCAGACCTGTAAAGTCAATCAAACAACTTAAGGATCAAGCTATTCTTCAGCTACTATCCTACCCTGAGTCCTCCAAATTGGTCAGTTGCTTGGCAGGGGTGGGGATTGGGGGGTAGTGTGTTCTTCTGGTTTCCCAACCTGTACACCAGCTGGTTCACAGGAGGGTGTGCTTTGTCCTCTTGCTGAGTAGTCTCCTCCTGACCCCCATGGTGGAGCCCCATCCATCTGTTATTTTTCAAGAGAAGCCTAATATAGAGATTTTTATGTGAATTTCCCTAATGATTAAAATATATGACCAGACAAAATACATCTGCCTCTCCTGCATCTAGGCCAAATTATGATGATCTTTGTATGTTGAGGTAAAGATATTGAACCATCTCCTAAACACATTCAGCAGAGCATCATTGAGTATTTTAAAGTAGGGATTGACATAATCAGACTTAAATTTACAGAGATTACAGTGCATTGATGGAAAAATGAGAGATGATTTGGGGTGAAATGGATGATCTGCTAGGCATTTATGATAGGAATCCAAATACAGTCATGAGAGAAGAGGCAGTGGTGGAAAAAAGTGGTGGAAAAAAAGAGACAAGATTCAAGATGCAAGGTCAGTTTAGGACCTGTAGGGCTTGATGACTAAATCAATTGGAAAGATGAAAAGAGGGAAGAGGCAGGTTAATTTCCTTCATCTAGTCCTTCATATGCTCCCTCTTTCCAACTACATCAATATCCTCCAGTTGACCATAGTAAATGTAAATCTAATGGTAAATGTAAACCTAAATGTAATCCCAGCACTGTGGCAGGCTAAGGCTCAAGGCTATCAAGTTGGAGCCCAGTCTGAGTAATTCATCAATTTAGTGAGACCTTGTCTCAAAACAAATTTTAAAAAGTGCTGAAGATGAAGCACAGTGCAAAGGTCCTGGATTCGATCCTCAGTAACACATACACACATGTACACATGTATACCCCTTCTGGCTTTCGAGGCCCTCCAAAATCCAGAACCAACTCTTCCCTTGAACTATAGTATTTTCCTAACTATGGCACCCTACACTCTTTGTAGGATGATCCCTTCACAGCTTGTTTTTGCCTCCTTGGCCTGCCTTATTCCCTTCTTGTACTCAAAGAATGCTCCTTATTCCTTGAAGTCTCTATTTATTTTGGTTTTTTTGCTCCTACAAGTTCCTAAAGCAGTTTGTGGCCTCAGATGGATGAACCACAAGAAGTCTTTGAAGCCTTCAGAAATGTCCAGCTCTTTCCTCTGCATGTAGCATTGGCTCTACCAGGATGCTTTCAGGGAGCTCAACTCAGTGTCATGGCCGTAGTGGTCTGAGCTGGACAGGCACTGTATGTATCAAAGACAATTATATTTGGGCTAAGTCATGACTGGTAACCAAACTGAACCCATGTTTCATATATTGGCTAGCCCTTTTGTGGGGGAGAATAAAATATTAGATGAACAGTCATTTGTATTCAAGTTGTTATCATGAGAAATAACTCACTCTTGATTCTCTGTGTAGCCGCTACCTCTTCCAGTACAGGAGGAACACCACATCCACTAGGAGCTCTAAATGCATGGTTGAAGCAACTCTCTCTTCTACCCCATATTCCAGAATACTTTTTCTAATAGTTCCCAACACTGCAGGAAGTCTGTGCATGTCTTACATTAACTTAAGCAATTAAAAATGAAAACTATTGTTTCATGGGCTTAGGCATCTTCTTAAGATAATCTTAGAGATATTTCAAAAGGAAAGCATATGGGTAACCCCAGGTAAGACTAACTGGCTGCCTTTAAGAGGTTCCACAGAATGGATCACCTTGTTGAATTTGCTATAGATTATACTTTGACTCTCATCCCATAGATTTAGAAACTGGATTTTATCAATATATCACAGATCTGTTTATCATTAGTGGTTCACACTAATCATCCCACAAAGACTGACAGAAAAAGCTGGAACACACACACACACACACACACACACACACACACTAGTCAACTCCAAAGGATTAGAATTGCTAGAAACATGAAATTGCAACAAGGACAGTTCTGTGTGTTGTAACATCCATGAGAGGGAGGAAATGGGTAGTTAGAACTAATACCAAAGCTACACATAACCCAACACTGATACATTGCTGAGGAAGTAGAAGCAAAATACCATCACTGGTGAGTGTTTGTTCCAGATGTGATGACGGTCTTTCTTCAGTTCAGTATTTGGCAATGGCTCATTTGTAATGGGGGTATTTCTATTCCAGGGACCATGTGTTAACATCTGTGACCAAGAGCACTATCTCTACTGGCTGATGACAATGATAAATCATATCTAAAAAGTTAGCTAACTGGTTAGAGCATCAGGTAGTTATAGGAGTGAAAGATGATTCCCAACTCCTGCATTTATTTGAATAACTGTATAATAAAGCCACGTTATTAGTATCAAGATATAATTAGTATTAGGTCATGAGTTCAGCATTGGACATACTCAGTGATTTAGGAAGGGCCTTTGAGATATTCAAATTGAAATGTTCTATATGAATGTTGTGGTTTGTGTCTAGATGTCCCTCCCAAGCCTTATGCAGTCATAGTTGGGACTTTTTCAGAGGTGGCTGGATCTAGAGAGTGCGATGCTGGGATAAAGGGTATGTGATTACTAAATCAGTCTACTAATTGGTTTGGTGCTCGGTAGCCTAGATAGAGTATAAAGGGGGCAGGAAGAAGTTGCTAAGGTCCCTTGCTTACTTTTCTGCCTTCTGCCCATCATGGATTATTTCTCCTCTGTGTTGCTCCTCTGTTGTGCTACCATGCCTAGGAGCCAGCCAATTATGAACTGAAACTTCTACAAACTGTGAGCTAAATAAACTTTTCCTCCTCAAACTTTGGGTGTTACATATTTTGTCTCAGCAATGAGAAAATTAATTAAGACATGGAAGTTTTATATTTACATCTGTTACTCAGAAGTATGATCTATACCTGAGATGTTAATTTGGTATTGTCAGTATATAGATAGGCTGCACAAGAAGTGATAATTTCCTTGGGAGAAAGCATAGCAAATAAAAAATAGAAGACTAAGACTGAATTGGAGTACATCAACATTTAATGGTTGGGTAAAAAAATGAGAAATTGACTCAGAAAATAAGAATAGACAAACTAGCAGAAGAGAAATAGGAGTGTGATAACATGGAAACCAAGGCCAGAGACTAAAGAAAAGTGTGTAGGTATTTCATGGATGGTGAGGTAAACCATAAAATGACTGATACTCTGTGTAGAATAGAGTGTCTTGGATTTAGCAAGATTCTACCTGGACTAGACATTGCTCTAGGTCACTAACAGCAACATGTCTTGTTAGTTGCTTCAAAGACACTTGAAAAATGTTCTATATCATGTTGCAGCTACTCTCTATTGTGGGACTATTGCATTTGAGCTGGATTTATGTGTTATTTGCTAGAAATATATAAGAGGATGAGAAATTTAATAAGATTAAGAGCAAAAGAACAATGACAACAAAAAAAGATCTTGGTATTTGGCAATATAAAATAATTTGGTGACCTTAAAAAGAAGAGTCGATGTGGCAGTGAGGATGGAATGACAGGGACTGAGGAACAAAAGGCTTGCTCCTAGAAGAAGAGTTTGTGAGCATGTACACAAGCAAAAATATCTTACTAAACATTACAGGAACAGTTGGATCAGAGTACTGCAAAATACCTTTTCAAGAGTCACTTTACACTCAGCCTTAAAACTTTCACTTTAGTATGTTAGTTCCTTTCTTCTACAAGCTATTAGTGTTGGCTTTTAAAACTGATAGACCATTTCTGGGACTACTTGATACTAACAGTTACAGCTTGAAATATTGGTGTCATTGCTTAAAAGCTAGTACAAAGAATGCTGGTGTCATTGCTTAAAAGCAAGTAGTTGCATCTGGCCCATCCAGATTAAACTAAAGTCAAAGTTCAAAACTGAGAAATATCAAAATACACTAGGGGAATATTTGACAACCTCCATCTGCAGGATGAAACTCTAATAAAATTAAGGACCATTTGCTGCAGTCAAGCACACATTCAGCTCCCACTCGTACCTAGAGGCATCATTCTTGGCTTAAACCGGCAAGCAAGGATATAATACATGCCATTCCTTCACATTATCTTTGGGAACAAATTAACTTTGAAAAATTCCCAGAAATGTCTGATTCATGAAGGACCAAGTAAAGAGGAAAGTCCAGATGCTTCCATGAGCGGTAAGGTAATAGCTATGTTTTCTTTGTTCCCCCATATTCACTCAAAAACTGCTATCCAGCTCCAAATGCTCCTAATCACCCTAAATGAGATCACACAATAAGTCCCTTTAAAATTTTCACCAAATTCAATCTTCCCACTTTCCAGCTTCCATGTATTTTTATTTTTCTTCCGTACTTTAATTTGGTACTTTCCTCTTAACACATGGATTATTAACCCTAATCTTAGTCAATTTCCCCAAATTTGACCATAATTTCTGAAATGTCAGGATAAAAGTACCCAAACCATCACC
Source organism: Hydrochoerus hydrochaeris (assembly GCA_004027455.1). Lineage (NCBI taxonomy): Eukaryota > Metazoa > Chordata > Mammalia > Rodentia > Hydrochaeridae > Hydrochoerus > Hydrochoerus hydrochaeris. The sequence continues at coordinate 270,216 of PVLA01001385.1, forward strand.
CTTGCCTGAATCTTGTCCCATGGCAAGGGAAGTTTGAGCTGTCAGACTCTTAGTGCAAGTCATGGGCACATTTCAAATTAGCTTCAGGAAAAGGAATATTTTTGAAATTGGGATAGTTTTTACACTTTGGGAGCAAGAAGTAAAACATGAGTCCAAGGAAGAATTTTGGGATCAGTGAGCAGAAAGCCATCAAGAAATGAGGCTATCACCCCTCCCACCTTTACCCTCACCTATCTGTCTCTGTTTTAAAGCTGTCCTTTGTCTTCCTATACAGACAATATAGCCTCCAGAATAGCACCATCTTCATTCACAGAAATGCTCACACTTACTAAATGTTTCCATTCAAATTCTAGATTCTCGGAGAGACAATATGACCCAGCTTAGGTCAGGTGTCCACCCTAGTGTAATTAGCTATGGGCAAGGGACAGACTTAGGTAATACAAATACTGCGACCAAGGCCCACTTTTACAGTCTCAGAAAAAGAGATAATGTGGTCAGACTCACCAAGTGGTGCCATCTGCATGCTATCACTTTCATTCTTTCCTTCTTTTCCTTTGCTTTGCTACCAATTCCTGACTCTTCAAGCCAGGTGGACCTGTCCCTTCACTTCTCCCTAGTGTTTCCCTCCTCCTTTATCTTCTGCTTATGACTTCTTTTCTGTTCTCCTACCTCCTGGGTTTTAAACTCTCAGTTCATATCCCAACTTCTTTCTGCTCCTGATCTCTTCCTATTGGGTGCCATCTGACCACTCAGTTGACAAACTGGACTTCAGCTTTCGTCTATGACTTGTGACTCAACTTGCTTGTCTGGGGCCATCAAATCTCACTGACTTTAATCTCTCTCTGCTTCCTGATGCCATGCCATGAGTTGTTTCTCCTCTGCTATGGCTCTCTGCTATGGTTCTTTGCCAAGCTTCCCTGCCTTAGAACCAGATAAGACTGTGGACAAAATCCTCTACAGACTTTGATCCAAAATAAACCTTCCCACTTTGGAATTGTATCAGGTATCTTGTTCCAGAAAAGAGAAAAGTAACTAAAGCAATGCTTCACCCAGAACTGTATTGTTGGCCAAATGTTTACCTATCAAATAGTGGCTCAACATATAGAAACGCATAGTAAATGCTGAGTTGCTAGACTTAATTTATGTCTTGAACAATTTTTACTGTATAATTATATGGAAAATGTGAGTGATTGTACTGAAAGTACTGTCCCTATGTTATACATACCCAGGCTTTGATTTTTAAGCCAAAATTATGACAACAGTGTATTTCCTATTTGTCTCCACTTATATAAATACAGCACAGAATAAGAAGGAAAAACATTCTAGTCATTTTTGTATGGTGGCTTGAATTCCAAGAAAAACAAAAGTTTACTGTATTTCTAAATCTGTCCTTTACTAGATGCCAGTAACTCGAGCTATGTTGCAAACCATTTGTAATTTTTGCCTCTAAGATCTTTTGTTCTATCATATAAAGATATTACATTAGCACCATGCAATATTTTGTAAAAACCCTGCTTTTCTTAATGCAAAAGGGAGAATTTCATCACAAATACCCAAACAAAACAAACAACCCCTCAAAAAACAGCAACACACAGAACTGGAAAAGATTGACTTGAAATAAAAAATTTAAATATTTATACTCAAGAATCTGTGTTATATGGTTGAGGTTCTTTTGATCAAACTAAATGCTGTATCTTCCAGGCTATTTCTTGATGACTGTTTCTGTCCCAGTATATATTTTATTTGAGTTATTTATTCATATAGACAGAAAATTATAATTCCAAAGAGTCAAGGTTTATTAAATAGCTCATTGAGCAAATGGGTGTTGTATACTGAGGGCTCTTTGCTGGGGGTAGAAATGTAACTCACTTGCTGAGGAGTTTGAACTTACTGTGTAATAAACATGAGATGGTTTTATTTTTCCTCAGTCATTGCTCTCAGCAAACTCTTAGGCAGATGTGTAACTTTTAAGTTGCTATTAATCATCAAACTTAGTCATTTTGAAACTAACCTCATCTTCGGTCCTTCCCTATCCCCAGTTTAATTGTGACTCAAGAGACAGGAGAGGAGAATAAGAGTTGCTTTTTTATCCCTCTCCCTCATGGGAGAGCACAGCCTCCTCCCGCTGGGGTCACTTTCACCAGCAGAACTCCTATCTAGCGAAGCACCAGCAAAATGGCTAAAGTCATTTTACTCTCCTGATATTTGACCCATGGCACACATACATTCTTGATGTGTCTATTCCCAGAAACTGCTTCTGACCCTCCTGCTTTAATTTCCTTCTTGTTTTTGTAGTTTTAGGACAGGTGCCCAAGAAGATGCCCACCTGAAAGATGAGATTGTAATCTATCAATGATGATAGTGTGGGCACTTCAGTGTCTATAAGTGATTTTCTTTTTTCTTTCTTTCTTTCTTTCTTTCTTTCTTTCTTTCTTTCTTTCTTTCTTCTTTCTTTCTTTCTTTCTTTCTTTCTTTCTTTTTTTTTTTTTTGAGACAAGGTCTCACTTTGTACTTTAGGCTGGCCTTGAACTCACTATGTAGTTCAGGCTGCCTTCAAACTCACAATAATCTTCCTGCCTCAGCCTCCCAAGTATTGAGATTACAGGGTTGTGCCACTACACAGGTGCTCTAGACAGTTCATTGATGGATTAGGAGTGGAATAAGCCTGTGAGAGTTTCCAGGTTACAGAATAAGAAGGGAGAGCCCGGATGACATCTGGAAGATAGATGGAGCCTGGAAGAATTTTGGAGTTGGGAACTGAGTCAAAAGATATCAAGACAGCTAAAAAAGCTGTGAGGGGGAGGAAGACAGAGGTGGGGAGAGTGAGAGAGAGAGTGAGAGAGAGAGAGAGAGAGAGAGAGAGCAGGGGTCCTCCCAAATTCAGATTTTCAGCTGAATATTGAAACACACAATCATGTAGGGAAGAATTCTTACCCTTATCTAGGAAATATGCATATTTTGCCAGGAAAGAAGTATCTAAATGAATTAGAAACAGCAGGATCAGAAATACTTGTTCTTCACTGGCCAGAGTGGAAAACCTAAAGGTTTCTGAAACCCTAGGTACATACATACAGAAGCTTTTTGCCTCAGTAATGGGGAATACTGAGTGTGAGTACTGCTTTCCTTCTACATAAAAATCTTACAAGCAAGACACAAAAGAATCAAACTGTGCCAGGCATGGTGGTACACACCTGTAGTCACAGTACTGAGGAGGCTGAGGAAGGAGAATTGCAGAGTTCAAGGTCAGTTTGGGCTACAAAGTGAGTTCAAGCCTAGCCTGCACTGCATAGTGAAACCTGGTCTTGAAAACAAAATGTTTCCAATAACTCATTGTATTCCAGAATAAAGCTGTATTTTTTGTTTGTAAAATAGAAAAATACCTAACACCAACAGGTTAAAAAGGTTATGATGGCTGGTACTCAATAAAAAAATTGCCAGAGAAGGAGGGAAATACAACCTACAAGGGCAAGAAAATTATTCAACTAACAAACCCTGGACTGACATATGGGTAGAATGAGCAAGCAATGACTGTAAAACAATAGTTATAAGTCTATTTTATTACCCAAAAGTGAAATAGAGACATTTAAGATACAAATAGGATCCAAATCTAATTTTTAGAAATAAAACAACAACATTTGAGATAAACTATTCTGGATAGAATTAATAGCATGTTAGATGTTGCAGAAGAAAAATTTAGTGAACTTGAAGATAGTAGTAAAAATCTAACATAAGGTAATGGGAAAATTAAAAAATAGTCAAGCAGTATAATACACATAAACATCCCTAAGAGGAAAGAGGAAGAAGAAAAGAAAAAATATTTGAAGGAATAATACCAAAGATTTCAAATCTAATGAAAAATATAAATCTATAGGCCTAAGAAACTCAATGAACCCAAAGCACATGAAGAATTACGCAAATTATCATCTCAAACTTCTTAACTTGTGATAAAGAGAAGAATCATAAAAATGGATAGAAGAAAAAAATCCCTTTATATACAAAGAAATAAAAGTTGGACTGAAAGTAGATTTCTTACCAGAAAAATGCTAGTGAGATGGTAGAGCAACATCCTTAAAGTACTGAAAGGCATGGAGAGGTATGGCCTGAGTTTTATGCACAGTGAAAATGTCTTTCAAAATTAAAAAAAAAAATGCTTATCAGATATAAGAGTTGAAAGCAGTCATCAGCAGTAGACCTTCACTGCAAAAAATGGTAAAGGGAGTCCTTCTAGCAGAAGAAAAATAATACCAGGTGGGCAATAGGAATCTACACAAAGTAATGAATAGAATAGTATAAATGGTATCCACGCAGGTAAATATGTTTTCCTTATTATTTAAATCTCTTTAAAAGATAATAGACCTGCTTGCATAAAAAATAATGTACTATGGGGATTATAAAATATGCAGAAGATAGATGACAGAAATAACCAAAGGCTATGAGAGAAGAAATAAAAGAATAGTATCATAAGTTTCTTATACTACACATGAAGTGGCACAATATCACTTATGGGTAGAGCATGATAAATCCTAATGCAACCTCTAAAATAACAAAATGAGAAATATAACTCATAAGCTAACAAATTATAATAACATAGAATGTTCAATTAATATAAAATAAGGCAGAAAAAGAGGAAAGGAAAAACAAATATATAGAAAAATAGAAAAATCCCAAAATGATAGATTTAAATCTAATTATATTAATGATTATGTTGTTATAATTTCTTACCTGTGTGGAAAAAATTTAAATCTTAAATGTGTCAAAGTAAGCTGTATATTTTGCAAGGAACAAACCCAAAGATTGAATTAAGTCTTCTTAGCCAAGGAAGGAAAAAAGCTAGGGGATATTTTAGGGCAATGATAGGCTTGATTGATGTCAGACAAAGAGCTCCAGAGAAAAACCAACAAAACCAATTGGGTTAAGTGGACAGGGTGAAGATTTAGTGTTTTATGAAAAAAAATTCAGGATAGTGAAACTTTAATTACAAGGAGGAAAGTAAGAGTCAAGAGTCTGTATATTGAAATCTGTAAATAATATTACAGGATTGGATAGTCTTTATCATTGGTATGTCTTACTACTTTTTTCAACTTTTTTTTTGTTTTGTTTTTTGCTTTGCCTTAGACAAAGCTAGACAAACTCATGTTAAACTAGACAAAAAATTCAACTAGACAAAATCTTGTTAAATTGATTCTCTTTAATTATCACTTTTATAGAATATCATTTAAATAAAGAATATTTTTAAAGTATAATATGACCTATATGTTGGCTCTTTCCAATAGATACCTAATTACCTATAATAACCAGAAAAGATTATTTGAGGCCAGACTTTAAAACTAGTTAGGGGAGGGCTTCCAGGAAGATGGCAGAGTGATAAGCAGCAATAAATCAGTTTATCCAAGATTTAGAATCCAAAAACTGGAAAATAACAACAGGGGGAAGAAATGAAGGAGGGAGGTGGGTTCCTGGGACCCAGGAAGGACCTAAGAGGAAAACTGGAGACTACAAAGAAAGTGAAGAGTAAGACCTACTGCAATGCAGAAAATGGAAGGGGCAGTCTGCACTTTGTCTCCAGTTCCTGGAATATGTCAAGAAAAAAGCTGATTAATATACAGAGACACAGTGAAAGCAGGGAACTCCAGAGGCCTTCAAAGAGAAATGCACCAGTGATTGGAGTAATGAATACCGTGCCCTGCAACAGTTGGTGAGTGGCTCTAGTCCAAGTGTTTGCCATATTCTCTGGAGAGAGTGCCTGGTCAGACACCATTTTAGGAAGAGGCCAACTGAACCTGGGACTCCAGCAGTTGGATTCATCTCAGGGCTTCCAGTGTTAAACTCCCACTGTGACTGAGTAAGAGACATCCATGGTCAGGGAGTCATGGTCAAGCCAGCAAGAGACACCCAGAGTTTTATAAACTAAATGACTTGGACTCTAGCCCCATGACCAGAAACCAAGTGCAGCCTGAATTTCTGTGGATTTGAAAGCCCCAAACCAGCCTACTGCCCTAATCCTACTGCTAGCTTGCTAGGATGATCCAGCATGAATCTGGAATCTGACTGCCTCTTCTGTCTACCAATGAGAGCACAGTCATGCTTGGATTGGATGCTGCCACAAACCTGTTGACCAAGGATCTCTCTCTCCCTCTCTCTCTCTCTCTCCTCTCTCTCTCACATCCCTTATTGCTTATTTTTTTGTCAGTGTGAATGTTGTTTGTCATCTTTATTCACTTTTTGGTTCTTGTTTTCTTCTTCTTTTGTTACCTCCTGTCTTCTTTGCCAGTTTCCTGAGGCTTGAGTAATCTTCCTTTGTCCTTCACCCTTGCTTCTAATCTCTTTTTCTTCTTTCATTTCTGTATTTTTCCTCTTTGCTGTTTTAAATTTTCTCCCATAGGGTAAACTTATCTATTCTACTTACAAAGTAGATTTCAAGCAAACCCAAAGGGTAAATAAGGAGTAAGTGGAGGATAGCTATTTGGAAGAATGAAGAACAGTTCAAATGGGAACTGTAATAAGGGAGGGGTGAAGGGACAGGGAAGGAAGTGGGAAATGATGTGAATAAAAGAATTAAAGGGTGAAGTGGAAACAAAACTTTTGTAAATGGTGAGGGGAAGAAGGATTGAATGGAGGGGAGGTAAATGGAGAAAAAAAGAATTAAGACATATGTACAGATGGAATTCCCTATGATGAAGGTCATTATTATTTATGGCAAATATGTATTAAGAAAAATTTTTAAAATGAGTCAGAAGAAAAATTAAACTTATTTAATATGTGGAGCCCTGGAAGGAGTAAATGAAGGATTATATAAAGACTCAGGATTTTTCATTTTTGATAACCTTGGAATTGCCATGATTCCATATGCATGTAATTATATAATAAATGTTTGATAACTTAATGTTGGTGAAGTCTGGTGCTTCAGTATATACTTTAGAAAATAATAGGCTTATCATGTTTTTATGTCATAAGCAGAAATAAGTCATTTACTATACTTAGTCATTTACTTACTATATCTAAGTACGGATACATGTATAAAAATATTAAAACTTACACTATTTTTCTCTGAAAATTTAAATATTCAATAACAGTAATAATAATGAAAATATTTGTTAGTGACCCTTCGCAATGTAAATTTCACTGTTCCAGGCTTCATATGTGCCTCACCTTTTTAGGATGACGTTTTAAAGGTGAAGAAACTGCACTGAGCTGTTCAGCAACTCCTCTCAGAGCGTTTGGCTCCAATCCGTGCTTCCAGCACAGTTATGGGGATTATAAAATACGTGGGAGATGCCAAAATTTCTGCTCCTAGTCACACCCTATGCTTCTCCCCATGCCCCCTTTCCTAATAACAAGCACAACGAGGACTCTTGAAGCCCAATTTTAGAATATTGTATGTAAAAAAAAAACCGGAGGCTCATTAAACATAATTATTCCAAGTCTATGAAAGTTTCAGGGAAAACTCTGGCATGATAATAATTTTCTGTGTAGGAAAAGAGGAGCCTCCTTGTGGCCTAAAAGAACATAATTAACATAAATTCAAGCCTGGAGTGGTGGCACAAGTTTATAATCCCAACACTGGGGAGGGTGAGGCAGGAGAATTGTCATGTGTTTGAGGCCAACCTGGACTAGATAGTGAGTTCAATGTCAGTTTGAACTATATAGCGAGATGCTGTTTCAAAACAAACAAACAAACGAACAAATGAATTTGATATGCATCTACTATGGTATTTTAGGAAACACTATGTCAAATTATAATTTTTCCATAATATAATAATCTACTTTATTTTGTAAGATACACAAATCTAACAATTATAGATTTCACGAGATCTTCTATTGTATTACTTAGGTCAAGGAAAACTATAATAAAATGTCTACTTGTTTTCATTCACTTCCAGTAGGAAAAAAAGATTAAGGATTTGTAAGAAAATTATTTAAAACCCTTTGATAGAACAAGGAAGCATACTGAGAGAAAAACTAAATCCAAGAGCTTGTCAGAAGTGTGCAGAAATCTCGGCAGGCAAATATGAAATGTTTTTGCCATACCCAGCAGACTATGTACTGAAACCCTGAGACATAAAACAAAACCATCAAAGCAGGAATCAACTAGAGAAAAGAAAATAACCAGTCTATCACTTAAGGCATTGGGCTTAAAATATTAAAGATGAGACAATACTTTATGAAGGACTCTGTAGCTATTGGTAAAATAGAATTTTCTCAGAGACTGAGGTTTAGTGCACCAAAGTAGCAAGTTCCCTAAAGCTGTTTGAGTCAATCCTACTCTTCTAGGATCACTATGCTTAAAGGGCTACAGAACATAGAAAACTTGGGCCCTGTTTATTCCCCTTTACCCTTGAAGTTCTATTTCCAGTGGCATCATAGTACACTATGGATAGGCCAAAAGAAAAAAAGAAAGAAAAAAAAAAAGAATAAAGAGTTAAAGGAAAGAAAATAAAGTAACATTTTCAGCATTTGGATGTCAATTTGGTGGTTTTGAATTTCCAGTTGAATCAACCAAACAAGTGGTATCATAAACTTTTTTATTTTACTAAATAACAATAGTAATTTATACATCACTTCTCAGTCTTTTGGTAAAGATCAAGTGATAGTAATTTACCAACACACCCCTATAAAACAAGTAGTTGATTGGTACTATTTAGAATAATTTTATTTTCTATTGTTTGAAAAGAAATTATGTTTACTCTTCTTTCCTAATGATAAGATTTCGTAATAATCTTAGGTTATAAAAATTATAAAGAAGATGAACTAACAAAAACTTAATATGGTTATCTATCTTGCATACTTAAACATATATACAGTTATATCCTTTAGATGTTTTGCTTTTTTTCTCTAAAAAACAATTATAAAGGAGAAATGAATACATTTCATATTAAATTGTTTCTAGCAGGGATTAATGAACACATTTTTAGAAAGGCACTGTGTTTTTCACTCTTAGTAGCAGCACTTCTTAATATATACTGCTGCTCTGGATCTGGCCAGAAGTAGCAAACTATTCATATTCAATGTTTAGATTTCCCTTCAAAACAGTTCTCAGAGAAAAAAGTCCAAGGTATCAATAACTCAGCATGAGTGGTACAATAGATAGTACTACTCAGACATTAGCCTCTTGCAGACTGTCACTTTTTCAAAGTGGGTGAGATAAAGAGAGACATCTTTGGAACCTATACTAAAAGTCAGAAAGATATTTAAAGTTTTTTCATCCTCTCTTTAACACCAGAATAAACAACTTTTTATTCAAATCCTAGCCAATTTTTTAAATCTATTGAACAATTCCTTTCATATGAGCAGGGAATGGAGTTTCTATGTTTGTATTTAGGAAAACCAAATAAATTTCATGCAGCTGTTAATCTACCTGTCATGGAAATAACAGCATCTAATTTAAATTTATATTTACCAAAATGAAGAGTACTAGAGAGGTGAGAGCCAAAGGCCTGCACAGCAAACCCCATCCACCTGTGCAACCTCAGCATCTTGCTCAGAACCTAGTAGGGTCCCTCCTAGAGCCCCAATCACCTGGACACCTTTGGGTAGGTCCCTCCCACAGAGCGACCCCTAGTGGCCTAGGAACCACTTGCTCTCAGTGGCGCAAGCTGAATGCCTGCGCAGCTAACCGCACCCAGCCATGCAACCTCGGCACCTCACTCAGAACCTGCTAGGACCCTGCCCAGCACCCTAATCAGCTGGGGACTTTCGATTAGGTTCCTCAGGGCCTGGGTAGGCCCACCCAGAGACCCTGACTGGCTGGGGAACCACCTGTGCTCAGTGGTGTCAGCCAAAGGCCTGAACAGTGAACGCCACACAGCCATGCAATCAGGACACTTCGCTTGGAACCTGGTAGAGCCTGGCCTGCACAGCGACCCCAAGCATCTGCAGAGCTTTGATGTACCATGTGGCATGAGCTGAAGGCCTGCATAACATATTCCATCTAGCTGTCCAGCCTTGGTATGCTACTGTCCTGCGCAGCAACCTCAAGTAGCTGGAGAACTTCAGAGTACCACATGGGGTATGCTGAAGGCCCGCCCAGAGTACTCCCCACATTTGAGTCTTCAAATGCCAGTAGAGACCTGGTAAGGCCTGACTAACAATCTTCACTCAACTGGGGAAACTCCCTGCAGTATGGACAGATATCCTCAACTCCGGAAGCAACTGAGGCCTTGCTTCAACTTCTCTAGGGGAATGCAGGAAAATGACAAAATAAAAGAGCAAAATGCAATCTCAAACCTCCAGCCCATCCCAAAGAAGCCTAGGAGACATGGACATAGAAGAAAACATAAGCCATATACTTGAAACTTTTGAAATGATAGCAACTGAAGTAAAGAAACAACTGATGCTGTAAAGTAACTCAGATCAGAAATAATCTCCCAGGTAAAAGAAGAAATAATAAACATAACAAAAGAAATGCTGAACACATCTAAAGAAGACATAGATAAAAAAAATCGAGGAGCACTGCAAAAAGATGGAAACCTTGAATGAACAATATAAGAAAGAAGCAGAATGCATGAAACAGATTCAAAGAGATATCCAGAAAATCAAAAATTCCATCAAAAGCTGGCAAAACTGCCTCAGTGAAAATGAAGACAGACTTTCAGACCTCAGTGACAAAACTGCAGCTAGTGAACAGGAGAGGAAAGATCTTTTAAAACTACCAAGGAATCAGGAAATAATTCAACAGCTGCAAATGGATGCAAAGAAAATACAAGATTCATAGGTGTAAAAGAAAAAGGTGACCACAAATGATATCAAAGTGCTATTTATAGAAGCAATAGCTGAAAACTTCCCATATATAGAACTCAAATTAGCCATAACCAAAATAAATCTACACCCAGACATATAATAACCAACACCTCAGAAATTCAACGTAAGAACAGAATATTACAAACTGTTAGAGAAAAGAGACAGATCACCTATAAAGTAAAGCCCATCAGAATCACAGCAGACTTCTCAACACAAATAATGAAGAGAAAATAATGAAGAACATAGAGTGAACTATTTCAAATCCTAAAGGAAAATGACTTCCAACCCAGATTGATGTACCTTGCAAAACTGTCCTTTAAAATTGATGGAGAAATAAGATACTTCCATGACAAAATACAGTGAAGAACTTTATGACCACCAAACCAACTCTGCAAAGAATATTGAAAGATATTCTAGATAGACATATAAATAACTACATCTTCAAGAACACCAACAGAAAAAGAAACACTAAGCAAGGAAAACAAACCAAGGGGAAAGGTAAAGGACCAACAGCAGAAAGATAACATGACAAAAATAAGCCAATATAGATCAGTTGTAACCATTAATGTAAATGGCCTCAATTAACCAATCAAAAGAAATAGACTGGCAGAATAACATCCAACCATATGCTGTATACAAGAAACTCATTTAACCCAAAAGGAAATTCATAGACTGAAAGTCAAAGGATATAAAGCAATACTTCATGCAACAGGAACCCCCCAAAAAGTAGGGGAGCTATTCCTTTTGCATATAATGTGAACTTCAAACCAAAAATGATCAAAAGAGATAAAGAAGGTCACTACATAGTAGTTACAGGAAAACTTCAAGAAGAAGAGATAACAGTCTTAATACATATGCACCAAATATGAGAGTGCCCAACTGTATAAAACAAATATTAACAGACATGAAAGGTCAAGTAAGCAACAATACAATTATAATGGGAGACCTTAACACTCCACTGACACAAAGAGACAGATCAACTACACAGAAAATCAGCAAAAAACAAGAGAACTGAATCACACCTGTGAACCAATGGATTTAGTAGACATGTACAGAGTGTTCCACCCAACAACATCAGAATATACATTCTTCTCAGCTGCACATGGGACATTCTCTAAAATAGACCATATACTAGCCCATAGAATATGCTTAAATAAATGCAAAAGGATCAAAATTATCCTATACATATATGATCATAGTGTCTGATCATAGTGTTATGAAACTAGAAATTGACAAAAGAAACCACAAAAACTCCATAAAAACATGGAAATTAAATAATACATTCCTGATCAATCAATGAGTCACAGAGGAAATTGAAGAAGAAATTAAACAATATCTATAAGCAAATGAAAATACAAATACAACTTACCAGAGCCTGTGGGATGCAAAGAAAACTTACAGGGAAGTTTATTGGATGAACTCCCAAATCAGGAAAACAGAATGAACACAGATAAACAACTTGATGCTACACCTCAAACATCTAGAAAAAGAAGAGCAAGTCAAGCTCAAAGCCAAAAGAAGAGAGGAAAGTAAAAAGATCAGAGCAGAAATTAATGCAATAGAGACTAAAAAAAAATACAAAGAATTAACAAATCAAAGAGTTGGATCTTTGAAAGAATAAATGAAATTGATAATCCCCTACCCAAACTTATTTTAAAAAGAAAGAAAAAAATTCAAATTCATGCAGTAAGGAATGAAAAGGGCAAAATCACTATAGACCCTTTGGAAATACAGATCATCAATACCTACTTCAAAAACATTTACTGTCATAGGTTTGATAACACAGAAGAAATGGACAGAATCCTAAAAACATATGAATTACCAAAGCTGGATCAAGAAGATATAAAACTTCTGCATAACCCAATTTCAAACAATGAAATTGAAAATGTAATTTAAAAATTACCAACAAAGAAAATCCAGGTCCTGATAGATTCACTGCTGAATTCTACAAGAAATAAGACTTAACTTCAACACTCCTCAAACTTCAGTGAAATTGAAAGGGAAGCAATGCTCCCTGATTCATTCCTGGAGGCAAATATTACCCTAATACCAAAACCAGAGAAAGACCCAACCAAAAAAGAGAACTACAGGCCAATCTCCCTAGTGAACATAGATGCCAAAATTCTCAATGAAATACTGGCAAACAGAATGCAGTAAATCATCAAGAAGATTATACACCACGACCAAGTGGGATTCACCCCAAGAATGTAGGGATGGTGTAACATATGCAAATCAATAAGCATAATACATCATATCAATAGAGCCAAAGATAAGAATCATATGATCATTTCAATACATGCAGAAAAAGCTTTTGATATGGTCCGACACTCATTCATGATAAGAAACCTACAGAAAATCAGAATAGATGGTCTTTACCTCAATCTGATAAAGGCCATCTATGACAAACCAACAGCCAGCATCATGCTAAATGGTCAAAAACAGAAAGGTTTTACTCTAAAATCAGGAACAAGACAAGAATGTCCATTGTCACCATCCCTATTCCATATAGTGCTGGAAATATTGGCCAGAGCAATTAGACAAGAGAGAGAAATAAAAGGAATAAGGTAGGAAAAGAAGCAGCTAAATTATCATTATTTACAGATGACATGATACTCTACATAGAAGACCCCAAGAAGAAATCTTTCCACTGAAAGACTAAGCATGATAATCAAATTCAATATTGTAACTGTATACAAAGTCAACACTCAAAAATCAATAGCATTCATATACACAAACAATAAACTCACTGAGAGAGAAATGAGAAAAGCCATACCCTTCACAATGGCATCCAAAAAAATGAAATACTTAGGAATAAATCTAACAAAGGAGGTAAAAGATCTCTTCAGTGAAAATTACAATACTCCAAAAAAGGAAATTGAAGAGCATCTCACAAAATGGAGTGACATACCTTGTTCATGGATAGGAAGAACAAGCATTGTGAAAGTGGCCATTCTCCCAAAATTGTTATACAGTTTTAATACAATTACAATCAAAATATCATTAGCATACCTCACAGATCTAGAGAAATCATTCCTAAAATTCATCTGGGACCAGAAGAGATCTAGAATAGCAAAGGCAATTCTGGGCAACAAAGGCAAAGCAGGAGGCATCACAATTTCTGACCTGAAGTCATACAACAAAGCTACTGTGATAAAATCAGCATGATACTGGAATAAAAATAGACCTGAAGATCAATGGAATAGATTAGAAGATACAACCACAACTACAAACACACTCAGCCACCTTATCTTTGACAAAGGGACCAAACATGTTCACTGAAAGATAGTCTCTTTAATAAATAGTGCTGGAAAAACTGGGTCTCCATATGCTGAAAACTAAAACTAGACCCATGCCTATCACCATGTACAAAACTAAAGTCAAAGTGGATCAAAGATCTAAATATTAAAACAGAAACGCTAAATGTCCTGGAAGGTAGAAATGTTGAAGACATAGGCATTGGCAAAGAATTCATGAACAAAAATCAAACTGCATGGAAAATGCATCTCAGAATCCATAACTGGGATTTCATCTTATTAAAAAGTTTTTGCATGTTAAAGGAAATCTCCAACAGAGTGAAAAGAAAATCTAAAAATTGGGAAAATACCTTAGTCAACTGGCCCTCTGACAAAGGACTTCTATCTAGAATATATAAAGAGTTTTTAAAAAATCAGACCCCTAAAATTCAAAGACCCAATCCCAAAATGAGCATCTGAGATTAATACACACTTCTCAGCTGAAGAAATACAAGTGGCAAATAAATACATGAAAAAATGTTCAGCATCATTGGTCATTAGAGAATTAAATTAAAACAAATTAAAACCACACTGAGATTTCATCTCACTCCAGAAAGAATGGCCAGGATCAAGAAAACCAACAACAACAAATACTGGAGAGGCTGCGGGGAAAAGAAACTCTTCTGCACTGTTGGTGAGGGTGCAGACTGGTGCAACCACTGTGGAGGTCAGTCTGGAGGTTTCTCAGAAAACTAGGATTGGAAATCCCATTTGACCTAGTTATTCCACTTCTGGATGTATTCCCAAAAAAACTGAAAACATCATAACACAATAATATATGTGTGCCTATGTTTATAGCAGCACAATTTGTAATAGCCAGATCTTGGGACAACCTACATGCCCATCAATTGAGAAATGGATAAAAAGATGTAGTTTTATACAATGGAGTACTACTCAGCTATAAAGAAGGATTACATTGAGACTTTTATAGGTAAATGGATGCAACTTGAGACCGTGCTCATAAGTGAAATAAATCAGACTCACATGTGTAAATACCATATTGTCTCCCTAGTATAAGAAACTGAAAAAGTAAATAAGGTATAAAATCTTCAATAAATATTGTGAAAAGAATTGAGAGACATTATGGTAGCCATTGTTGATTTTCCTATTGTCTGGTTTTGAAGGCCTGAAATGTTTTCATCCTTTCATTTTGATCAATTTTATACTATTTTGTCTTTTTTGAACTCATTATGTGTGAAGGCGTGGACAACTATTTCAAAGAAAACAAAAGACATTATGGTAGCCACTGTTGATTTCCTGTTGTCTTGTTTTGAAATCCTGTGTTATTTGCATTGTTTGGTTTTCATCTGCTTTGTTCTGTTTTGTTTTGTTCTATTCTCTTCAAAATAAAAAAATGAAAACTACTAAATAAAACAAATATTCTACTAGGAACTAGACACTTGTTGGCTAAGGAATTGAAGTGAAAGTTATAATGGATTAGAGCCACAAATATATACATGTGACATATAGATGACTCTTCATGTAAACTGTGCAACTCCAGGAAATTCCTAGCTCTGAATAATCCTCCAGAGCATGGACAGGGAAACACACAAAAAGCTAAGGATCTGAGCAGTTGGAGTCCTTGTCCCTGGCAACTGCCTCTGCCCTTGCTTTAGTCAGACTACTCTTCTTATTGCTTGCTTTGTGCTTTGGGCCTTTATATAAAACTGCTACTTCCAATGTTGTATTTTTGTTATTCTGTCTAACTCATTGACTTACGGACCTATGTTAGATTATAACTCAGGATCTAGATAGATAATATTAAAAAAGAAAGATAGGTCTCCATCAAAGAAACAAACACCCTTTTAACTTAAAAATAAAGTTGGAGGTCAGAATTCCTTAACAGTGAAAGATTACTCAAAACAAAAGTGTTCTAATTAGGTAAGTCATATTCAATGATGTAAGAGGGGGATACCTAGCCATGATTCGTAATTCACATAGTATTACTTTTCTAAAAAATTACATATATATATATATATATATATATATACATCAATGTCCAATTTTCAAAATACAGTATATTCAACAGAATTAGATCCTGCCCTCTAGAAATTATTACTCTAGATATCAACTAAATATAAACAAGAATATCCTAAACATAACAGGAATAAATGGTAAAATGTTTATAATTTGCCTAAGTTCATTGATCAACTCTGCATTCTAATGGATGATTTGGAAATAAGCTACACTTTTCTGATTCTCACTGAGAAGTTATAATTTCTAGAGCTTCCACTGACAGAAAATCAGCTAGCATTTTTAAAGTAGAGATGTTTTAAAGAATTTGAAAAGTAACATTTATTTAACTTTTGATATAGGTGTTTTATTTTATACTATTCAAGAATACAGGACCAAGAAAATCCTTCTTGCCCTACAGAAAACTCTCTTGAAAGAAACCTATGAAAAGTTGAACATGGAATATTTGTTGAAAATTGCTCTTGATGAAATACAGTGTATTTTTTAAATAAAATATTCCTAACTTGTGAATATGTTTCTAATAAGAAAATAAATATGTTTCTATTTCTGAGAAGAAATACACTTTCTAAATCACATTGATTTAATTTAAAAAACTTCAGCAAACTGTTTTAAATAAGCTATGTGACCATAGTCTAAGAAGAAAATATTCTGAAAGAAAAGAAATTGAAAGACACACAGAAACACATCTAGTAACATCCACGTAAACTTCCAACTAACCAATTTGGGGCTTTAGTTCTTTGGCTTTCGTGGGTGATCCTTAACTTTAAAAATGGAGGCGATGGCTTTTCTTTGAAAATAAGAAAGGAATAGGAATTTAAAATAAAAAAGAAACTTTACAAATAACATGACTTTACTTCAGATGTCTATCAATAAAGAACTACATAAAACAGTTTTCCATGAAACAGACTTATTTAGGTCACAAATTTTCAAAAGGAATGTACTTGCAAAAGGTTAGAAGTTATAAGTACACTATGTGACATTAGTTATATTTCAGATTTACTGGTGACTGTTTTGATAATAACTGTCTTATACATAAATTTATGAGTAACATTGCTTTTAATGTTCTAAGAATTATAGGAAAGAGTAAATAGTCATTTACTCTTCTCTGTGCCAAGGACTGTGCCATGAATATGACACATGCCTTTGAGGAACAAGAATAGAAGGCAGTGACAACAGTACAACTACATGGTTGTTGTTGACTATATTGCTGACTTCTGTTGGGGTATGAAAGAAGAACCGGATGTTAGCAGATGGAAGCAGTGAAACAAGTTAGGAGGGGATTAACATGGTCACTCTTAAGGAAGATTTGAATAAACATGAGGAACATTTGAATAAACCGTGAAAGTATAGAGGAGGAAGGAATTGAGAGCTAGTGGAACTAATCAGCAGGATTGCAAGATAGACTACAGAGAAGGGAAAACTAAAGTTTATTAGAGAGATGGGAATCATTATGTCATGTAATAGTTCAATACACTGGCTTTTCAAAAGACCATCTTGAGACATTTCTGCTTTCATTACTTGAAAAATAATACTTTTATCAAGGCAAGTTTGTGTAACCTAGATAAATGAGTACTAAGAAATAAAAAGGCTCAAAATCACTAAGATATTTTACTGTTCAGTCAGAGCTACAGTGTATGGAACATTTGTAAATCAGAGAAGAAAATAGCTGGTTTATTTCCAGAACAAGACAGTGCTAGAAAGGTTATCTTTTCTTGTTAAAAACCATGGTGTAGAAATAGTCCCTCCCATCATTTAAAGATTTGAATGATAGAGATTATTTATAACTAACATTTATTTATTTTTTGCATAGTTTACAAAATTCTAGCATAATACATCATGTCATTTGATTATCACCGTATCTCTCAAGTAGGGAGGGCAGCTATTATTATTATATCTAAAATGAAGAAATGTAACAATTTCAAAGTCATTCAGATAGCAAAAAATTGTTCATAGATGTACATTCTGGTTTCCTGATTCCAAATCTGGGGCCATTTCTTTTTCACTGTCTCTAAAGTTAGATCTCAGAGTTGTGTGGCCCTTATAGTCAGGGTGGTCAGCATGACCGGGAAGATAAGGATGAGATTAATGAGCTCTTTAACTAGTCAGCCAGGGTGGCCTTCCAGCTGTCCTTGGAGGGCAGGTGGCCAAAAAGAAAATGCAGCCCTTGAGAGCAAAAGCAGAACACAACATGGGTAAAAGTTGGACCCAAAGCAGTGTGACAAAAATTATGGAGTGCAGAGATAAAGCAGCAACATCTTGAATGTGATCCAAAGGAGTGTATGCCAAACTCACCAGTGCAATAGTTACTTGCAGAGCTTGTTAGCAATGTAACTTCTTCAGTTTCAGTTTAGGAATTTGGTCTTAAATTTAGAACTTAGTTTTCTGATTCAGTCAATCTGGTTTGGGGTCCATAAAGGACACCCTTACTTAGCCTAGGAAGTTTGATAAAGAATGTTTATCAAATAATCAAAGCCATCTAGACAAACTTTTTCGAAGCAAAGTGTTGGCAACATCACAACTTCTATTTATTTCTCCATTTTTTAAAAAATCCATTTTATTTCAAAGAGAAGAAAAAAGAAAACAAAATTTTAAAACACAGCAGTCAGGGAGCAACAATGGTACATATATTGCACATAGTCATCCCTAAATCATTCACCCAAAGCACAAGACATCTGCATTCAATTGTCAAACAGTACCAGCACAAATCTTGCTCTTCAATGAACTCAGAGAAATCAGTAGTATAACTATTTTAACTATTTTCATATATATAGTTTCAGCTTCTCACACTAGTGAGGTAATACAATGTTTACACATGTGTCTTATTTATTTCACTTACGAATATGGTCTCAAGTTTTATTCATTTACCTATAAAAGTCTCGAATTTATTCTTCTTTATGGCTGAGTAGTACTCCATTGTATAAAAATACCAAAATTTTTTATCCATTCCTCAATGGATGGGTTGTTTCCAAGATCTAGCTATTATAAATTGTGCTGCTATAAACATGGGCACACATATTGCTGTGGTATGATGTTTTCAATTCTTCTGGGAAAATACCCAGAAGGGGAATATCTGGATTGAATGGGACCTTCAATCCTAGTGTTTTGATGAATCTCCACAGTGATTTTCACAGTGGTTCTACCAGTCTACACTCCCACCAACAATGTAGAAGTCTTCTTTTTTCCCTACAGCCCCGCCAATAATTGTTACTGGTTGATTTCTTGTTGACAGCCATTCTTTCTGGAATGAGATGGAATCTCAGTGTTGTTTTAACTTGTATTTTGTGAATGACCAGTGATGGAGAATATTTTTTCATGTGTTTATTTGCCATTTGTATTTCTTCATCTGAGAAGTGTGTATTTATCTTAGATGCCCACTTTTGCATTGGATCTTTGAATTTGAGGGGATTAATGCTATCCAATTCTTTATATGTTCTAAATATAAGTCTTATGTCTGAGTGACAATTGGCTAATTTTTTCCCATTCTGTGAGTTTTCTTTTCACTCTGTTGGTGTTTACTTTTGATGTACAAAAACTTTTTAATAAGATGAGATCCCAGTTGTTGATCCTTTGAAATACTGCACATGCAGTTTACGTTTTGTTCATGAACTCTGACTAACTCTTTGTCTTCAAGATGTCTACCTACCTTGTCATCCAGTAGATTTAGTGTTTCTGTTTTAATATTTAAATCTTTGATCCATTTAGATTTTAGTTTGGGTGCATGTTGATAGACTGAGGTTTAGTTTTAGTCTTCCACATGTGGAAAGCCAATTTTTCCAGCACCATTTATTAAAGAAGCTTCCAATGATCATGTTTGGCCCTTTTGTCAAAAATAATATGGCTAAGTGTCTTTGTAGTTGATCTTCAAGTCTGTTTTGTTTTGTTTTTGCCAGATTTTATCACAGTAGCTTTGTAGTGTAATTTCAAATCAGGAATTATGATGCCTCCTGCCTTGCCATTGTCACCCAGGATTGCCTTTGTTATTCTAGGTCTCTTTAATTTCCAAATGAATTTTAGGAATGGTTTCTCTAAATCTTTGAAGTATGCTAATGGTATTTTGATCATTAAATATGTATAACAGTTTTGGAAACATGGCCATTTTCAAAATGTTAGTTCTTCCTATCCAAGAGCAAGGGATATCTTTCTACTTTCTGATATTCTCTTCAATCTCCTTTTTTAAAGTATCATAGTTTTCAATATATAGATCTTTTACATTCTTTGTTAGATTGATTCCTAAGTATTTCAATTTTTGAAGACTATCATGAAAGATGACTTTATTGTTTGGGTACAACGCCATTGATTTTGAGTACTGATTTTGTATACAGCTATACTACTGAATTTGCTTATTAACTCTAGTAGTATTTTGGTGGAGGTTTTGAGGTCTTCTGTGTAGAGTATCGTATCATCTACAAATAATGATAATTTAGCTTTATCCTTTCCTATCCTTGTTAATTTTATTTCTCTCTCTTGTCTAATTTCTCTGGCTAATATTTCCAGAGCCATATTGATTAGGGGTGGTGACAGTGGACATCCTTGTCTTGCTCCTGATTTCAGAGTAAAAGCTTTCAGTTCTTGCCCATTTTATATGATGTTGACTGTTGGTTTGTCATAAATGGCTTTTATCAGATTGAGGTAGAGACCATCTATTCCAATTTTCTCTAGGTTTTTTTTTTTTGTCATGAACAAGTGCTGGATTTTATCAAAAGCTTTTCCTGCATCTATTGAAATGATCATGTGATTTTTGACTTTGGCTCTGCTGATGTGATATTACATTTATTGATTTGCATTTGCGTCTCTGGGATGCAAATTGATTTGCATTTGCATTACTGGGATCAGTTCCACATGGTCATAATCTTCTTGATGATTTACTGCATTCTGTTTGCTAGCATTTTATTGAGAATTTTTGCATCTATGTTTATTAGAGAGATTGACCTACAGTTCCTTTTTGTTGGATCTTTCTCTAATTTTGGTATCAGAGTTATACTTGCCTCCAAGAATGAGTTAGAGGGATTTTTTCCCTTTCAATTTCTTTAAAGAGTTTGAGGAATATTGGCATGAAATCTTCTCTAAATTCCTTGTAGAATTCAGCCATGAATCCATCAGAATTTGGGCCTTTCTTTGTTTGCTAAGTTTTTAATTATGTTTTCAATTTCAGTAACTGATATCAGTGTATTCAAAATTTTATTCATTTTGATTGTTTTAGTAATTCATACATTTTTAGGAATCTGTCCATTTCTTCTGTGTTTTCCAGCCTATATGAGTAAAGATTTTCAAAGTAGGTATTGATGATCTGAATTTTCCCAAGATCTGTAGAAATTTTATCCTTTTCATTCCTCATTGCCTGAATTTGAGTTTTTTCTTTCCTTTTCTTAATAAGGTTGTCTAGGGGTTTGTCAATTTTGTTTATTCTTTTAAAGAACCATCTCTTCAATTCATTAGTTCTTTATATTGTTTTCTTAGTCTCAATTGTATTAATTTCTTCCCTGATCTTAATAATTTCCCTTCTGAGTTTTGGTCTTGACGTGTTCTTTTTCTGAAAGTTTGAGATGCAGCATTAGGTTATTTGTGCTTGTTCTGTTTTCCTGATCTGAGAATTCATTGCTCTATATTTCCCTCTTAGGACTGCTTTCATTGTAACCCACAGTTCCAGTATGTTGTATCTGCATTTTCATTGAATTGTAGATAGTGTTTAATTTCTTCTTTAATTTCATCTGTGACTCATTGAGGCAGGATGTCATTTAACATCCACATGTTTATGTAGTTTTTGCAGTTTCTTTTGCCTTTAATATCCAGTTTCAGGGTTTAGCTCAGCAGTATAAGCACTTGCCTAGCAAGTGTGAAGTTGTGAGTTTGATCCCCAGTACCAAAAAAAAAAAAATTCCAGTGCACTATGGTCAGATATTATGCAAATGATAATTTCAATTCTTTTGCATTTACTTAAGCATGTACTGTGGGCAAATATGTGGTCTATTTTACAGAACATATCATATGCAACTAAGAAGAATGTGCATTCAGATGTTGTTGGGTGAAACATTTTGTAAACATCTAGTAAGTCCATTTGTTCACAGGTTTGATTCAGGTCTGTTATTTCTTTGCTGACTTTTTGTCTAGTTGATCTATGTGTTTGTGACAATGGGGTATTAAGGTCCCCTGTAACAATTGCATCATTGCTTATTTGATTTTTCATGTCTATTAGTATTTGTCTTATATAGTTGGATGCTCCCATATTTGGTGTATATATATTTATTCTTAGCTCTTCCTCTTGAATTTTTTCCCTAACAAATATGTAGTGACCTTCTTTATCTCTTTTGATCATTTTTGGTTTGAAGTTCACATTGTCTGCAAACAGAATAGCTACTTCCTTTTTTTTTTCTGAGTTCCTGTCACATGGAATATTGTTTTCCATCCTTTGACTTTCAGTCTATGAGTTTCTTTTTGAGTTAGATGTGTTTTTTGTATATTGTTAATTTTTGTTTCTTGGTCCATTCCGCCAATCTATTTCTTTTAATTGGTGATTGAGGTCGTTTACATTGATGATTATAACTAATATGTATTGGCTTCTGTCATGTTGTTTTCCTGTTGTTGGTTCCCTGCTTTTCCCCTCCATTTAATTGCTTGCTCTATCTGGTGGTTTCTTTCTGTTGTTGTTCTGGGAACTGTAGTCATTTTTCTCTCTGGAATCTTTCAATAATCTTCGTACTGTTGGTTTGGTGGGCATAAAATTTTTCAGTTTTTCTTTGTCATGGAAGTATCTTATTTCTCCATTAATTTTGAAAGATAGTTTTACAGGGTGCATCAATCTGGGTTGAAAGTTGTTTTCTTTCAGGGCTTGAAATACTTTACTCCAAGCTCGTCTTGACTTGAGAATCTGTATTGAGAAGTTGGCCATGATTCTAATGGGTTTCCCTTAATAGGTGATCTGTTTCTTTTCTCTAACAACTTTTAGTATTCTGTTTTTATGCAGAATTTCTGGGATCTTGATTACTACATGTCTTTGTGTAGATTTATTTTGATTATGGCTGGTTGAAGTTTAACATGCCTCACTTATCTGTATTTCAGATTCTTTTCCCATGCTTAGGAAATTTTCTGCTATTACTTCTACAAATAGTTTTTATTTTCTTTGTCATTTGCATTGAATCTTGCGTTTTTGACACCTATCATATTTATACTGTTTTCTTTGCATCATCTCAGAGCTATTGAGTTCTTATTTCATAATCTCTTATTATTTTTAAGAGTTCTTTCCTTTTGTGATCATTAATTGCAATCTTGTCTTCAAGATCTGAAAGTCTATCTTCAGTTAAGTTCAAGTGGTTTTGCCAACTTTCAGTGGATTTTTAAATTTCCTGGATATCTCTTTAAATTTGTTTTACACATTCTGTTTCTTTCCTCTATTGTTCATTCAAGGTTTCCATCATTTTCCCACACTCCTGTACTTTTTAATTTATCTCTTCTTGCTGAATAACACCTTCATTAAGGCTGTCATTTCTGTCTTTATCTGAGAGATTATTTCTGATCTGATTTCCTCTGTAGCCTCATGGATTTCTTTCTTTACTTTCTATCTTTTCAGAAATTTCAGGTGTGTGGCTTCCAATATCCAGGGTTCTCTGTATGGAAGAAGGGCTCACCAGCATTCTCGCCAACCTGCCAAAGTCCTCCGGGTAGGGAGAAGGTTCTCCAAGGCTCCTGCCAACCCAATGGGACTCACTGCACTCTCACTAGCCTGCCAAGGTCCTCTGAGTGGGGGAGGAGTTGCCAAGGCCTCCTCCTGTCAACCACAGTACTGGTGGAAGGGGTCACTGATGCTGTTGAGGTCATTAGGGTATAGGGGAGGGGTGAAGTGTTAGAAATTTATATTTTATGTGATCTAGTTTTTTCACATAGTTATAGTACTTGGAGCTCAAAGTCGAATTAAAGAATATTTAGATCTAATTGAGGTAATCTTACTTGACATATTAAAGTAGGCAAAGCTATAGTGTAGTGACTGTTCCTCCCCTGTATACCCCCAGGCCCATTTCCAAATTTCAATGGATTAAAACAACAAAAGTTTATTTCTAGCTCTTATCACAAACTAAATGTTTGGCAGGAGCCCACCTTCTATATACAGTTCAGGGGCCCAGTCTTCTTTTGGTTAATTGCTCTGCTTTCCTCTCCTTGATAGGAAATGAATCCTACAATGAAAATGAAGAAGATGTACTTTCTTTCAATTACAAGCTCTCCAGGATGGCACATCCTGCTAAACATATAATAAGAATTAGTCACTTGATCTTATAAAGTACAATGAAGCTGAGAAACATTGTAAGTTGTATGCTGAGAAACAGCACAGAACTCCCAGGAAGTGAAACTTCTAGCAAATCAGTTATAAAATAGAATCTTAATCAGGAATCCTACCACATGCAAAGCTACAAAAAAGACATTGGCAAAAAGAAATATTGTTTCCTTTTATGATCTGAGAGAAAGAGGAGTTTGTAAGAAAGGTATCAATTAAAAGGAAAATTGAGATGGAGATTCCACAGTAATAGAAGGAGGAATATATCAAGGTTAAATATTTAGAGCAGACTATGGAAATTTAGTGAATTCAGGAGATTTTGTACAGGTCAGAGAGACTTTAAAAAGAGACACAGAAGAGAGACAATGCAGGAAGGACTATGGAATATTTTACATTTTTTTATCCCCCAAGAGTAGAGTAAGCCAAAAACAGCACATATTTCACCAGAAAGAGTTAAATTCTCACAGGAAATGCTGAAACTTATTGTTACCTCCCAATGTCCCTGGCAATAAGATCTGTACTCAGCGGTAGTAATATTAGAACATATCAAAGCATGTTAAGAAACAATAATTATCTAACATAAGGTCACCTCACAGCATCATTCAAGATACTGTTCCTTATCCTCTTTGTGTTTATTTCAATAGGCTACCCTTTAGGAATGACTGGGGAGAAAATGCAAAGGGTTAGCACCAGGGCCAGTGAATGAGATCAGAAGGTCAAGCATGTAAGTTATTTGAAAATGTTCACTTTTAGTCCTCTCATTTAAGAAAGCTTCTGGAAACAAAGTATGTATCTGTTATTTCTTATGTCAATCTTGGTCAAAATGATTGTAGACAATAACATATTTACATTGTCCTGCTGTCCAATTAGCTGATGTGGCTACCTAGAAGAAATCTTATAGGAATGGCAGGTATTCATTCTTCTGGTACCCTGTGAAAGAGTAGGGGCAATGCAATTGAACTTGCTGCTTAGACTGTTCTCTAAGTCCTTGCTGTCACCTCAAAGAGCTGAGACTGGGCCCAAAGTGTGTTAGGATAAGTTTAGCCTATTGAAACAAACACATTGAATATTTACACCATTTTTAAAAGAAGATAAAATTTCATTCCTTTTTCATACAATAGATTACTGTGATACAGATTGGCAGACAGCTCTTCTTGAGTGCAATCATTTTGTATCTTGTATTCCATCCTTATTTAGTCTCTTTTTCTGTCTCTCTTTTGGTCTTTCTCTGTCTCTCTGTGCCTCTCTCTCTTTCTATCTCTATCTATCTGAGATTGAATCTAGATTTTCATAGAACTATATTCCCAGCCCTTATTATTTTTTTGTTTTGAGACAGGGTCCCACAAAGTCGCTAAGTTGTCCAGGTAGGGCTTGGACTTGTGATCATTCTTCCTCAGCCTCCCAGGGTGCTAGGATTTATAGGCTTGTATTCACACTCCTGGGTAAGAGAATGTGTTTTAATGACTGAGTCAGAACTGATACTCTCTACTTTTATCCAATTTTATTGACAGGAGCTTAGTCATGTGGCTACAATTAACTGCACCTGAAAGTTAAAAAAAGTGTTATGGTTTGCCTCTAGATGTTCCCCCAAAGCCTCTTGCAATCATGGGTGCCGGCTTCTAGAGTTTGTGAATGATTTACCTCTCTCCCTCTCTCTTTCTCTCTCTCTCTTATTCTCTCTCCTCTCCTCTCCTCTCCTCTTCTCTCTTCTCTTTTCCTTTCTTGTTACTTTTGCTGTTTTCTGCTGCCATGAAGGGTTGTCCCTCTGCCATGTGCTACCCTGCCTTGGAGCCAGCCTATTATGGACTAAAATCCTTACAAACTGCAAGCTAAATAAATCTTTTCTCCTTTAACTTATGGATGTTGGGTTTTTTGTCTCAACAACAAAAAAATAGGTAAGACAGATGGTATCCCTAGCAAGATAAGCCCTGTAATACCTTTGGAAGATGGCAAAATTGATTTGATGGATATCTCACAGTACCCATCCAGGGATGATAGAGGAAATACAATAGAATCATTAAAATTATTTTAAATATATATTATTGAAGCAATGAATAAGGCTGGGGATGTACTTTAATGGTAGAATACTTGCTTAGTATGCACAGGGCCCTGGGTTTTATCCCCAACACTGAAAAAAAAAAGCAATATATAGATGAACATTTTACATATCAAGGTGATGTACACTATTTGTTGTGATATATTATCAGATTCTGAGAATTATAATTTTTCTGAAACTAATAATGTAAATTACAGATTCAGATAAGTTTTGCTCCTAATTCTGACATCTTTACAAAGTCAAGGTTTCTAAATCTACATTGTTAAGATTTTTAATCTTTTCCTTTCCTAAGTCAAATCTTCAACTTAAATAAGCAAATACTTTGAATATTGAATATTACAAAGAAAAAGAAGGCAGAGGGAAGGTAGAGGCTCCTATTTACAGCATCTCTATGAAACAATTATTCTGAAAACCGGTGGACCCCAAATGTCATACATTTGAAGAAATCTAAGCCTTTGCACAACATAATTTAACCACTGAAAACCAAAGATAAGAGAAAAATCTGATACCAATGGAAATGCCATATTAAGTATAAGGCAACTAAGATTCAAATCACAAATTGCTTATCATAAATCATGGTGATATAATACAATGAAATATTATGTTTGAAATGTTAAAAGAAAAAAATTTCAACCTGGAATCCTATATCCATGAAGGTTTTCTTGAACAATGAAAGTAGAATAAAGATATTTTCAGGTAGAGTAACTTATAGGAATTTGTCTCCACCAGACCTATAGTACAAGAAATGCTAAATGAAGTTGTTCAAGTTTAAAAGAGAAAATACCAGAAGAAAACTTGGATTCCCATGATATGAAGAGTATGGGAAATCTAAGTACATGAGTAAATGTAGAAAAGTGTTAATTTGTTTGTTTCTTTAAAATATATGTGATTTGGAGAACTAGAAATTAAAAAGTTGTTTTAAGGAATATAAAATGTATATATAACTAGTGTTTACAGCAAATACATGAAACAGAATTAAATGGGAATAAATGGACCTAAATAGCTGCAACATGTAGCTCATAACCTCTAAATAGGTTATGAGAAGTCTAAAGATGCATATTGCAGTAGTTAAAGCAACTACTAAAAAACATAAGATAGGGTTAAAAAGCTAAGAGATACATTTAAGTGAAAATCTAAAAACTAAATAAATGGAAAGAAGATAAGAAAGGGAGAAGACTGACACAAAAATCTGAGATGATAAACAGAAAAAAAACTAGTAGACCTGAATCCAGCCGTATCAATAACTACATAAAATATGGAGTATTCTAATGAAGAAAAATGTTATCACAACAGGTTAAAAAGTAGAAAAACCATTTACTGACTCAAAAAGTGTATTTTAAATATAAAGTTAAAAATATAGTATGTAGATTAATGGAATTAGGATACATAAGATGAACTGCAAAGATATGGCCACTTTATTTTCAACAAAGCTGTCATAGCAATACAGTGGTGAAAGGAAAATCAACAAAAACTGATGAAGAAACTGGGCATCTATACACAAACAATAAGAAAGATATATATCCTTATTTCATACAATACAAACTTAATTCAAAAGTGTGATAGAACTTAAGAGAAAGTGAGAATTGTAAAACTACTATAAATAAAATTAGAAAAAAACTGTTGCCAACTTGAAGAAGGCAAATATTCCTCAGGACATATAAAATATGAATCACAAAGGAAAAAATGTATGAATTGAACTTTATCAAAATAAAAATTTTTCTCTTTGGAAGACAGTATTAAGGAAATAATAAGCCACCAAATAGGTGAAAATATTCTCTACCATATATATGACAAAGAACTGCCTAGAATTCAGAATACAATTTAACAATAGCCTTTTGGCTAAGATCATTAATTGGCTAATACTCCTTTCAAATTATCAGGAAAATGCAAATAAAAACCACAATAAACCACAAATAAAATGCAAATAAAAAAACACAATAAGATACCATTACAACCATTATAAAGCATTAAATGAAACAGACTGATAGAGTGGAAGATTTTCTGAAACTTTTATTCACTAGAGACAGGCATGTAAAATGGTACAGTTACTCTGGGAAAAAATGTAGAACTTAAAATTTAAATACATACTACCATACAATCTACTCATTTTCCTCCTAGGTATATGCACAAGAAAAATGAAAACATATGACCATGTAAAAACTTTTACAAAAATGTTTATAGTAGCTTTATTCACAATAACTCCAAACTGGAAAAACACAAATGCCCATAAACCAGCAAATGTAGTATATCCATACAAGGACTACTATTCAGCAATATGACTGATTTATATTGAACAATATTCAACAAAAAGAAGATGTATAAAACAATAGAGATGAACCTGAAAATCATTAGGCTAAGTGAAAGAAACCAGACACAAAAAAGTACATGATGTATGATTTAATTTATACAAAATGCAAACCGTACTATAGTGATAAAACACAGATCAGTGGTTCCCTGGAGCCAAAGACAGATGAAACAGTTGACTATAAAAGAAAAGATGAATCTTAGAGGTACTGAAAATGTTCTGTGGTACTTTTATTAAGATTGTGATTTCTCAGATATATGCAACTGTCATAACTCATTGAATTGCTTATTTTAAATGGATAGAGTTCACTACCCTTAAATTGTTTATCAATAAATTTTGTAAAAACTGGAAGTCTTTTTTGTATCACTCTTCATAGCTCAAATCTATTTCTCACTCTGTAACACTTTTAATTCAGTGGTTCTGGTTCTGCCCATGAAATCATGCTTATGAAGGCATAAACAAAGGCTACAAGTCCCTCAAATATTTGAAATGAAACAGTTGTTGCCTTTGAATTTTTTCTTCTTCATATTATATACTGCCGCCTCCAGTCTCTCAGCTTGTTGCCTTACCTATCTTTTAACTCCGTTAATCTATCTATCTTATCTTGGAATACACTTTATT
Source organism: Hydrochoerus hydrochaeris (assembly GCA_004027455.1). NCBI lineage: Eukaryota > Metazoa > Chordata > Mammalia > Rodentia > Hydrochaeridae > Hydrochoerus > Hydrochoerus hydrochaeris. The sequence continues at coordinate 299,465 of PVLA01001385.1, forward strand.
TTATCAACACTTCTTACAAAGAGAATCATCCAAAACTGAATGCAACACTGTAGGTGTCATGTGCCAAGTCCTGTTCAGAGAAGGTAATATGGTTTGTAGGGAGAACATGGAACTCAGTACTGGGCAACTTGAGTTTTCTAAATCTGTCAGTGACCAATTTTTCAAGGCAAATCTACCACCATAGACTCTCAGTGTAATGAAGGGGTTGCAATTATTTGACATAATATTTTGCTTCTTTTTAGTATCCAGAAATGAAAGTGTAGATAAAAACTTCCAAGAAATTATCTCAATTAGGAATTATAAATAAAGAGAAATATGTTGTTTAAGTGACTTTATGCTTAAAAATTTGTTTTCATTACTTAAAAATAATTGTTCAGCTTTGCATCAGATTTGTACTTAGTGAGGTACACATTGTTTGTTCCATTTGCATGTGAATTTATAACCCTTACCTCTGATGTTAGAGATTTTTCCAGTCATGAGTTTTAAACTGATACAAACAGACAGTACACTTGATCTCAGCCAAGTGCTTTAGACCATGCAGATATGTGACTTGCTATGCAATCTCTGTGAGTTGGAAAAATTAAAAACATATGGCAGCTCAGATGTTAGATCAGAGGAAATAAAATATTTAAAAAATTTATAGCTGGTTGGAGGATGTGACACATATTTTTTCTAATGTGATTTGTATATGTGAATATGCTGAGAAACATACTGTTGAGAATGAAGCTGAAAATCTTTTTTTAATTTATAGGTTCACTCCAGATAAATGAAAGTGTTGTAAATGAAGTGGAAATTTGTTCAAAATCTGGAATTTTAAAAATATACTTTTTCTGATGGAAACATTTAAATGACAACAAAAATCAGTGTCAAATGTCTGTTCAAGGGAGATAATTTATTTCATAGAAGGAACTGGGGACTAGATATATAGAAATTTGGGAAAAATCACTATATCAGATGTCAAACAATTATGCCTACAATATTTCTTGATTTGGGAAAATTTTCCACTAAATCTGGCCAAAACTACTTTTACCCTAAAACAAAAGTTTAAACTCTGCAGTATTATAGCTTATGGTCTACAAAGTGACTTATTTAGTCAAAACTTCCTCGTATGACTTATAATACAAAGCATTCTGCTCGGAAAAATAGTTTCCTATTGGTTAATCACTCACTCATCTCTACATGTGTGAATAGAGTAGAAAGTATAAACATTAATTGTGGGGTTTGACAGGACTTCTTTTCAGAGTTAATGGTGCATAGTTTTTCTAGGATGGCATTAAAAATCACTTAAAATAGATGAAAATATTTCTAATATTCAGTGACACCTTTCAATTTGATAGTTTTTACCCAACAGATATCTGAAAACAAATTTTAATGATTCATGTTAACTTACTTCACTTTCACAAAAAAGAAAAGAATCATTTCACTTTTATGTTTGCATATTCTTGTTTCCTGAACTTACAGGAATTTTATTTCATACCCAGTGTTCTTGTATTTTCTTAACTACCCGTCACCTTTTGTGATGTGCTCCTAGCCAGAATAGTTCACCTGGACTTGCTTCAGCCTATACTACTCTGTGGACTGGTGGAAGGACGGTGCTCCTTTGACTTGAATATGTAATCTATTCCCTATAACATATACATGTGATGCATTTATTCTGTCATCCATTCTTTTAGGCATGTACATCCATCATTTGTATGAATTTTCAGACATTTCCCCATTCTTTAAATGAATAAATTGTAGAGTGCTTTTTCAAATATTGTTTTGACACTGGTACTTTTTAGGCTACTAGAGAGTTAGACAAAGCAAGTTTACAATGCAGGTAATTATTCTCTCCTCAGCAAAGACAATGAAGCAAATTTTTACTCTGAGACCACATCTCCTAATTGTTGGAATTTTTTTTTTTGACACAAGGTCTCATTATGCAGTTCAGGCTGGCCTTGAGCTCACTTCATAGCCCAGGTTGGTCTCAAACTTGCAATGATTCTCCTGACTCAGCCTCCCAAGTGCTGAGATTATAGGCATGAGTCACCACCCCAAGCTGGAATTGTAGCTTTTATGACAAACCTATTCAACATACCTGCCTGTTTTCCAGTTGATAACTGGAAGGCACTTAACAAACTCTTGACTTTACCAGTGTGCCCTAGTAATCATCACAAGTAGCATATACTTTCATAAGTAGGTTTATTCTCTTGACTGATTTTATATCTCTCCATTCGAAAACTGCTACTTCACCTATGGTAACAGTTCACCAGTCAGTACCACCTCTGTCTCAGTGTTGTGTTTTTCAAGGCTAACAGGTCCTATGTGGAACCTTTGACAGACCAGGGAATGATCTGTGAGCAGCACTTTATTGAGTCTCTCATGTTATCGCAGCTTCTCTTGATGCTTCACATTCAGACTGCTGCATACTGGATGTGAATACATCTTCCTTGGGGTACCCAGCATTGTTAGGTTGCCTGAGTCAGCACTGAGCTGTGTTTATTCCTTGTACACTTCAGCCTGCCCATCTTCCCTCATGAAAGTTATTGTATTCTTGCACATGCACTCTTTCTGAAGCACATGCACTCTTTCTGAAGGTATTGATAGGCTTACCATTGTAGTATAATTGCTGTTGTTGTTGTTGTTGTTATTTGAGATTATTTCATTTTGTTACCCAGATTGGTTCCAAACGTCAAGGCTCAAGTGATCCTCCTAAGTGGCTGAGGCTATAGATATGCACCACCACACCTGACTTCATTAATTTTTAATTAGTAAATGATTTTATTTTCCAAATTTGACCGTTATCTCCAAGTTTCTATCCTAGGATGTTTGTTTCTTACTTTAGGATTTAGGTAACCACATTTTGGATTCTACCATACAAACAAGTACAAAGAATGACCATTGAACACTGAATTTTTATCAACTGACTTCTACTCACCTTTACTAGCTGTGACTGTGAGATTCTTCAGTTCTGGATCTAACTGGAGCATCCTGTCTGACAGGCCCACTAGGATCACCATTCTTGTCTCTGGAGAACACAAGCTATTTCAAATTCATTTGTTAGGAGAAGTGAATATTTTCCTAAAGAAAAAAATGAAACATATCATCTGAAATATGGCTACCAACATCTTGTGCAGCTCCACTAAATGTTTTTGTTTACAGAGTAAACTTAATTATTTTCTAATTGGTTTATGACTATTAATTTTTAACAGTATGGATACTTATTAAATCCCTAAAGAACCATGATTTCTTGATTTGTGTATCACTTAGTCATTGTATTGCTATTTAAGCACCTATTTAAGCTAGTTAGGATCAATTATTTTTCTATTAAACCACAAATGTAGAGAATATTGGACTCTTCAGATAGAATTTGGTATTATTTCCTAAACTTTTCTTTCTTCTCAAGAATCCCATTGTGCTATTTCTACTGTGCTCTTTCTTTCACAGTGATTCTCTCTCTTCCTATAGATTGCACTTCTTTTCTTACTTTTAATTGGCCCACACTTGCTCTCAAAGCATGCTTCTTTTCCTATCTTTAATAAAGGTAAAACTTTGCTACATTTTGTGTTTGTACAAAATAAGAAGAAAGAATTTACAGAAAGAGAACCCAGCATGCCAGACCTCAGAAACATATTTTGGAGAAGCCAACCAGGAGGAGGTAAGGCATGCCCTGTTTTATCCCACTCACTTGGTACCACCATGTTTGGCAGCCGTTTTGGATCATCATGTCAATCAGTCACATTGATCTGTGGTGTTAGCCTGCCATTTTGGTTGGACCTGTGAGTAAGTCATGTCATTCTGCCATGTTTCTTCACCATTTTCTTTTTTTTTAAACTGACCTCCTAAACACCAGAAATTTTCATCCTTATGGATATGTGCTAAGCCTCCACTTTTAGGAAGCATATGGACCTCCAGCCTGCTTTTCTTCTGAATTGGATTAGATCTCCTTCTTGTTACCTCTAACAGCAATTCAGGTAATTTAGAAATGGCCTTGAAAGCCTGAGCAAAAACAAAGAGAACTGCCAGTAAATGTCAACTCAAGGGCTGTGAGTATGCAAAGTAGAGCTATCCTTGTACTTAGAAGTTTTTCTCTTAAATGCCAAAGATAGTATCTTTATTACCTTAAACAAAATACTAATATACTAATTTCCAGGATAAATATAAGAGATACTATTTCTAAGGTGGTTATGATAAGGGAGATGCTCCACCTTGCTCTCTTAGGCTGTAGATCACAGGATATGGAGAGTTCTAAGGAAAATAAATAAGCTGGCACCAGCACTACTTGGGCAGAGCATGTTGTTTTCTTACCTTTAGTAAATGTAAAACCTTGCTACCAAAAAAAGTATTTTTGTACCAGACTACTTTTACTTTTTTTAAAACTCATATATTGATTCTGTAAGTTTCAAATTATTTTCTTTTTTTAAAATGTTATTTAAATAGAAAAAAGGGTAGAAACAATACAGAATTTCAAAAAAATAAACAGTAAGAAATCACTAGTTGATAAATTACATATTGTCTTCTTAGATATAGTTGTTCAAGTTACAAAATTAAAGCATACAAAGTGGACATTCAAACAGTGAGGCTGCAAACAGTTCTGCTCAAGGATCCAACAAAAACTTAGCAACATGATTATCAATCCTACACACTTAAACATACATGCAGTTATATCCTTTAGAGCACTTTCTTTTCCTCCTTTTGCTTTTTAAGTCCATTATCTGTTTAGTTATATCGTGTTTCAGCTTTCTCAGTACCTTACTGATCTGTTTGTTGTTGTTATTTACTTTTTAATCACCTTATATAATTCTGTTGCTTTGTTTTTGAGTTTCTCTTTATCCATTTCCCATGGATCAGCTTTGGTAGAGTTGGGAGTTTTTGGAGGTATTTTGTTACTTTGTTATCTCTCTCTCTCTCTTTTTTTTTTATTTTGAAGGTTGTAAAATACAACAGAACAGACAGAACAAAGCCAATTGAGACAGTGCAGTGAAACTGGTACAAGATTTCACAGCAGGTTACTGGGATAACATTAATAGGTACCATAGTATATCTCATTATCTTTGCAATAGTTGTTCTTTCAATCAGGTATAGCAAAATCAAAGGAAATACAGAACATTATAGAACTTATCAAAGCAGAATATTGAATAGAGCAGTACAATTAATCAGCACAAAGCAAAACAATGATAACAATATTTGCCTTCAAAGAGATGGTGGAAGGAAATCCCCCCTATTTGCTACACTGCATATGGTCAACCTCCCAAGAGCTGCTCAGACTTCTGGCACCCATTTATTAACGATGGGGGTGGAGGGGTGGGGGGTGGGAATGGGATATTTGATTCTAAGCCCGCTAGCCACTAGGCTCACAGCCACTTACCAGGGCAGCGAGCTGGTTGCTTGGTTTCCCCGAGCCCTAAGTTCCAACATGACACGGATCTCAGGAGACTCCTTCAAATTATTTTTCTATGATTGTCTCAGCTTTTCTTGTCTGTCAGGACTGGCCTGAGAGTGACCTGAGAGAGATGATGAGCTGCCCAATACAATTGATAAATTCTCCATTAGGCAATAGCTTTCCCCTTGATAAATAAGAAGCAAGGGCAATAAAAAGTTTAATGTAGGACTAAGGTCACCTTGCAGTCCTCTGATGGCCGCTCTGTGTACCAATCTGCATGACTGCCTCTTCAGCCTTAAACTTGAATATTTCATCTAGATTCTTTGAGATTCCTTAAAGTTGTACCTCCAACCTTAAAACCTATATACACAATCTCCCTTTAGATATTTGCTGATATTCACTCCCAGGTCAGCCTGCCTATAGGTAGAGAAATAAAATCTAATCTTCCCCACAGCTTCAGTCTCCCTGGTGGTTCCTCATGTGCGATATTACATTGTCCAGATCAGCAATAAGTGAAAGAGCACATTTTAAATAGTCACCCACAGAAAAATAGTCCTGACACCTCAACATTTCTTGGCTCCTGCTATTTTAGAGTTATCCACACTGATTTGTAAATATCAAATCATGCTAACTGGAGTTTAACAGGTTCCTACCAGCTTGAACCACTGGTGGTACTGTCAGTCATGTACCATTGGTGGTTTTAAGCCAGAGGGAAGGTAATTTGTTTAAATCAGCCACCCAGCAAAAAGGCATAGGAATTATAGCCCCATTAAGAACATTTTAAAAGGTAGTTACAAAGTAGAGAGAATTTTGGTGATGTTGCATATGAGCTTTGATTGGCTTTCAAACTATTCCAGTCTTTCTGTAAACTCTATTCTATCTTTCCTTTTCATTTGAAATAGACCCTTGCACCCTAGTCCACATGGATATACTTTTTTGGTCCATGATGAGCCCCAGATAGACCAAAGACCTCAGCATAACAGCTAAAACGATAAAACTCTGAGAAGGAAACCTTTTCAAAATTGAAGTTAACAACAACTTTATCAATATGACACCAAAAGTAGAACAACAAAAGAAAAAATAAACTGAACTTCATCAAAATTAAAAACTTTTAGCCAGGCATCGTGTTACACACCTGCAATCCCAGCATTCTGTGGGTTAAAGCATGAGGATTGCCAGTTGCCTAGACATTAGTAACTTAGGAAACGTGTAATTTAAAAAAAAAAAAAGTGTTCAGAGAAAAGGCCCTGGGTTTTAATCCTTAGTATAGCAAAACCAAACCAAACCAATATACACACAATTATGCACCAGAATATATAATCAATAAAGGCAGAAGACAATCTATTAAATGGGAGAAAATATTCCTAACTCGTATATATAATAAGAGATTAAAACCTAGAATATATAAAGAACTCTTAAAGCTCAAAAGTAAAAGAATGTGATTCCCCCAAAATTAATAAAGGACTTGAAAAGACATTTCTACAAAGAAAGTATTCAAATGACCATTAAGTGTATGGAAAGATGTTCAACATTAATAGCCTCTAAGGGAATGCAAGTCAAAACCACAACGAGAGCCTGGGTTTATAGCTTAGCAGCACAGCGCCTGCCTGGCAAGCATGAGATTTGATTCCTGGTAAAAAACAAACAAACAAACAAACAAATAAAAACACAATGAGATACCTATACTTCATACCTACTAGAATGGCTACAATTTTAAAAATAGAAACAACATATTAACCAATATGTGGAGATACTGGAACCCTTTTAGTTTGTTAGTGTTGATGGAAAATAGTGCAGTTGTGGTTGAAAACATTTTGGTGATTTTTTTAAATGTTAGGCAGAACTACCATAAGACCCAGCAATTCCATTCCTAGGTATATGTCTAAAAGAATTGAAAACAGGGACTCAGAGAGATATTTATATACCAATATTATTCACAACAGCAAAAACATGGAAACAATCTAATTGTCTCTCAGTCAGGATAACAAATAGGCAAAATTTGGTATATTCACCCTCATAAAAGGAATGAAATTCTGGAACTGTTACAGTGTAGATGGATGATAGTGAAAGACCAATGAGCCAGAAAATAAGCCAGACAGTGAAAGACAAATATTGTATGATTCCACTTATATTATGCAAACTCACAGAGATAAAAAATAGAATAGAGGCTATTAGGAACTGGAGAAGGGGGAAGAAGAGTTATTATTTAATGGCTACAGAGTTCTTGGAAGGGATGATGAAAAATGTCAAGTATGGACAACGCAATGGTTATATAATACTGTGAATGTATTTAATGCCATAAATGATACACTTATGAATGGTTAAAATTATAAATTCTATAATTATAAATACTATTTTACCATACTAAAAGAGTAAAAGAATGAGAAGGAAGGGTGGGAGGGAAGAGAGGGAAGGGAAGGGAAGGGAAAGGAAGGGAAGGGGGAGGGGGAGGGGAAGGGGAAGGGAAAAGGCAAAGGGAAAGGAAAAAGGAAAGGAAAGGGAAGAGAAGGGAAGCGAGAGAAAACCCTCTAGGTTTGGCGGTGGAATCCCAACCAGACTCTCTGCTTTGCTCACCCAGAAGAGGAAGAGAGGAAGCAGTCTTGGTTAAAATATCACCAAAGCTTTTGTGAATCAGGAGAGGGATTGAAGAGAGGGGAGGGGAATGGAGTAGGTGAGAAGCAAGATATATCATGTACATGTACAAATTCCTTATGATGAATGTTATCATTATGTATATCTAAAATGTACCAATAAAATAAAAAAATTGAGAAAAATCCACGGACTTGCTTTCCTCCCTTAATTTTTATAGATTTTTCTTAAAACAATATTTCTTCTTTTGCTATTTGGCTGTAGAACCATTTCCAAAAGGCATGAATAGTTGTTTTTGTTTAATTTTCACTAGCTTCACTGAGGAGTGTATTAGTTGAGTTACTCACTCAGAAGCTGATATACGATGCCCTTGTATTTTAAATTTACCTAAGTCATTTAATTTGGTGGACTGTCAGCATTTGTGTATTGCTTGTAAAATTAAATCTTTAGGATTAAAATATTTTCTTAGAGAAATACGGTGACATTAAATTAAAGTAATCCATCAAAAAATGGGATTTTTATTAACTACCACTATCCTGATTTTTTTAAGTTAAAGCTTCCATATTTGTATTATTTTAGAGAAAAGGAAAAGCTCTCCAGAATCCTGATCGCATTGAGTGAGTGAAGGTTTTGTTTATGAACATAGTGGCTGTATTAGTGAAGTTTCCCACTTTTGAGACACAATGTCCAGTATCCGTTACTAAAGGAGAAGAGGTTTACTTTGGCTCATATATGTCAGAGGATTCAGCGGATGATCAGTTGGCTCCAACAAAGAAATGTCACGGAGGAAGGGTGCAGCAGAGCAAAGATGCCCAGCTCCTGGAGGTGGACAAGCAGAAAACAGAAAGGAAGGGGCCAAGGACAGATGTAGACCCCAAGGCCACATCTTCATGACCCACATCCACACATACTCAGAAGCATGCTCCATTGATTCCTTGGGCCTCAAAGCCAATCAAGTTGATGCAATCAAATTTAACTGTTACAGTGGTCATTTGCTCTGTGTGCCTGACAGTGAAAGTTTCTGTATCAGCCAGTGAATGAATGAACCCATTTTTTCAGAAATGCTCTCTTAGTTTGGGCTGTTATAACGAATTGCTGTGGACTGGACCGGCTAAACTACAGTTTATCTTTCATGATTCTGAAGGCTGGGAAATTCAGGATTATAGTGCAGGCAAAACTGGTGTCTGGTGAGGGCCTTTTCCTGGCTCTCACTATATTCTCCACAGTGGGAAAACAGCAAGCTGGGTCTCTGGCCTCCTCTTATGAGATTTCTAATCCTCCTTATGAAGGTAATGGCCTCCCAAAGGTCCCTCCTTCAAATACTATCGCATTAAGATTAAATTTCAACCAATTGTAGAAATCACATTCAGTTCATAACCAATGCATCCTTTTCAAAAAATTTTTTTCTTAAGTGTAGGAGTCCAGAATTTTTGTGAGGAATGGTATTTCAGCCTTTGTATTAGGAATAGTTTATGAAGTCGAGCATTAGTTATTTTGACAAAAAGACAGCGTGTTTATTAGATTACCTTTACTGAAACAATGATTTAATCTAATTGCTGAAATAATACAGTCCAGGGAAGAAGAAAAAAATTGATATTACTGAGCATTTACTATGTGCTAGAACTACAAATATTATTTTGTTTAACGCATAAGAATATTTATGAGTTAGGAATTATTAATGTCTTTTTTTATACTGGGGATCAAATTAACAACCATGCACTTACCAGACAGGTGCTTATGCCACTGAGCTAAATCCCCCACCCAGAAATTATTAGTGTCATTAAGGTTGGTTAACTAATACTTGAAGTTTGTTTTTTTTCAAGGTCATTAGTAAGTAAACTGGAGAATTTTCAAGAAAAGAACCCATTGGAACAGGGCAGTCATGACAGACTGTGGGTCCTAGATGTCAGAGGCAGGGTGTTTCAAAGACAGGATTAGCCAGGAGTGGCACTCGGGAGTCTGAGGCACAAGACTGCTGTGAGTTCAATGCCAGCCTGAGCTGCATAATGAAACCCCGTCTCAAAAAAAAAAAAAAAAAAAAAAAAAAAAAAAAAAAAGACAAAGATAGAATCTTTGTCTATTTCTGAAAGAGAGACATCATTGATTTGTTGATATTTTACCATCTACAGAAATTTTTTCTGTGAAAGCATTCTGTGCCAATTTTCAGAAAACGATTGTGTTAAGGAAATTTTACAGGAAAATTTAACTTTTATAGTTGTTTATATTTATAGTGTAAGAGTACATTGTTAAGGTTTCTGCACTTTCATTAAACAGAAAAGTATCATCACATTTTAAAAAAGATTTATTTCTGAAACTTAAATTTTATTTCTGAAATAAATTCAAGATAATATTGCCCTCAATAGTGTCCTTATGATCTTCCCCACCGGGTACTGAAGATTAAACCGAAGTCTTTCTGAGTTACATCCTCCATCTTTTTTATTTTTATTTTGAGGCAGGGTCTTGCTAAATCCTTAAAACTACTTAGGCCACCAAGTTAAATTGTAATCCTCCTGCCTCAGCCTCCTAGAGTGTTGGCATTACACTAGTTGCCACTTTATTGTGATACCCCAATAAGTAATACACGTAAAACGCTTTGTAGGTAATAAGAAAACGGAGGTCTCAGAGTTAAGGCTTCTGTGAGAAAGGCCAGTGGAGGGATGCTTTGGGAGTGGGGAGTAGCATTTTGGGGCATTGGAAAGACAGGCTACATTAGAAAAGAGGTATTACTTTACACTCAAGATCAAGGTCTGTACTTAAGAAAACTGAAATGTATGACCTTTACATACATGGATATAAGAGCTTTACACCCAAGATTGGGGTCTGTATTAATGAAAATCGATCCAGTATCGCATGAGCAATATATTCTTCAAAGCCAATCCTAACCGACTGGAGAAAACTGGAGAGGTGCAAGGGGGGGCGGGGGCCCGCGATCCATTGCTTGGAGCTCGGCTGAGCCGGGCTGGGGTCCTCCGAGGGCAGGTGGATCGGCGCTCGGCCTCAGACCGCGGGCGGGCGCTGAGGACCGCGGATGCCCGTCGCGGAAGGTGGGGCCCGACCCCGCCGCAGGGCCGTGCTCGGTCTACAGAGCCGTCCGCCTTCGGGCAGCGGGCAGTGGGCAGCGGGTGGTGAGGCGGGGTGAGGCCAGGGCGGTCACTGGCGGCCCCGGCCCAGCCCCAGACCCCGGCCAGCCGGCTCCGCGGCCGCCTTCCTGTCAGGGCGCCGAGGTCCTCGTGGTGTAGGGCGGGCGCGCGCGAGCGCGGCAGTTCGCTGAGGCCGCGCAGCCTAGAGGGCAGCGGCGGCGTTTTGCACTGGTGGCTTGCGGAGCCTCGTGTGCCTGTGTCCCCGCCGGGGCGGTCTCTGCTTCTCAGCCACCTGTGTGCCCGGGCTGAGAGACAGGCCGCTGCGCGGGAGGCTGAGGCGCGCGGGAGGCTGAGGCGCGCGGGAGGCTGAGGCGCGCGGGAGGCTGAGGCGCGCGGGAGGCTGAGGCGCGCGGGAGGCTGAGGCGCGCGGGAGGCTGAGGCGCGCGGGCCGAGTCTGGGCGGCCGGCGTCTCTTCCGCTCTCCGCCTCGTAGGCGCTGGCGGGGACCTGGGCGCGAGTGCCTGCACTTTGCCAAGTTGCCTCCTGGTCTTTGGGTGCTCGATTATTCCGCCCAGTGTTGGCCCCTACTTCTTCACTGACCTAGGGTTCCTAGCAAATCAATTATACCATTTTGGGTACTTCTGAAGTAAGCGTATTTGCAAGGGTAAATATTATGAACAGTGAGTACCAAATCTGAATATGCTATCAAGTAAGGGTTATAGAAAATAAGAAAATGCTGAATTATCATCTCTATAGAGTAGGTGTGAGTCCTTCCTACAGGTAAAACGAAAGAAAACAAAACAAAAATAGTCGCAAAAAGTTTAAGAATAGACTCAAACTACTTGGGATGATGTTATCTATTGTGCTTTGCAATATGCTGAAACAAAAACTGTAATAACAAATTTAACATGGAAAGCTAGAAAATTTGAATCCAAACCTACAACTTAAGTTAATTCAAAATTTAGCCATCTTTTTCTTCACAAACGCATACTGAAATGTAGCAAGGTTCCTTTCAAGGCTTTTTTTTTTTTTTTTTTTTTGAGACGGTTTCATTATGCAGGTTGGGCTGGCCTTGAACTCACTTTGTAGCCCAGGCTGGCTTAAAACTCACAGCCATCCTCCTGCCTCAGCCTTCCGCGCGTGCACCACTATACCCTGCCAAAAATCATATTTTTAAATTGTAAAGTTTTTGGGGGTAAATATTTTAGAGTTAACTAAAAATAGTTTTTATTGAAAATTACTTTTATAAATTGATCATTGCTAATGTATGTATCCCACGATGAATTTGCATGGATAATTACTATATGTCAAACACTGCTCTAGGTTATTATAACGTATTAATGAGCATAAAGCCCCTGCTTGGACCTGAAGGAGAAAGGTATAAAACAAGTACATAATATCGGTTATCAACTAGTGCTATCAAGAAAAATAGTGCAGGATGAGAGAGTAGAGAAATTTTAGATAAGGATTATCTTTTTTTCTATAGGAATATATCAGAACTAAAAAGCACAATTATAATATAAAGTTTTTATTCTAAACCAAAACATATTATCTTTCATGATAGAACTGGAAAGCAAGAGTTCTTATAACAATATTTGCTGTTTACATAGGAGGATTTTTATATACTTTATGTCCCATTTTTTCCCAAAAAGTTCTTTGAGTTTGTAGGGGTTTTTTGTTATTTGCAGTTTAGTTTAAATAATTCAAGTGTATAAATGCTAGCCTTAAGATTTTCTGCTTAACTTCTGAGATAGCAAAACTGCATAAAAGTCTGGTGAGTTTTATTTGTAAAAGTTTTTTGTTCTTTAAAAATGCATAGTTCTAAAATTAGGAAAAATTACTTTTTGAACAATATAGAAAATGACTAGTATTTTAATTTATAGTTTTCAAATAATTGTTCAAGTTCTGAAATTGGTTGTATGCATAAAGGTATTAAAACTCTGTGAGTAGTCTGGGGGTGTAGCTGAGTGGAAGAATACTTACTTCATATGTATAAAGCCCTAGGTTCGATCCCCAGTATTGCAAACAAACAAAACAAGACAGCTTCTGTTAGTATATTTCCGAACAACTCTTTTGTCTCCTATGCTATTATTCTAAGCTTTTATTTTTTTCTGAGTGAGTGCTCTGCTTCCTATGTTACTATTCTAGGCTTCTAGTTTTCATTAGTGGTCTAATTGCTTTAGACATTTATAAAACCACACTAGTTTGCTTCATTTTTTACTATTCTTGTTGATAATCGAGTGATTAATAAATTAAGAAAAAGAGGACAATTAAAAATGTTGGGGAAGGAACCCAGTGACTAAAACAAAATGAAAAACCTCGCAATACAGTATTCTAGATCAGTCCTAAAGTGTTTGCAGGTTTAACATTCTTACCTGTACCATTTTCTCAAGAGATGAACATGGGTACATTACTTCTTTTCTTACATCACTTCTGCTTATGTCTTATGCCAGTATCAGGGAAGTCTCAATGTTGGAAAGACATAATCTAAATTAGCAATGAAGCTTTCTCCACAAGATGGTGCTTGTATAGTTTCTTTGATTTAAATTTATTATGAGCACAAATTTGCAGTATATTAACTACCACAGAAAAATATAAATAACTTATGTTTTATGATCTGTGTCTGATTTCATTTCACATACAGAATGTTATATAAGTGTTTCAGAATTTAGAAAAATTGGGATGTATTGATGTACAGGGGACAGTTACTGAAATGAGAAAAAGAGCAGCATATGCCTGTAGAAACAGTAACTTGAAGGTTGGCTAAGAATTTGCCATGTGGAAAATGAAAGAAATTGCATTGGTACAATATGAACAGGGGCACAAGTGTGAAAATTCGTAAATGAGTAGAAGAGCAAAGAATAATGAATTTCATTATTGAGGCATTTTGGAGAAAATTGTAGAAGATGAAGCTGGAAGACTTGTCTGTGGTGGTTGGTATATTATGCTAGATATTCTGGAAAATTAATGATTAGTTATCCAGAAACATTTTTCTATATCTTTGCACATAAAGTATAAACTACTTTTCTATATCCTGTAGATTTATGACAAAGTCCAGTTTTCAACAATGCTAAGATCAAATGACTACTTGTTTCCTGTGGATAGTATGTTTTTTGAAAACCCAGATGAAGTTGAAAAGTAAGTCTGCCTCAGCAGAATGGTAATATAGTGTATTATTTTAGATTTTTAAAAATTTTAAACAGTTTTAATTTTCTCTCAGTACATAATGAAGGGACAACAAATGATATTTTAGTTACATATGTGGAAAACATGGAATTCAAATATAAAGAAACTAAGTGAAGTTTAGCGTATTAAATATTGCCATTTTCAAAGTAGATTCTTGCCTGTTTACCTTTCATCTGTTTGCATTTCTGTTTCATTATTTCTGGCCAAGGTAAAGACTAGAATTAATAGAGCATATCTTAGGTCAAAAAATGATGGTACCTTTTGGAAATAGAATGGAAAGTGCCAAAGGCCAAATGTGCTAGGAAAATTCAACAGTAGGCAGGAAGTATGAATGGAAATAACATGCAAGACCAAAGACAACAAGAATAGAAAGTTGATAGTCTCCTAAATATGACCTTGTATAGATTTTATGTGAATTGCTCTCAATTCTAAATTTTCGGTGTGGTCCTATTGTATTAACCTGTGCGAATGAATCATTGTTTCCTTTAATTTTAATCACATTTATTCAAATATTAACTCAACTATTAATTGGTGAAAGGGACATTAAACAGAATGAAATAAATGTTTACTTCAAAAATTTTAAGTCTAAGGACCGGGGATTTGGCTCAGTGGCTTAAGTGCCTGCCTGGCAAGTTGTGAGGTCATAAGTTTGATACCCTGGCGCTAAAATAAATAAATAAATAAATAAATAAAAGTCTAGCTGAGGTTAAACATACATATGGAAATGTCATTACTAAATAATGTGACTATGTAATTCATCATATAGGCTGGAATATTTTTGATAAATGTATCCAACTAGGGAAGCAGAAGTTAATCAGAATTGACCTAAGCACATTTTGGAGCATATGGTTATCTTTCTAACAATACAAAATAAAAAGATGTGCAAAGTGCTTTGCACATCTTTTTTCTGTAGTAAAGTTCCTGCAATAAAGTTTCTGATTCTGTGCAAAGTCATCTTATGGAAGATGATCAGGTCAGACTTTATGGTAGTAGAAACTTCAGGAGGTTTGGCATTTGAAGGCAGAGTGTTATAGAAAAGAGCAAGAGAGAAAGAAAGAGAGATAAAGGCAAAGATGGAGATAGGACAATTCTAAGTTCTTTTAGGGGATAGTGTATACAAACAATTTCTGCAGTAAATAATTCTTAAAGGAGAAATAGTGGAACATAAAGCTTAAAAATATCAATGGAGGGTAGATTGTTTTGAGTATTAAATGCTAGGATAAGGATTTTTAGAATATATTTTTTTTAAAAAAATAATTCTCTGTGTGTTAAAACCCATGTATTTAAATCAACAAACTTTCTTGAACAGAATATTTAATTATAAAAAAACATTGTGCCACGTACTACTGATGTAAATGAAAATAAAAAAATCAAAGCCCTAGGTGTCTACAATCTACAGGGAGTATCAGATCTATTTGCCTATTTCTTTCTGTCCATATTGCTAATAAATCTGTCTATGTACACAATACAGTAAGGACTAAGAGAAATATAGGTTGAGTCTACAAGAAGAGAGAAAGGAGAAAATCTTTGAGAAACTATGGAAATTTCTTAGAAAAGGTAAAATTTGAACTGTGCTTTGAACAAATACAGGGTCTAGTGCCTAAAATCCTACCTGGTAGTTAGGATTTGTAGTACTTAGTAAATAACTATTGAATAGGTTAATGAATTGATACAATACTGGAATTTTTTAAGTGGATGTACATGGTAAGCAGAATAAAGGAAATATCTTTGAATAAAAATGTGGCACAAAAACTATTATTACCTGTTAGGTGCTGTGTTACTCATCTTTTTGTCACTGTCAAAAAACTTGAGGTAACAACTCATAAGAAGAAAAGATTGATTTTGGCTCACAATTTTAAAGGTTTTAGTCCATGGTCAGTTGGCCTTTTGCTTTTGGATCTCTGGTGTGTACTTCACAATGGCATATATCATCATGTGATAGAGGAAGCTCTCACTTTGGAAGCAGGGTGGCAAAGAGAGACAGGAAGCAGCTGAGGTTCCAATGTCCCTTTTATGAGCATACCCCCAGTGACCAAATGTACTCTCACTTGACCCTAGCTCTTAAAGGTTCAGCTCCCTCTCAAATAGCCCCAGGACTTTCAACACACAAGTTTTTGGGGCCACTTATTCAAACTATGGCAGGTGTATAACAAGCAGTTCAGGTTGACTTGGACTAAAAGGTATTTATAGGAGAATTAAAACTAAGCTAGTCTAATCCCAGTAGTTTAATATAAATTTAACATTATTTTGGAGCCATTGAAGGATTTTGAATGTGGTAGAAATGTGTAAAATATGTTAGAGAGGAAGGCTAGATTCAGTGTGGGCTGTTAAGACACGAGTGTTCTCAACCAGACATAAATTGATTAGAATTTTGGTTACAATAGTGACAAAAAGTAAATGATGAATTTGAGAAATTATTGTTATTATATGTTATTGTTATAAGAAATTTTTATAAATTCAATAAGACCTGAGAGTTCTTTTTATATAGTGAGTAAAAAATATTATAATGGTGGATTTTGGTACTGTGAGAATGGTAGCAACTGTAGAAAAAATAGGGAAATTATAGAAAAGCTTAATTTTATGAGGGCGTAGAATAGTAGAGCTTGATGTACATCTCTTATTTCTCTCTTCTCTTTCTTGATTTTTGAAATGTTCTTTGCAGAAAAGAGTTAACTGTAGTTCTAAGCTGCTACTCTTGAAAAAGGACTGTTTGCAATGGTGGCCTTTGAAGTCTGAAAACCTAGATTTCAAGAAGGTTCCCACCATTACTGATAAAGTAGTTCCCTGTATGTAAACTGCATGTCCAAATAATATGCTTTAACCTAAACACCTGCTTTTCTTCTGGGATTTTGAAATTTATTGTTACAAGTTATTTATTAGCATCCAGTTAAAAGACCTGGATACTGAGTCCCTAATAAGCTTCCCTCCCTGGTAAGATTTCACATACAAATATGTTGTGGTAGCTCATTACTTAGAGCAGTGGTGCCAAACCTATAGCACATGTGTTGCCATGGGCTTCTTTATATCATTGAAAGCTATACAAGTCTCACCATCACTGATACAAAGCATTAAATGTGTCCTGTGTGACTTCACAAGACAGAGCCTTGTGCTTGGTTCCCTTGGATTCTGTCCCATAGCTAGGAGTAGGACTATATGCTGAGTCTTACGAGTCATGCTAGGGAATTGTTGAAGTGGATATGATCTAGGGAATCCTTTGAGACAGTCCTAAATTTCAAATGATCTGGCCTGTTTTCTGACAGTTTGTCAGATATTGTCAGGTAATGTGTTCTAGGTTTTTTATTTGGAAAATGTGGTCATAATAGCTATGTGCTAGGCACTATGAGAAGCAGAAAAGTAAAGGATTGATTGTCTCATTTCAGAGAGTTTAACATTCCTAAATAAAGAGAAAAGAAAGAAATCTTAAAATCCTTGGGACTTGGGATAGGCAGACTACTCTTCTCAACTATATTTCCTGTTTCCCAATCCTTGCCTTTTTGCCCTAATGAAGGACAAGTCAGCTTTGGTGGGAAAGCAAACATTAAAGCAGTATCAGTTAACAGAATCACAGGTGAAAAATGAGGGGTAAGGATGTCAAAAGTGTGGCCCAAGTCACATTAGTTATTGTAGACTTAAAGGCATTTTAGATCTCACCTGGTTTCTTAGATTTTCTATAGTTTATTGATAGTTTTGGACTAAGACTATTTGGGTTAAAACATTAATTTGTAGTAATGTTCTAGAATACCAGTAATGGTGTTGCATACACATTGATGATACGTGATTATGGGTGAGTTATGTTATAATTTGTTATATGTAATTGTTAAAAAGTAGTAATGTTTGAACATAGATTTACCACTTTTTTTAAAAGATTGGAATAGGTTTAAGTTTCCTTTCACAAGCATCTTAAATGAATGTGTTGGAGTTGTAGCCATTAAGTTGCAGATCTCATACAGTATTATCATTAATCCCTTAACACACGGGAAAAAAAGTGTTAAGACTACTCCTGCTGTATAGAGATAAATCAAAGTTAGTTAGATTGAGATAATTAGTTGAGATAAACAGAAAGTTAGTTTACAGAATGTTTATCTCAGAATTTGTGATTGAGTATGCTTAATAATATGTGATGTCATATCTTAAATAATATATATTCACATTTTTATATTTTGTATAGCTTTCCAGACAATGAAAAATCATTGGATTGGTTTCTCCCCTCTGCTCCACTGATTTCAGAAATTCCAGATACTCAGGACTTAGAGGAAGAAATAGAAAGACATAAATTGTTAGGTAAATTATTATGTGTTTATTGTGAAACCAAACTCATGCAGATCATGTCAACATAAAAAAAATTAATAACATTAAAATATTAATTCCTTTATTTTAATGGAATAAAATGAAAGAGACTTCTCTTCAAAATAGTGTTTATCAAATATTAGACACTAAAACACCTTCTCCATACACAAATTCATGTGCATATACATAGTATACAGTTGGGTTTTTTTTGTTCTATGAATATTTTTCCCCTTACCGTTAAAATTCCTATCACTGATGTTCAGTTTTTCTTTGCTTTTTTACTAAAGGTAAGATCCTCTGGGGGCCAGATATCTAATGTATACTGAGTGAAAAAAAGCAATAAGCAGACAATTATATATAGTTTGAGAATATTTTTATAAAAATCAGAAAACAGTCATACTCAGGCTGGGATACAGCTCAGGGACAGAGCGGGTCAGCATTTGTGAACCCCGAGTTTAACCCCTAGAACCAAAGAAATAATCATGTTTGAACAAGTGTGTCATGTAATGTGATATTTGTGGTACGATTTTTGTTTTGTTTTGGTACCAGGGATTGAACTCATGACCTCATGCTTGCCAGGCAGGCACTTATGCCACTGAGCTAAATCCCCAGCCCTTTTGGTATGTTATTTCTTAAATTGAGTGATAGGTTCATGTATATATATTTGATTATTAAGCCTCATAATTTACCTATATGCTTTGTATTTAAAAATAAATAACACTGTTGAATATGTCAAGTAGTATTTAGCAAGCATAAAATACATGTAGTATATGTATAAATGGATAGGATAGCAAATTTGTGCTGATGAGTCTGCTAAAGTCTGCCTAAACCGTCCATCGATTCTTGAAAAGTCACTAAAGATACCTTTAAAATTTCCATCACTCTGATAAAACAAATTTCTTTATCTTGATTTTAGGAGCAAGATTATAAAATTAAAAGCATTGTATCATGTAAATACTGTATCATTGGGTAGCATTTCATGATTGGTCACTGTATTTCTGCATGTAGATTATGTGGAATTTTGAATTTTAATTGCTTTTATATCATTTGTAGCTAAAGTATTTAAATATTACATTTACCTGTTCCTTTCAAGCCTATTTTATAATGTAGATTCAATATGCATTTTGAATTTAGTTTTAATAATTCTGAATTAATTTCTTAGCCCCCTTCAAAAAAATACTACCTATATGTATTTTATTATATGTATTATAAAATATCATATATAAACCATATATAGTATTACAGTAATTATAAGTTACTATAATAATACTTTTTGCTTTCATATGTAACTAGTAATTCTTTTGAAAGTTTTTAATAAGTCTTTCCATTGTAATTTCGAAAATTTATTTTCATGAAAAATACATAATAATTAATATGTTCTATTTTTATAGGTAAGGGAAGGAAGCCAAAACTGTTAACATCAAATTTAAAGATTACTAACAGAGATACAAGTTATATTTTGCCAACACAAAAATTTAAATTTGTCTCTAATAAATATGAACAAGATTATCTAAATTTTGGACAAGTAGATAACACTGACTTATCACATGTTTCTGAAAAATTGACATATGGGTCTTCTCAGAGGTATGAAAATCACACAGGCATGGAGATAGCATTTGAGATGAGTGTTCCTGATGATACAAAATTAGTTAATATTATAGAAGATCAAGGAGAAAGCACATCAGCATTCCGAAAAAGGTAATTAGTTAAATGAAGTAAATATTAGTCATTGAATACATTTGAATATTTATGTATACATTCAGAAGTATTGATATGACAGAATCTGAATGAGAAAAATAGTAGCAAAAGTAAAATCTAGTATATGTTAAACATTCTGTTAGATCTGGGATTCCAGTCATGATTTCTTGCTTTCAGAGGGATAAATAGCAAATAACTAAAACTAATTGACTGTTTAGTATGACAGTTATTTTGATGAAGTATATGGTTAGAGCAGAAGTTCTGAAACTTTTTTGTCAATATCCTTTTACATTTAAAAATTATGGAAGATTCCCAATGAGATTTCATTTGGGTGGGTTATATCAATAACCATATTAGAAATTAAAATATGAAAATTTTAAAAATGTATTTGCTAATTCATCTTAAAATTATACTAATGCCATTACTAGTTAACTCAAATAGTGTATTTTTATTTTAAAAATTTTTCATTCATCAGCAGGTAAGTGGATTAAAAATAATATATATACATATATATATATGTGTGTGTGTGTGCGTGCGTGTGTATAGGTATATATACATGCATACAGACCATAGTTTAGGATGGTTTGACTAATAATTTTTTTACTTGAAATTAGTATAAAAGCAGTGTGAAGTAATCATATTTCAAATTTTTAGTTTTGGTCTTGTCTCATTCTAGTATTATATATTACCATAATTTCTCTTGCTGGACAGTGACTCATTGCAGCTCCCTGTCAACCATGCAGTCACAAGAGTAACAACCAATACTCTCTAATATACATTGATTTTTACTAGGTTAGATGTATTAAATACATTTTTGACTTACATTGGGTTTATTAGGATACACCCCAATGTAAGTCAAATACCATCTGTATGTGCAATGGAATGCTATTCATTCATAAAAAGCAGAAAATTCTGTTGTTTGTAAGAACATAGATAAATTTAAATGTTATGTTAAATGAACTAAACCAGACACAGAGACAAGTAACATGATCTCATTTATATGTAGAATCTTAAAAAGGTGAATTAACAGAGGTAGAAAATACTGCACTTATCAGCTCCTGGGGAAACAGGTATAAGGGGAAACAAAAGATATTAGTAATAATACAGAGCTACAGTTAGGAGTACTGGGTAGTTTTTGGGATGATTTGATCTGCTGAAATATTTCAGTTCATTTTCTTTTTTGGAGGAAAGAAGAATTAGGGCATGCAAACTTGTCCAAGCAATTTGGGAAGAAAACTGCATATATTATCTGGTACTTTCTGTGGGGCTAAATGCTATTGCTGACAATTTTTAATTCATGGCAAGTTTGTTGATTTTTTTCTTATAAGTTTAATAAGTGTTTATATATTTTTATAACTAATCATTTTGGTTAAATTTAACCACTATTAAGTGAGTTGCTGTGAGTATATTTAGTGACTTTTCCCCTTTTTGCTTAGCATTTTACTAACTTTAGTCAGTAATTAATTACCTATTGTTGTATATAATTATTCTAAAACTTAGTTGCTTAAGATGGGAAACATTTTTATTTGGAGGATGCAGTTTATTTCTCAGCGTTCCTTTGAGATAGGAACTTAAGAGCAACTTAAGTATTGAGATTTTTGGCCTGTGCTGTCTCATAAGAATGAGATACTGGCAGCCTCTCTCAGAGCTACAGTCAAAATACTATGCTGTCTGGTCATCTTGCCAGGGACTATAGGATCCATTTTCTTTTTCATTAGTGTTTGTTTACAATACATATTAATGATGTCCATTTAGGGGAATTGGCCCATGCATATAATATACTTTGATCTGTTTTCAAGTTGACTTACCTTGATTAGGGGCTGGGGATTTAGCTCAGTGGCATAAGTGCCTGCCTTGCAAGTGTGGTCGTGAGTTTGATTAAGAAAAAGGGGGGGGGGACTTACCTTGATTAGACTAAAGTTGGTGCTGGTTGTTGACAGAAGGCCTCAGTACCTCTCCACATGGGTCTTTCCATAGTGTTGGCTCATGATCATTCTTATAATTAGAGTCCCACAAAGTTAACTATCTAAGAAACCTTGAAAAAAGGATGATGTATTTTATGACCTAACCTTGGAATTCACATACATTTGTACTCTTGAAATACTCTAGTAGTTACATACGCTAGTCCTGACTTAATAATCCATTTGGTAAGAGACTGCAAAAGAGTGTGAAAGATCCTCAGGGATATTTGGGGGACTGTCTACCACCAAAGGATTTATGTGAATTTTAGTGAAAAGATATAAATCAATGATAAGAATCAGCAAGTAATATTTTAGGAGAATGATTAACTTTTTGTTTTAATAAGCTATAATCTGTGGATATTTTAAAGAAGTAATTTTATGGTAGGTTTTCACATTCTAAACAACTAAAAGTGCAAAACGTGATTTTTGGTTTGTTTTGTTTTCAGATTATTTAAAATATGTGACAATATACATGGAAGCACTTATTCTAATGACAGTGGAAACATGAATTCTGACATTGACTCAGTGAAAAATTTCCAAACAGAAATGAATGAAGAGGAATCATGGAATTATAGCAATAATAAGCAGAAACTTCAGTATTGTAAAAGCATGTTTAAAGCAAATGACACTTTTCCTGGTTCTGAAATTGGAGGTGATATTTTCAGAGTACCATCTCTTTCCATTGCATTGCAGCCTCATGATGCTCAAGGTAATTTCTTGCTTTTTCACTTGGTTTTATAAAAATAGAAACTAATCTATAGTTCTTATCATTAGGAAGAATAAAAAATACAGTTAATTTGAGTAGGTTATCTTTATGTGTAATTTCTGCATTTTATGCTTCATTAAGTCTATTTTTGAGTAATTTTAAATTTATCAATAATAAAAAGTATTTAACTTTCACTGAAGCAGTTTTTAATTAAAAAAGCTTCTTTAAATATCCATATGAGTATATAGTTGTTTTTGTTTTTGTTTTTAGGTGTAGCCAAAAATGGCTTAGGTTCCTTGAAGGCTGTCACAGAAATTCGTATCCTTTAAATTAATTTAGTTTATATCCTTTTTTATGAATTTTAAATTTTATTACATGCTTATAATTCATGCAGTTTATAGTTATTTTGGGAGTGTTTACATATACATGGTATAGCTTGTTTTTGTTTTTGCTTGTCTTTTTGAGACAGGGTTTCACAATGTAGTTCAAACTGGCCTTGAATTTACTTTGTAACCCAGGCTGGCCTTGAACTCACAGCAATCTTCCTGCTTCAGCTTCTTCAGTACTGGGATTACAGGTGTGTGCCACCATGCCCAGCTGCTTGTTTCTTCTCTTTTTTTTTCTTAACTCATGTTAGTGTTTATATTAATTGAGGCTATTGGGTTCCTATACCTGGCACATCTTTATTCCTCTCATGTTCCCTTCCCCTCCTCATTATTCCTCATCCTTGTTCCTTTGGACTATTTCCCTATTGCAAAAGATCCATCACCTTGTTCCTTTTTATCCATCCTTTATAATTTTCTTTGTTTGTACTTTACCTTATTCAGATGAGATACCATATAGTCTTTAAGTTTGTCTGTCTGGTTAATTTTACTTAACATTGTATTTTCCAAGTGCATTCATTTTCATACAAATGTCTCAAATGTGTCATTGTTATAGCCGAATACTATTCCATTATGTATAGATACTACATTTTCTTTTTATAGTCATTTGTTGATGGGTATACAGGCTGCTTCTAGGATTCACCTGTTATAAATTGTGCTGCTATAAACATTGGTACGCATATATCGCTGAAGCGTGATGACTTAAGCTCCTTGGAGAAGATACCTAGCAGGAGGGTAACTGGATCATGTGGAATTTCTTTGACAATCTCCATACTGATTTCCATAATGGCTGTATTAGTTTGCATTTTATCAACAATGCAACAGAATTCTTTTTTTGCCACAGCCACTCCAGCATTTGTTATTGTTTGATTTCCTAATGATTGCCATTCATTTTAGACTAACGTGGAATCTTAGACTTGTTTTAATTTCTTTTATGACCAGAGACATTGAAAATTTTTTCAGATATTTGTTGACCATTTGGATTTCTTCCTCTGTGAAATGTCTGTTCATTTTTCTCACCCATTTCTTGACTGAGTATTTAATTTTACGTGATTTAGTTTTTTGAGTTCTTTGTATTTCCTAGATATTAGTCCTCAGTTTTGCAGTGTTTTATATTTATGGGCCATATTTTAAAATACTTTGTTTCATTGTTTTCCTATTCATTTATTTTGGTTGATAAAGAAAAGTGAGTCTGTTGGGTCATGTAAGAGATTTGTACATATGATAGTTTTCAAGTGTGGTCTGCAGTCTGGTGGCAGTTTGTGAACTGCTTATCACCGGTATATGAGATAATAGAGATATTTGATTGGTATTATGGACAACATTGACCATATTTACCTACAGTTAGATACAGATAATTTTTTGTAATTTGGGTAGGAAGAGCTATATTGAACAGATACAGATAATATCTTGTATTTTGGTTGAGATCAGCCATATAGAGTTAAAATGAATAGAAGTAAAGAAAATTGAATACTTTATGGATTAGGTGCATTTTTTTACAAGTCTAATATTTGAAAGACTTGTAAAAAATTCTGGCAGTATTTAATACCCTGTGCATCCCTATGCTAGTGCACTTTGTGTTATTATTATTCACTAGCTGGTTGTAAGGCTATTTTCTCATTACCTAAGAACTACTTGAAGACAAGGGCTGTGCTTTATTTATCTATTTCCCAATACTTTGAAAAATAAAGTCCATAAAGTTAGAAAGTTGTTCTAGCAAATGAATATCAATGACCAATGAAATTAGAAAACTGTGGAATATGTTTGGAACAAATAAACTTTGACGTTTGGCTGTAATGAGACAGATAAAAGGAGTAGTAGGGGATGATCTTGAATAGGTACCTTAGGATTGTATCACTTAATGCTGTGAATAAAAGGGTCAAATTTTTAAAAAATATTTTCCCTGGCTTTGTTAAAGTATAATAGGTAAAAATTACACATTTTTGAAGTCTGTAATAAAATGTTTTATTATTATATTCATTGTGAAAATGAATATCCAAGACAATATATCTATTATTATTATATGTGATGAGAATGTGGGGAAAAAAGGAACCTTAGTACACTGTTAGTAGGAGTATAAATTACTATAGCCATTTATTGTAGTCAGGGGTTGTGTGGAGAACAATTAGAATCAGGACACAGAATGTATAATATTATTTTATGATGGTTACCCAGAGTTAAACACAGAAGGTGCAGGAAATCTGCCCACAACATTAAAGACCCAGAATATGCAGCCAAGAGCCTGCATCCCACAGCAATGTCCTGCATGAGTCCAGATGAAAACTTAGAGCCTGTGACAATGCCTCCCACGAGTCCCAACTGGAGGTCTAGAGCCCACGAGAAGGACTCACACCAGTGTGTTTTATGGATCCTGGCTGGGAAGGCCAAAGGTCAGAGGTGGAAACTAGAAAGTCTGTGTCAGCAGGGTGAAAAAGCTATGCTGGTAGGTTGAGGGTTCTACACAGGAGCTGAGAAGTCACACTCAAATTAAGAACCCGGGCTGCTCTGAAAATTATCACAGCCATCCTCAGTGACACAGAGGTCCCGAGCTCCTCCAATGATAAGAGTAGTCGAGTGTATGCCAGAAAGCCAGCAAGACAAGTTTCTCCTGGAGAAACATCACACATCTTCCTCTCTGGATCCAGGAAGCAATGCTCAGTGTAAGAACCAAAGCTCCCTCAAAGTGAACCACAGCCACTCTCACAAGGTCCCAAGCTCCTCTGATGACAATGGTCGAACTCACACTTGGGAAGCTAGTCATGATGCATGCCTCCAGAAGAACCAATGGCTCAAAAGAGCAACACTAAGAGAAACCAACAATGCCTCACTTGTCTTCTCCATGTCTCTATGCTAGCAACTTTCCTCAGGTGGGCTATCTATGCCTAGCACCATGCTGATTTAATTCAGTTGGTATGAAGTTGACCATCAGTTTTTAATCCATAACACCACTATTGAAAACAATATAGAGTTCCTCAAAAAACTATAGAACTATCACATGACCCAGTAATCTCATATGGGTACATATCCAAAGGAAATAAAATCAGCATACAAAAGAGAAACCTGGATGCCAATGTTTATTATGATATTGTACACAATAGCTAACATATGGTGTTAGTCTGGGTGCCTATCAACATATGACTGGATAAAGAAAATATAGTTTATATACAGAGTGGAATATTATTCAGCTGAAAAGAATAAATTCCTGTCATTTACAGGAAAATAGATGGAACTTCAGGACAACATATTAAGCAAAATAAGCCAAACCCAGAAAGACAAGTATTTTAAATTTTCTCTAACATGTAGAAAAAAAAGACAAGCAGAAAGTAAAAGAGATAGTAGTAGGGATGGGGAAGTGAGCTGAGAAAAAAGGCAGTAGAGGGGAGAGAGTAGAAGAAGGGTAGCTGGATATACTCAATGCACAGTGTATTAATGTATGGCAATACCACAATGAAGCTCATACTTTGTGAAATTAATATGTGCTAATATATTTTATAAAGATCTGCTGTGTTAGCCTTTTTTATTGAGTTTCTTGAGACAAGACTATGTTGGCCCAGCTGCTCTTGAGCCTCTGGTATCAAGTAATCCTCCAGCCTCAGCCTTACAAGTAGCTAGGACTTCAGGTACATGGCATCATCTCTGTTTTTTGTATTAGTAGTTCATGTTTATAGTACATAATGATTAAATTCCTCATGAGAAGTTGGTACATATACACAATATACCTTAATTCTTTTCTTATCGCCTCCCTGGCCCTCCCTTGCCTCTCTCTGTCACTTGGTTCCCTTTTCTTTTACAAAATATATCTATCATTCATTGGTTGGAATGGTTTTATTGTTTTGTTTGATCTCAATATACATGATGGTATGAATAGTTACTTTGAAGAAAAGACAATATGGCAGCCACTGTTGATTTAATATCATTTTGCTCTGAAGTCCTACCATGCTTTTGTTTTTCTATTACCATTGGTTCTACCATGTTGTGTCTTACTGGATTTTAATATGCATGAGAGTATAAACAAATTTTTTATGGAAAAGGAGATAATATAGTAGCCATTGTTCATCTTCGGTTATTTGGTTTAGAATGCCTTGTAATACTTTCATTCTCTTGAGTGGTTTTATTCTGTTTTATTATGTTTGACATTATTGTATGTAAAGCTAACCTCAACTATTTCAAAGGAAGAGACATTATGATAGCTACTGTTAATATCCAATCATCTTGTTATGAAGTGCTGTGTTGCTTACGTTGTTCTGTTCTGATCTGATTAGATCTGTCCTCTTTTGTTTTATTCTCTTTAAAATAAAAAAAAAATCTGTCTCCCTGTTTGCTATTACCTACCTTTTACTTTGCTCTTTATTTATAATTCGTGTTTCTCATGTAAGAGGAACCATGTAATATTTAAGCTTGTGTGTTTGATTTATTTCACTTGATGTGGCCTCAAGGCAACCATTTTCCTACAGATGTCTCAGTTTATCTTTCTTTATGACAGAGTAGTAATCCACAAAAATACCATATTTTTTAATATATTCATCTGTTGATAGACAAACAGGCCACTTCCAAGATTTAGCTATTATTTAATGTGTGGCTATCAACATGGGTATGCATGTATCACTATTCTATCATGTTGTTAATTCTTTTAGGAAAATATCTAGAAGGGAAAAATCTGGATTGAATAGGATTTTTAGTTTTAGTTTTAGTTTTTTGAGAAACCTTCATACTGATTTCCATAATGGTTTGCATTCCCACCAACAATGTAAGACTTCCTTTATCCCTACAGCCTCAGCAGCTTTTATTATTTAATTTCTTATGATGGCCATACTTCTTGGTATAAGACAGAATCTCAGTGTTGTTTTAATTTGAATTTTTTCAAATGGTCAGAGACGTTGAATATAGCCAGATGTTGAGATATAGCCAGTTTTTGATGCTTTTAATATATTTTTTTCCGTATTTATTGGCTATTTGTACCTCTTCTGAGAAGTGTCTATTCATTTCACTCACGCATTTTTTTTTTATTTAGGTCATTTATTTCTGAGGATGTACTTTTTTTTAGTTCTTTATATCATTTAAGTAGTAGTCTCTTTTCTCAAGGATAACTAGCAAATAATTTTTCCCATTCCTTAGGTTGTCTCTTCAGTCTGTTGGTTTTTCCATTGTTGGGCAGGAGCTTTTTAATTTGATATGATCCCATTTGTTGACTTTTGGTGTTATTTCCTATGCAGTTGGTTTTTTTTTTTCTTCAGAAAGTCCTTGCTTATGCCTGTGTTTTCGAGAATTTTACCTATTTTATCTTCCAGCAGGTTGTTTCTATATTAATGTTTTGATCTTTGATCCATTTTGATTTTAGTTTAGTATATGGTGAGATATATGAATCTTGATTCAATCTTCTGTATGTGGATATCCAGTTTTTCAATTACTAGTTATTAAAGAGGCTATCTTTCTTCCATTATATGTTTTTGGCTTCTTTATCAAAGATCCAATATCTGAATGTACCTGGGCTTGTTTTAGCATCCTCTGTTGGGTTCCACTAATCCACATTTGATTTTGTGCCAGTACCTTGTGATGTTTTTGAGCAGTCAAGTTACCTTATCAAAACTGTGCTTTAATTATATGGAATTAGAGACTGGTTGGTGGGGAGTAGTCTAGGATCTGGAAAAGTTATGGTTTCTTTGGCAAAAACAGAAAGTGAATTCTAGATAGTGGGAAGTCAAGCTAGGAATATCTAAGTCAGAGTAACTCTAATCCTAGGTATTCTGGTGATCATTTGACATAATTTTTTTAATGGTAGCAGAGTATTAATAGTACAAAAAGAAAAAGGCTCTGCAGAAGAAGTTTGGACCAAGTAAAAGTAGGAAAAGAAGTGCACCCTGTAGTGTGAGGGCTGGTCAATCATGCTAGAGAAACACACTGGCCTACTTAACATAATTCTGAAGTACTGTATGGTTGTAACATACTTGCCTGACCACTCATGAAAAATACATTTAATGCAGATAATTGAATTTAATTACATTAGGAGGAGGAGACAATAGGAGGTTGTATAGGATGATACAAAATTTGAGATACAGCCAGTCTTTGATGCTTTTGTTTAACATGTTTTTGTCTCAGCCCTTCTATACTTTTTTTCTCTCTGGTGATCTAAACAGGATGGAAACAAGAAATATATTAGCAGTAAGTAGTTAATGATTGTTTAATTATCTGTATGATGGTGAATTGTTATCTTTTACTGGAAGGCTTTTTATATTATGGCACTATGTTTTGAAGAGTTTTTAAAGATTTTCATGCTATATAGTAGAGCTGAAGTGGTTCTGTTCATTGTTTAGATGTCTTTGTTAGTCAAGACCACTGTCTATAATAATGTTCACTATTTATTATTCCAAAATTTTACTTGTCATCAGACATACTCAACTGTAGTGCTTTATTGTATACAGCAAAAGACTGAGAACTAGCATGATAATTTGAGAATTTGTAGGTTACTTAAATACAATCTGTTTGCTGATTCTATTTTACTATTTTTCTGCGTTAGAATCCTAAGAACAATAGAAGTTTTGTCAGATTGATACTGCCACAGTACTCTTGTCATTTTTCAGTTCAGCAGACATTTTTTCCCATTATAGAATATAATTACAGTGACACTGCTGAGAATTTGTGTAATGAAAGGAAAAAATTGATTTCAAGTGTTGGTAGTGATGGTAAATATTGTTTGTAGTTGAATTTTATTATGAGCTGGGAAACTTATTCTACAGCTACTCTGAATCAAAGATTCATTTTTTTGAATATAAATTGATGTAGAACTATCTAATGAGAGAAAAACCAGCATGATAGCACACTTCTGCGCTTCTAACAAATAAATATTTTATAGGAAAAGACATATCTTGAAGGAAAAATGAGATTTCCTGAAAGACTGATGGATTGACAAATTCAAATTCTATTTTTGTGTTGGCACAAATATTCTAACATGCTGCATAACTGAAAGTAATATGAAGAATTACGAATTAACTGCTTGCTTTATTAAGTGTAAACAGATACTAAGTGAGTGCTTAGTATAGGATATATACCAGGCATTGTTCTGGGTATTTAGGATATGTCAGTTAAGAAAACAGTGAATCCTTACCCTTGGGGAGTTAACATTCTTAAGATGATGATAGGAAAAAGGACAGATCTATAGCAGCATATAAGTAAGTCACAGAGTATTTTATTTTTGTTGTGTGCTTTTTTTTTTTTTTCTTTTAACAGATTCTCATTATGTATCTCAGGCTGGTTTCAAATGACAGTCCTCCTGTCTCAGCT
This sequence comes from Hydrochoerus hydrochaeris, assembly GCA_004027455.1. NCBI lineage: Eukaryota > Metazoa > Chordata > Mammalia > Rodentia > Hydrochaeridae > Hydrochoerus > Hydrochoerus hydrochaeris. The sequence continues at coordinate 329,994 of PVLA01001385.1, forward strand.
TCCCAAGTGTTGGAATTACATGCCTCACTATCAGATAGTACATTAGAAGGTAATGACATTATAGGAAAAGAAAAAATGTACAAGGTTAAAAAAAAGATTTAATCTAGACTACTGGAATTGAAAGTTCAGAATATAGAATTAAATGTAATAATTAGGGTAGGTCTTTATGAGAAGGATCAAGCAATTAAGAAGGTGAAAGAGCCAAGGAATTGCAAGGAAAGAATGAATAATCGAAGCAGAAGGAAGGCTTCATGCAGGCATATGGCTGTTTTTGAAGAATAGCAGAGTCCATTATAGCTAAAGCAGATAAGTCAGCGGGGAGAACAGTAGCACATGAAGTCAGAAATATAAAGGTAGGGTCAGGTGGGGAGTGGCTGTGGCAAGGCAAAATCATTTAGAGCTTTGTATCTATGTACTTTGAGAGAAAGGGGAAATTGAGCAGAGAAGCCATATAATTTGATTTTATCTTATTTTATTTTTGAGAAAAGGTCTTGTCATGCAACTAAGACTGCCCTTGAACTCAGGTTTGTAGCTCAGGCTGGCCTCATACAGCAATCTTCCTGCCTCAGTCTCTTGAGTGCTGGGATTACAGATGTGTCACCACACCCAGTTTTTGATTTAAATTATAAAAGGATCACTGAAAACAACCAATGAGTGTTTGTATCTTCATAAAAATGCAATGCTTAAATAACTGTGTTTTCAGATATATTATTATCTGTCTTTTATCTTTTAATAGATTATAAAGCTTAAATTGTAGGAACTCAACTTTCTCCCTTTTGACCACTTTCTAAAGCTAGTAAAACATTTTATGTATACAGTGTGCTAAATATATGTAGTTGACCAGCTATGACTCAGAGTAAGAAGAGTGCCATAAAATATCTCTCAAGTTGGCAATAGCCTCTCACCTTAGAAAGAAAACACTTTATTCTTTATTTCTATTGATATGTTTTAACTTTTTATTAATATATTTAAACCTGTTTTAAAAAAGGGAAGTATAGTTTAAATTTTTTCTCTTGAGAAAGTATTCTGATAATTACAATTAAAGTCAACAGCCAACATAAATTAATAAAAACCAGGGCTTTAGAGTTACATGACTAGAAATACACAACTCAGTTAATGAAGTACAATTATAATCATTAGCTAATAACTTAAATTTGAAACCTTAAAAAGAGATAAAAATAAAATGATTTAGATAAGGCAAAAAAGAAAAAGCAGTACTTTGGAAAAGATAAACAAGAGGATGGTTCTAATAGACTCATCTCTATATACTTGTATGCCTTCTATCATGTTTAATTTTCAAGTTATAGTCCTTATATAATCTGAATTTGCATAGGGATTTTGCAAGTGCTTCTCAGAATATAAGTGAGACTGCAATAATTTCTGTTAGTTCCCTTTTTAAGACATCAAAATAGCAAATGTTAATTCTCATCAGAATTAATATTAATTTAACTGAATTTTTAAGTAAAAATAAACAATTTTTAAAAGTTTGAAGTGTTTGACTTCTTAATGTTATTCTAAGCGGTAAAATTTAGAAGTATTTTCAAAAAATTTCCATATTTCAACTATATACAGTCCAAAGCCTTTGATGATGTAAGTATCTTATCTTAGTGCTTCCTCTTCTCACTAGGTCATATGCTTTCTAAGGAGAGGGACTAGATAACATCTTTATATTTTCAGGGCCACATTCATTAGCATTATAAGAACTCAGAAATGTTTGTCATAATTAATTACATGTGATTTCCATAGGTGGGTTGCTTTATGTTTATTAGATTTATAAGAACTTCTCTAGAAGATAAAGGAATGATTTTATTCTAGGTCTAGCATATCTCTTTGATAAGTAAAACTGCATGATAAAATATTAATAGTGTTTTTTCAGGGGGAAAAGTCTGGACAAGGTTACAATTTTAATAATCGCAAAAGTAAAAAATATTTCAACTATCATTCTTCAGAGTCTTCCTAAAGGCATATTTTCTAAAAGTTGAAAATGTGTGTGTAAAATCCTATATATTGTATAATTCATTCAGTTTTACTTTTTAGCTTCTTTACACAGATAGAAATTTTGTGATTTGTGCTCCAACTGGTTCTGGGAAAACTGTAGTGTTTGAACTTGCTATAACGAGATTGTTAATGGAAGTACCATTGCCATGGTTGAACATTAAAATTGTTTATAGTAAGTATATATTGCAAAAATAATAATTAAGTATAACACAAACCATTAAAGCAAAAAGGAAGAAATTCAGTTCAGGTTATTGGCGTTAGGGTTTTTCATACATTTCAAAAGAAATTAATTTTATTTTATTTATTGTTTTCAGTGTTGGGGATTGAAGTCACAACCTCATACATGCTAGGCAAGTGCTCTACTACTGAACTACATCACAGTTATAATAAATTCTCCTCTTTCCCCTCTTTTTTGGGAGCAGGGAGCACTGGAGATAACAGAGCTACCTCCTCAGCCTTTTGTAGTTTTTATTTTGAGTCAGGGTTTCATTAAATCACTGAGTTATCTAGTCTAGTCTCAAACTTGTGATCCTCCTGCCTTAGCATCCTGGAGTGCTGGGATTGCAGGTGTGTGCCACTGCATCCAACTTCCTTTTTTCCCTCTTTTGTGGTCTTGTATATTCTAGGCTAGTGCTCTGCCACTGAGCAATACTCCCAGCTTTTCATACATCTTTAATACATTTTAATAGTATATCACTATTGGTTAGTCTGTTATATTAAATTCAAAACACATTTTCCCAGAGTTATGAATAATTAACATCTGAATTGAGGATTTAAACTTTATATGCTTGTTTTTAAGAGAACAGTTAAAATGAACAGGTAAAATCACATGTTTTGCAATTCTAGACATTTACATAGAAACTTATGCTCCCCTTTTTTAGGTGTATATTTTTTTAAAAAAATTTCTCAAAGTAATATATGCATATGACTTAAAAATAAATATTATTAACAGGCTCATAATGAAAAGCAATGATCTCCTGCCCTGTCTGTCTCCATGCTTATTAGTTAACTTCTCTGAGCCCTTACTCCTATTTCTTTTTCTTTTTCTTTTTTTTTTTTTTGTGCCAGGGATCAAACTCAAGACCTTATGTGTGCCACACAGGCACTTATGCCACTAAGCTAAATCTCCAGCCCCCCCCCTTTTTTTTTTGGTACCAGAGATTGAACTCAGGACCAGGCAGGTGTTTATGCTGCTGAGCTAAATCCCCGGCCCATCATCACTCCTATTTCTATTTTTAGTTTCTTATGGTGCTTTGCTTTATATCTCTAAATAATAAACTTACATTGCTGACTTTTAATTTATCAATATTAGAGTGTATCTGGATGTATGTTTTACATAACTTTATTACCAAAGTTTGTGAAAAAGTTTTAAATTGCACTCATGTTCAAAATAAATATGCTATTACAGTGGCACCAACAAAAGCCCTGTGCAGTCAGCGTTTTGATGACTGGAAAGAGAAATTTGGACCAATAGGATTGAATTGTAAAGAACTCACTGGAGATACAGTCATGGATGACTTATTTGAGATTCAGTATGCTCATATTATTATGACAACTCCAGTAGGTGTTATTTTATACTTTATTTTTCCTTAAGTTATTAAGAATATCTCTATCTTATTTAAGAAAAAGTTAAACTACAAGTTGAAACATATATTTACAATAAAATAAACACAAAAAGTAATATCTAGGATACAAAAAGAATGTCTAGAAATAAGTAAGCAAAAGACAAAAATCAGGAAAGAATATTCAACTTACTATTGTGGATAATTTGTAATTATATTTATTGCTTGTATTCTTTTACCTACATATTATGTATTATAGAGGGGATACCTTGTTGGAACTTCAAAATATGTAATTAGAGACTGTTATTTCAATCTTTACATCTCTTTCAGGATACTTTCAAACTAGCAACCAAAATATGGATTAAACTTATTAAAAATTTTATTGATGTCTTAATATTTGTTTTAACTTCTTTATTTTTTTCCTGGGTACTTGGAATGTTTTAACTTCTTATCAAATCAAATTGCTTGTTTTGTTTTCTGTAGGAAAAATGGGACAGCATGACTAGGAAATGGAGAGACAACTCTTTGGTCCAACTGGTTCGACTAATTCTTATTGATGAGGTAATGAACATGTTATTCATTTCTAGTTGTAAACATAAAAAAATGATTAAAATAGATAGAATTAAGACATTTTCAGCCAGCAGTGCTGGCAGTACTCAGGGAGATGTTGAGGCAGGAGTATTGCTGTGAGATCAAGGATAGACTGAACTACACCACAAGATCCTGTCTCAAAATAAAACAAACAAAAAACCCCAGAAAATTTCAACCATATAATGTTTAATCCTCAAAAGTGGAAAGTGCTGATTTTCTCAAGAATAAATGTTAGTTATTATTTTCATTTTAATTAAGTAGATTTTTTATTTTTATAGCTAATGGGTCTTTGTTGATTTTTTTGTTTAGGTGCATGTTGTAAAAGATGAAAATCGTGGCCCAACACTTGAAGTTGTAGTCAGCAGGATGAAAACTATACAGTCTGTATCTCTTCCTTTAGAAAATATGAGCACTAATATTCCAATGAGATTTGTAGCTGTGTCTGCAACCATTCCAAATGCTGAAGATGTAAGTTAGAATTATAGTCTATCAAGTATTTTTTATGACTTGGGAAATGTTTAGTACTTTTAACTTTAGAGAAAAGTAAAGCTCTGCTTTTCAATGACCTAATAAATTTATTGGAAAATATGCTGCAGAAATTTATGGCTCAATCTCATAGATATAATAATATTAAGGTCATGAAATTTGATTGATCAGGTTTCGTTGGAAGTCTATTTTTGCTAGTATCTAAAAGTCTTAGTTTCATAAGTTTCAGACACCTTGTAATAACTTGACTAATATGTGGTGGTCATTGTAATCAGCTAACTCTAACTGTATAGCAATTAGAAAGTATGATGGAGTATAAAAATAATTGCTGAGATGATAAACATCTTCTCAATTTTATATGTCTGGCATTGTAATAAGTACTAATGATTGATGCAGAAGTAAAAACTTATGGGCCCTATCCTTTAAAGTGATATCATGGTTAATGCATACATAGACATGTAAAGATAATTATATGTAATAGTATAGTTCCATAATGAATATATGAATTAAATTTTACTTCAATTTTTAGGAAAACTTCTTGAAAAAGAGTATATTCTCCTATATACATCTCAATCTACTATAGTGTTTTTAGAAATTACAAGTAGCTGTTATCTCTTCTAATAGAAAATTTTTTCTTTATCTTTAAATTTGCACAATTAATTATTTTGTGATTCTTAAAGTGACTTGTTCATAGTCATGAATAATATATAGAATTTATAGTATAGGAAAACTACAACTGAAATCTAGTTTGTACTTACAGATGTTTGGTGTGTATCTGTCAGTTTTCCATTGCTGTAACAAAATACTTGAGACAGGATAATTTATTTTTAATAAAGAGGTTTATTTAGGTTTACAATTTTGGAGGTTGATAATCTGAGAGTGAATGGCCTTATCTTTTAGTCTCATGAGGCTCCTTCTGGCTACCTAATCATACTGGTGGGAAGACTATGACAAGAATGCATGTGAGAGCAAGAGATCATGTAGCAGTCCAAACAAATTCAAGAGTCAGCCTCACTTTTTAAACACCCTATTCTCATGAAAATTCACTAACTGTGCAATACCAGCATTAATCTTCTCGAGGGTAACATCTCCAGTGACTTAGTCACATTTGACTAGTCTCTACTTAAAGATTCTATTGCCTCAACACTATCACTGTACAGGGGACCAAGCTTCCAACATATGAACTTTTAAGAGATATACTTAAACTATATCCAAACAACAGCAACGTGGAATCATAATATATATATTTCTTTGACCTACATTTTTATATATCTGCAAATATTCCCATGTCATTAGTGTTCTTTTGTATTATTTTTATAGTTTTGTATTTTATTTACCTAGCCTCATAATAATGGAAGATTGTTATTTCCATGTTTTCTATTATGAACAATGGTGAAATTAATGATCTTTGAAAATGTCCATGATCATTTCCATAGGATGAACTTCTAAACTAACTGAAATAAAGGATATATAAAATTTTAAGAATGTATACCTGTAGTAAGTATTATATTCATTTGTTTAAGTGGCCATTTATATATTACCAGCAGACATGTTTCTGAATTCTAACACTGGATAATATAATAATGAAATTACTATTGTTCAAGATTAAAGATTTATATATTAATATTAAATATTTTTCAAATTTATTAACAGTATTATTTTAAATTTTTTTACTTCTTTGACTTTTATTGAAGCAAATATTTTTGTTTTTTTAATAATTTTTTATTAAAAAAATAAAACCAAGCAAAATAAAACAGCATAAAGCCAATCAAAACAAAACAGTGTAAGTGATACAGGATTTCAAAACAAGATAATAGGAAATCAACAATGGCTACTATAATGTCTCTTATTGTCTTCAAAATAGTTGCCTATACCATTAGATGTAGTAAAATCAAACAAAACAGAACAGAATAGAACCAATAAAAACTAAACAATGAATGCACTACAGGACTTCAAAACTATTGTATTTATCAAGTACTTTTCTTTTTTTGCAACTTGCCAGGTCATGGCCTTTCCCCTTATTTCACATTGGGATACTAAATATTTTTGTCTTATTAATTCATAAACAGTTATATAAATAAATTCTAAATCTTTTTTTTCTTTGTCTTATTATTACCTATTAATTATACAGTATAGTAGACTTTGTTGTGGTATTTTCACAAATGCATATTATATATTTTGATCATAATTACCCTTTCTTGGTCTCCCTTACTCTCCCTATGCCCCATTCCCTGATCCCTTTTCTCTTCTTTAATGGTCTCCCTTCTAATTACCTTTTAAATCTTGAAATTTCTTCCTTTGTGTAGTCACTAGTTCTGTGAATGCTACTTCATTGTCTGTTCAGATCCTTTTTCTCAATTTCCTCTTAAGGTCCTTTTGCTCCATCAGCCTGCAGTTTCTTGTGTGATCTTATTTTCAACCACAATAACCTAGACAATATTTCTTTTCTGTGAATAAGAAGCTTTTTTCTGTCAAATCAGTGATTCACTTTGTAGCCCAGGCTGGCCTTGAACTCACAGCAATCTACCTACCTCAGCCTCCCAAGTGCTGGGATTACAGATGTGTGCTACCATGCCTGGCTTGTCAAATCAATGGTAAATTTCATCATATGGAGTCTGATTAGTAACCATATCATGCACAGATAAGGATTGTATACCACAGTTTCACAAACTAACTAGTGACTCTAGCTTTAGGTCTGAAATGTGCTTTTGCACTGCCATTTCCCTAGTGGTTATTTGTTCTTTGATAGAAAATTGTCAGTTCTTGACATCTAAGGTAGCCATTACTTGTTCAGCTAGTAATTATGAAAACACAAGTCTTATTCCCTTCAGGCAGAGTTATGAAAAACAGCAAAAAGTTACAGTGATAATGAGAAATGCAATTTCTATAAAAATAAATTTTAATTTTATTTTGGACTTTTACAAAGGAAAATAAAGTAATAATTATTCAGAAATTTGCCAAGGTGAAAAGTTGGTATTGTCTCACATTACTATTATAGGAAACAGGAAGTTTGCCCTTATGCAAATAGGGAGGGAATCTAGGGATGTAGGGAAGGGAGAAAGAATAGGGAATGGGGCAATAAAAAGAATTAATATGTGATATGTATGTGAACCATCTCCCTAGGACAAATGTATTCATTATATTTCACAGATATGTACTAATAAGAAAAAGTTTAAAAATGCTGTTAGCACTTACCAATATAGAAATAGCATAGTATGAAAGTAATATATAATATTGAAAAAATACTTTTACAACTTGGATTATTTTTAGCTATAGAACTTTACTAGAAAAGATTTATTGTCCATGTTTCTGTTTTTTCAAGGTAGCAGAATGGCTTTCAGATGGTAAAAGACCTGCAGTATGTCTGAAAATGGATGAGAGTCATAGACCTGTGAAACTTCAGAAAGTGGTCTTGGGATTTCCCTGCAGTAGTAACCAAACTGAATTTAAGTTTGATTTAACCCTCAACTACAAAGTTGCAAGTGTTATAAGAACATACTCTGATCAGAAACCTACACTTGTGGTATGAATTGTTGGTTGCTTCTTTTTTAGTGTGATTTTCAATTTTTAATATAGAATGATTAATATAGAAAGTATTATTCATTTTCAGTTTTGTGCAACAAGAAAAGGTGTGCAACAAGCTGCTTCTGTTCTTGTGAAAGATGCTAAATTTATTATGACTATGGAACAGAAACAAAGGTATATTCATTCACTTTTGATAGAAAGTAGGATTTTTAGGGATCAGTTAAATGAAATAAGAGAAAATAGATTCATTCCTTAACCTTGGCAAGTTTCTTGACATCTCTAAGCTTCATTTTTCTCATCTGCAATACAAGAATAATAGGAAGATAGTAAATCTTAATACAGCTATGAGCCTATCTTTATTTTGTACCTAGATTTCTTGAAAAATAAAGCTGTAATCTTTTACTAAAAGTGACCTTGCTAAGTAATCTGCCAGGAACCTCTAACACAACACTGGACTCTGTTCTTCGATGATCATTATCTATCAGTTTGTTTACAACTGGGGCACTACATATTCTCAGTCCACTTTTCACCTTTTCTACCAAACCCAAAATTTGACTTTCTACAGGGTTTGAGAGTCAGTCTTTCTAGTTCTGCTCTGCAAATAGTGTTTGTATCTATTCACTTGAGATTTAAACAATACTTATTTATGTTTGAGAATTTCCAGATTTATAGTTGTAGCCGTGACTTCCCTTCTGAGCTTACCTATAGTCCATCTAAGTTTCTGATAGCTGAAACCAATCATTGATACTTCTCTTACCTTTCCTCACATATACAGTTTACCAAATCTTTTTTTTCCCCTTGCTTCTAAATATAACAACCAACTTGGTCATGAATGTAATGATACTGAAAGTTGGTAGGACCTTTAAGACATGGGGCCTAGTGGGATGGGAATAGAGATCATTGTGGCATGATGCTCATGAATGTGTATCTCAAACATGTCATTTTTGTCTCCTTTAGCACATTCACTTCCCTACTTCAAGACACTGTTACTCTCCTATCTGGTTTGTGTTCTTTTATCTGTTGACCATGTGCATATACTTTTCTCACATTATTTTCTACATAACAAAGTAATTGTTAATATTACAACACTAAACTGAGTATGGCAGTACATGCTTGTAATCCCAGCATTGGGAATGCTAAAATGGTAGAATCAATATGAGTTTGAGGCCAGGCTAAGCTACAGAGTGAGTTCAAAGCCAGCCTAAACTATATAGTGAGACCCTGTGCCCCTGTCCCAAAAATTGTAATACTAAGTATTTCAGTATCCTGCCTGAAACCCTATAGTAGCTTCTAGTTAATTTTCTGGACTCATCATTATTGTGTTTTTATTTTACTTACTACAGTCAAGCCATGTTGGCCTTTGTTCTTTGAATACCCCAAATTGTTACCTTAACCAGGGCTGCATCATATTTTCTTTTCTTGAAATGGTTTTTACCTAACTCCTGTTCATTCTTCAAGTCACATCTTTAATATCAGTTTTCTATAATCCTCAATTTCTCTGTAGTCACTTTTATAAACACATTGAGCTTTTATTGCAATTACAGTTATAAATATTTTTTGTTTAATTCATTAGATTATAAACTTTTTCTCAGTTTTTGTTTTTTATTAGTGCATGTTTGCAGCACAAAATGATCACATTCTCATAGGGAGCTGGTACATTTACATAACACATCTCAATTGTTTTTCATCCCCTTTGCCTACCTTTCTGCATCTCTTGGTTCTCTTCCTGTTTGCAAAGATCTATCTCCCATTTTTTATAATCTATCTTATTTTGGTCTTTATTTATATTTTGAGTTTCCTATAAAGGGAAACAATGTGATATTTGTGTGTTTGATTTATTTCACTTAACATTATGATTTCAAGGTGAATCCATTTTCCTACAAATGGCTAAACAAGGAAGTGAAAGACCTCTACAGTGAAAACTATAGTACTCTGAAAAAGGAGATGGAAGAGGACATTAGAAAATGGAAATATATCCTTTGTTCCTTGATAGGCAGAGCCATTATATTCAAAATGGCCATACTTCCATACTGATAATACAATTTTTTTTTTTTTTTGTACTGGGGATCAAACTCATGACTATGTGCTTGCAAGACAGGAAGCTATACTACTGAGCTAAATCCCCAGCCCTGATAATACAAATTTAACCCCACCACAACTAAAATACCAATAGCATTCCTCATAGAACAGGAGGAAACAATCCTAAAATTCATATGAAACCAGAAGAGACTCAGAATAGCAAAAGCAATCCTGGATAACAAAGAGCAAAACAGGAGCATCAAAATCGCTAATTTCAAGTTATATTACAAAACTACTGATTAAAACAGTAGTTTTAATCAGTTTTAAAACAAATTAGATGATAAAATATTAGAAAGCAAAGGAAACAACTGAGTAAAGAGACAACCTACAGAATGGGAAAATAATTTTGCTAGCTCTTGCTCAGACAGAGGACTAATATCTAGAATCTAAAGACTCAAAAAAGTAGAACCCTTCGTAGAACACTCAGTCAAAAAAAAAAAAATGGGCAAGTGGAATGAATAGATATTTCTCCAAAGTACAAATAGCTGGTAAATGCATGAGAAAATGTTCAGCATCTCAGGCCATTGGAAAATGCAAACTAAAATAAGAGAAATATGAGAAAAAATGGCTGTCATCAGAAATCAAATAATGACAAATGCTGGCAAGATTATGAGGGAAAAGAACCTTTCTACATTGTTGGCAAGAATGTAAACTAGTACAACCAGTATAGAAGTCACTACTGAGGTTCCTCAAAAACCTAAAACTAGAAATTCCATTTGATCTAGCTATTCTACTTTTAGGTATCTTCCTGTAATAGTTAAAAATATCATATTACAGTGATACATGCATACCCAAGTTTAAAGCAGCATAACTCATAACTAAATCTTGGGCTTATATATCCATCAAAAAATGAATGGATAAATTCAATATTTATACACAGTAGAGTACTACTCTGTCATAAAGAAGAATAAACATTAGATTACAAACTTCTTAAGGAAATGGAGAGTCATGTTATTTACTATTTAATCTTAACAAATCTCAGCAGACTGCTAGCACATGGTTAAAAACATTGGCTTATTATTAATTACTTTGGGGAATGAATAAAAATGTTTAGTGGTAGACCCTAGACTAACACTGGATTGGATAATTACATGCAAATATGAGCAGATACTGATTTTTCTAACTCATTTTCCACACATGGATGTACTTCTTTCCACTTTGGGTCCGAGTAGCTTTTAAATGATCTGTGTTCCCCGTACTATAAACTTTGGTCACTTGCTACCCCAAAACATGTCCCCAGCCTAGGAGGTAACCACTTTATTTCCGAACATTTTTTGGCTTTCTAGTCAGTAAAAAGATGGTCTCTGGCAATTTTAGTTCATTGAATAATAACAAACATAAGTACTTATCCACATTTCATACTTTTATTTCCACTTCAAAGATTTCACCTGATCCCCTTGGTTACTGCCCCCACTCCAGATATGAAGTATATAGGGTGGTGCTTTTAGTAAACTCCATCAACAAAGCAAAATTAAGAAATTAAGTTACAGAAGAGAGAAAAACCAGTAAAGATCTTATAACTAGAACATAAAGTCTTGAGAAGTAGACAAAGGAAGGAAGTGAAATTAATAATAATAAGGTAACAATAGGATAAATTTCTTTCTTTCCATCTGATATTATTTGAAAATGGTATGTCCCCAAAGCTTTATGTTGCTGGAAGCTTCTCCCTAGTGGAACAGTACAGAGAGGTGGCAGGACCTTTAAGAGGTAAGGCCTAGTAATATGTGAGTAGATAATGGGGCCACCACTCTCATGCATGAGTTAATGTCTTTCTCAGATTGGGTTAGTTGATCAGATCTCAACTAGAATGAGTGAGTTTTCACAGAACTGGACTACTTATTTTGAAAGTGGCTTTTTATAAAGCAAGCCAGCCCTACACACACACACACACACACACACACACACACACACTTGCCTTCCACTTTTCCACTGTGCATAGAGATGAATGGAGTAGCACATGGCCCTCCCCAGAAGCCAAGCAGCTCTTGTTCTTCCACAACTGAGAGCCGAAACAACCCTAAGGTTTTTTTTTTTTAATTACCCTGCCTTTGATATTTTGTCATAACAATGGGAACAGATAGAGACCCCCCTCTTTGTTTTATGTTCCAGAGAATACCATGTATTAGTTTTTTATTAGGAACAATTAAAAACTGAATAAAATTTGTCTATCTTGTATGTTAAGTTTTTGCTTCATTCCATGAGGAAGGCATAAATGAAAGGAATGGAATGGCATTTGGATTATAGACTAGGGAATAAGATTGTTACACACATTAATTCCCCTTAACTAGATACTCACAAGAGTTTTTGGTTTTTGTCTATCAAGCCCTTCATACTGTTACTAAGAGTTCTAAACATGCCTAATATGGCCAACTTTTTAGACCTCTAATCTTTTAACTTTCTGTTAAATTTTTTCTCCTATAACACATTTAAATAACAAAATATGTCTGTATTTTGAAATTTGAAGTATTTGTATAGAGGGGATAGCTCCTGAGCCTTTGAATCAGGAGGATTCCTTGGCCAACGATCAAGCATTAGAAGAATGTGTGCATCAATTAGGTCATTTTGCTGGCAAAAATCAAATCATTATTAATAGTTTTCATACTAGCTGCACTTAGTTTGATAATACTCTTCATTATCAAATTTTCTAAAGTTTTTGACAAAGATGGTTTTGAAAACACATTGACCAGTTGTGGTGGTTAAACTAATGGTTAACTTGTAACACCCAACTGAACCGAGTCAGTGTGGTTCTGAGTGTGGAAGGCCCACCTGAGGACTGTTGCAAACAGCATAAAAGGAGAACTGGAGGGGAAGATGGTATGCTGTTGATTCTCCTGAAGTAGCTTATCACTCTGGCTTTCCTGATATGAACTCAACTGTTCTCATCAATGGAGGAGTTTGAGTCCTTGATGTTGTGAGGATGGCTGTGGTTCTTTTTGGGGAACCTCTGGACCTCACCTTGGCTCCAGTGAGATCCCTCAGCTTGCTGGCACAGATCCTTCATCCCTCTGGCACAGATTTTCTAACTTCCATCACTGGCCTTTGGCCCTTCCCAGTGCAGATCCTTGATAGACACTTGCTTGAGACATTATCATGGGTTCTAGGTCTCCAACTGGACTCATGGAGGACATTGCCATGGGATCCAGGGCCTCAGCTAAATTTTTTGGTACTTTGGTGCATGGACAGATTTTCACTCTTTCACATTTGACTTTTTGGGTAAATATTATAAAATAATCCTATAAATTATGTGTCCTATATTAAATTTATTCTCCTATACACCCTGACTACAACTACAACACTTAAAGGTAAAACTGAAATTTAAAAAATGTAGATATAGAGCAAAGGAGCTAGAAGTAGCTGTAATTTGGAGCTGTTCACTTATTGGGAAAAAACCCGGTGATCAAACTGGGGCATGTCATTTTTAGGCAGAAATAAGATATGAATATCAAACAATAAGGCTTATTTTCTTGCTCAGAAACTAGTCTAAAAGCTATTTGGAAAAACCTATGGAATACTTTCTGGAATGGAAGAATTATTTACATAGATTGACTATGTAGCCTCCCTGTGTAAATACTTAATAATTAACATTTTTAAGTGAATTTGTCTGAGTAAGAAATTGAACTATGTAAGATAGAAATTCTCTTTAAACCAATTTACATCCCATCATATCCTTTTTTCCTGTTTAGTGCACATGGATTAATTATTTTTGTTTCAGAAAATTATTTTCTTGAACAGAAGCATGTGCAGTAGTAATTCCTTCTCTCATTTTCCACACTTGCCTTAGGAAAATTTGTTTCCTTAATCTTCACTGTTTACTTCTTTTTTTATTCTCTATTCTCAGTTTTGTATTTTCAACAATAAAATGTTATTAGAAACAGCATTAAATTAGAGAACCAGATTTCAATTGTAGCACTGTCACTTTTACTAGCTACTTACCACTAGGTGTATTCCTTTTTCTCCTCCCTTTTCTTCTTCCCTCCCCTCCCTCTCTTCCCTTCATTTCCTCTTCATTCTTCTTCCTCACCTCCTTCTTTCCCCCAGCCCTTCCTTAGTACTGGAGATCAAAACCAGGGTCTCATTCACCTCAGGCATGTACTCTACCACCAGGCCATATCCCTAGCACATGAGCTTCAATTTCTTAATTAGGTTCAGTATATGGAAACCAAATATCATATCATATTACTATGTTAATTAAATAAGGCAATATTTCTAAAATACTTAACTGTGTAGCACAGAATTTATGCTTTATGATAGCACACCCTTTGCTCTTGCCTTTTCTCCATCCTTTGTGAATCCTTAAAAAATGAGCATCATAAAATAAGGGCTCCTAATGTTATCTATGCAGCAAGGAAATGGGAAAACACTAATTTGGGGATTCTTACGCATACTTAAGAACCAAGTTTACCAACTTCTATGATCTTTGAAAGTACCAAGAATTCATTTTCAAATGACCAAGCTTTCTTCTTCTCTTTCAATTTAACCTAGTTTTCTTTACATGCCATATTTTAGAGCACAATAAAGAAGTTATTTTTTATTTCAATTTTTTTTTGTTTATTTACTAGTAATATGGTAGAGTTTTAGTATTTGTTCTTACAGGTATTTTTAAGGCAAAGTATGACTTTTAATTCTGACCATAAACATTTATAATGTGTTTTTTTTTCCTATATATAGAAAAGTAATTTCTTCGTTGAGAAATGAGATTTAGGGCCGGGGGTTTAGCTCAGCGGCATAAGTGGTTGCTTGGCAAACGCAAAGTTGTAAGTTCAATCTCCGGTACCAAAAAAAAAAAAAAAAAAAAGAAATGAGATTTAATGATATAGCTAATAAATTGGGAACCTTTTGAGTATGAAAAATGTTCTACTTTTCAAAGATAGTTTTCAGATAATTTGAAAATCTTTTTATAAGTATCAAAATAAATTATTTTAGAGTTTTCTAATGTTACTGGGCATAACAATTTTTATGTTTTTTTAAATAGGTTACAGAAGTGTGCATATTCTGTAAGAGATTCAAAACTTAGAGGTAGGTTAGAGTTAATTTTTGAACAGCATCTTCATTTACAGATAATGGGAGGCAGTTACTGATAAAATATTAAGTGTAACTAACAAGTAATATATTTCTGTTACAGATATCTTAATATATGGTGTTGGTTATCACCATGCTGGTATGGAGCTATCAGATAGAAAAGTAGTTGAAGGAGCTTTTATGATTGGAGATCTACCAGTTCTTTGTAAGTAAAACAGTGTTCTTGTTGATATTATAAAATATTTGTGAAAATTACTTTTTAAAAGGTAAAAAATTTAAGAATTTTGAATTATTTCTAACTACTTATAAATGTACATACTACAGCAAATTCTTGGATAGTGTTTAGTTCTTTATCATCTTATTGGATATAATGCAGTTTGAAAAGTTAAGAACTGGGCTGGGGATTTAGTTCAGTGGCATAAGTGCCTGCCTGGCAATGCAAGGTCATGAGTTTGATCCCCAGTACCGCAAAAAAAAAAAGTTAAGAACTTAATAGTTTTAGGTTTTAGGATGTTATTATTTTAGATTATATTGTCCTTTTCTTCCCTTTATAAATTTCTTACTATGTTATTACATTTGTAAGAATGTATGTTTTATAATAAAGACATATTGTCTTCCTGGAGGGGAAAAATTGTAAAGCTTGAAATTATTCTTTAATCTAATGCAGTTACTACCAGTACTTTAGCTATGGGAGTAAATTTGCCTGCTCATCTAGTAGTTATAAAATCTACAATGCATTATGTTGGAGGAATGTTTGAAGAATACAGTGAGTCAGATATTCTGCAGATGATTGGGAGAGCAGGTCGACCTCAAGTAAGTGACAATATTACTTTTCAGAATTTATTTTACAGACATTGCAAAAACCAAAAACTTTTTGCATATTTTTCTGGTTAGCATTTCATAATTAGATAAAATTGAAAGCAATGTAACTGAGAAAATGTACTTTGTTAGAGAAAATGAAATAAAACAAGTCTTACAAACTAGGACATGTCTTACCCCACCCCCACCTCCCACTCTCTGAACTCCCATTGATTAATGAAGGGATGGATTTGTAAATGGGTATACTATTAAGCGTTTTGTTTATTTGTTCAGTTGTTCCTGGTTTTTTTTGTTTTTTGTTTTTTTTTGAATGGGGATGGTTAAGGATTTTGGATGGGATTTCTTTTCCCTTGGATAGGACTCTGATGTGCATTATAAAACATGTAGCATCCCTGGGTCTAGCACTAAATGCCAGCAGAGGTCCCCAACCATTGTGAAGATTAAAAGTCAGTTCATATACATATAAATACTGACAGATACTTGAATGAAGAAGTCATTCATATACATACTAAAGCAATTTCAGGAACAATAGTTTTTTTACACTGTGTCAAAATACTGTTATAAAAATTTATGATTTTATAAGATAAATAAGATTGTATGTAAATGACACACCAAATCCTACAACTTACCAAAATTAGTTTTTGTTTTTACATTAACAATGTAAAAATTAGTTTTTGT
This sequence comes from Hydrochoerus hydrochaeris, assembly GCA_004027455.1. Taxonomy (NCBI): domain Eukaryota; kingdom Metazoa; phylum Chordata; class Mammalia; order Rodentia; family Hydrochaeridae; genus Hydrochoerus; species Hydrochoerus hydrochaeris. The sequence goes on from PVLA01001385.1 coordinate 346,751, forward strand.
TTTTACATTAACATTACACTTACCAAAATTAGTTTTTGTTTTTACATTAACAATGTGACAATTCATGTCACACTGAAACAAAGTGATATTTAAAGTACAGTTATCATCTTGGAATGTTTTTAAATTAAAATTTCAGTTAACATTCAAATTTAGAAGCATTTTTTACTGGCCTTTAAAGCTAGGGGACTGTTCAATATAAAATTAAAATCTTGGGTTGTGGAAAAGAACTGATACCATGTTGTGCTCTTCTTTACTAACTTTGTGTGGTTTTTTATTTTTCTGTTTTCAGTTTGACACTACAGCTACTGCAGTTATTATGACTCGCTTAAGTACAAGAGAGAAATACGTTCAGATGTTAGCTTGTAGTGACACTGTAGAAAGCAGGTAATACAGAAAGATTCCAAAAGGATAATAACGTTAATACTGTTTTTCTTTTAACATAGTAAAAGAAATTTGGTTCATGTTTTTTCTAAGACCATTTTCTTTTGAAGATTTTTAACAGTCATTTTAAGGAATTTAATTTTTTTTTTTTAAAAAAGAAGAGTAGCTTTACTAAGTGGTGTTTCTTAGCATGGGATAACATGCATCTTTGTTACAAATAGTGTAATTTGTACTAAGGTCTTACTATTATATTTTAATTTATATATAGTTTATAAATTTGTAATTACTAATTTATAGTAAGAGGAGAAACATCAGTTTCACATCTTTAAAATTTGTTTAATAATAAGGTAGACAATTTAACATTTTAGTATTTGATGTATTTTCTCTTGGGGAAAATATGTTAAAATATCTTCCTACCCCTTGCCTTTCTCAAGTAAGTAATGTGTCTTCTGGATCATGAAGTAGAAAAAAATCTCAAATTTTTGTACAAGTTAATCTGACTGGCTTTTTAAGACTTTCTCTTATATTTTTGGAATTTAAATTATCTTTTGTGAATTATTAAAGTAGCAATGAGTATATTAAATATATCATCAAAGTTAAAAAACTAAGAGTTATAGCATTGAAATGCACATTAATAATGCAGAGGTTTTTGTTTTTCTCCCCATTAGTTTGCACAGACATCTTATTGAACATTTAAACGCGGAGATAGTATTGCACACCATCACAGATGTGAACATTGCTTTGGAATGGATACGGTCAACCTTGCTTTATATCAGAGCTTTGAAAAACCCAACTCATTATGGTTTGTTACTTTGATCTGGAAAAGTAGTAATTTTTTCAAGCCAACTGGGCCCTGGTTTATACTAATGGATTGCAGAATAGATTACAGAAACTAAAAGCTAACAGAAACAAAATGTAATGAGTCACAAATATGGTTAGAGGCAACAGTAGACAAAAGTAAGAAAATTTTATCTGCTTTTTAATAAGCTTTGTAAATCAATCAATAAAAATAAACCCAGTAGAAAGAAATTTACCTCTAATAAAAATGCCTAAAATCATTGAAAATAAATTAAAAAGTCTTAAATTTTGTCTATACTTTAACTCAAAATAATAATCTTTTCTACTTTCATGTCTTTTTTTTTTTGGAATGCCAGGGATTGAACACAGGGTCTTCATGCTGAATGACATCCCGAGCCCTTTTTTTATTTTTTATTTGAAACAGTGTCTCACTAAATTGCCTGGGCTGGCCTCAGACTTAAGTCCTCTTGCCTCAGCTTCTGAAACTGCTGGAATCACAGGCACATGCCACCACACCTGGCTGTGCATCATCTTTTTTAGATTCCACATATTAGGGAGAACATGTAATACTTCTGAGTCTAGCTCATTTCACATCATATGATGATTTCCATCTATTTTCCTGCACATGACATAGTAATTATTCTTTTTAAATTTTATTTAGTTTTTGTCTTTTTGAGACAGGGTCTTGCTATGATGTTCCAGCTGGTCTTAAACTCACTTTGTAGCCCAGGCTAGTCTCAAACTCTCATTGATCCTCCTGCCTCAGTCTCCCAAGTGCTGGAATTACAGGCATGCACCACCACACCCAGTCAATTTAGTAATTCTTTATGGCGGAATAATAATCTGATAATATGCTGGCTTTAATTTTTTTTAGGCGTATACGAAGAAGTGTATAGCTAAATCAAATGGTAGCTCTGTTTTTAGAGTTTTGAGGAACTTCCATACTGATTTTCATGGGATAGTTCTAATTTACATGTCCACATAGAGTTTAGAACAGTTCCTTCCCCCAGTATACATCCTCACCTGTAATTATTTGTGTTATTTATTTGTTTTATTATCTTGGTGATAATTGTTCTGAGGATGGGATTCAATTTCAGTGTAGGTCTCTTTCTCTCCCTCTCTCTCTCCCTATCCCCATCTTTCTTTTCTTTTTTCCTTTCTTTTCTTTTTTCCTTTCTTTCTTTTCTTTCTTTCTTTCTTTCTTTCTTTCTTTCTTTCTTTCTTGGGATTGAACTCAGGGCCTTTATACTGAGCTATATATCTGCATCTTCTTACTGAGTTTGTCTCATGAAGTTGCTAAACTGGTGGTGCTGGGCTCAAAACTACAGTCTCTTTGACTCAGTGTCCTAGAATGCTAGGACTATAAATATGTGCCACATCCAGTTTTAATGTAGTTTTGGTTTAAATTTTCCTGATGTCTAAAGGTGTTGAATATTTTTTCATATACTTATTGGCTACTTGGAATTCTTTTGAAAAGTGTCCATTCATTTTCTCATTTTTCAAGTGGGCTATTTGATTTGTTTTTATAGCATTGAGTTTTATGAATTATTTGTATGTTCTAGATACTAATCCTTTATCAGGTAGCTGGCAAGTGTGTTTTCCCAGCTTTAAACTATTTCTTCAGTCTGCTAATTATTGCTCTTGCCCTATAGAAACTTTTTAGTTTGATGTAGTTTTTAGTTTGATGATTTTTGCTAATTTTTCCCTGAAATGTTAGAATCCTATTCAGGAAGTCTTTACCTATGTCTATGTTGTCATGTGTTTCCCCTGTTTTCTTCTAGCAGTTTCAAAGTTTTAGGTCTTATACCTACACTGTTGATCTATTTTGAATTAATTTTTATACAGGGTGAGAGACAGGGAGCATGATTCAATCTTCGGCATATTGTTATCCAGTTTTCCTAGCACCAGTTGTTAAAGAGGCTTCTTTTTCTCCAACGTGTATTTTTGGCTCCTTTGTCAATAATCAGTGGCCATAGTTGAGTGGGTTTGTTTCTGTGTCTTCTGTTCTATTCCATTGTCTGTTTTTGTGTCGGTTTTAAGTATCTGTTGTGTCTGTTTTGTGACAGTACCATGCTGTTTTGGTTATTAGGACTCTGTAGTATAATTTGAAATAGAGTATTGTGGTGCCTCCATCTTTGCTCTTTTTGGTTAGGATGTTTTGGTTATTTGGGGTCTTTCATGTTTCCATATGAATTTTAGGATTACTTTTCTAGTTCTGTGAAGAATGTCATTGGAATTTTGATGAGAATAGTATTGAATCTGCAGAGAAATTTTGATATATGGCCACTTTAACAGTATGAACTCTGTTGATCAATGAACATGAGAAATTGTCTTCTATTGTTATTTCTTTCTTTAGTGTTCTAAAATTTTTATTTTAAGAGGTCTTTGACTTCTTTGGTTAGGTTGATTCCTAGGTATTTTTTAAATAGGTATTGTGAATGGAATTATTTTCCTGATTTCTCTCATTATTCATATATAGGACAACTATTGATTTTTAATGTTGATTTTGCATTCTGTGTTGTGGTTTTATTTTGCATTTCCCTCACGGATACTACTACTAGGATCTTTTGTATGTTATTGGCTATTGGAATTTTCCCATTTTGTAAAATGCCCATTCAAGGTTTTTTTTTTTTAAATCTATTCTAGGTTATTTGTATTTTTATTATTAATATATAGGAGCTCTTTATATATTCTGAGTAAGAGTCTTTTGCTACATATATATATTCAAATTTCTTCTAAGCTGGTTTAACATTTCATTTTCTTATGAATCTTTTGATGAAAGGACATTCATAGTTTTAAACAAAGCTACTGTGATCTTTTTAAATATATGTTCTCCTATACACATGTACATGTACATGTACGTCTGTTGGTACATGCCTAGATTTTAAATTACTGTGTTGTAGTAGTTTCAACTTTAATAAATAATACAGGTTTCCATAATGGTTGCATTACAAAATACTTTTTCATAAGAACATCCATTTAATAATGAAAGTCCACTACAAAATATTCCTCACTTTACAGAAATTTGGTATTTGTAAAACATTAAAAATTTAGTCCATACAATTCTTATTAAAAATATAGTACTCCTGAACCCTTTTATTCAATAAAATAAGTCAAAATGGACAATTTATATTGAAAATATTTCAAAACAGTAGCTTATGTCCTATAGGTATTTAAGTTTTATTTGAATTCATTAAGCTATCTTTTTTTAATAAGAGACTTAGATACTTTTTTCCAGTTAAGTGAAGATATAGATTTAAAGATAAATTAAATCTATTTTATTTTACTTTTTATGAATTTTAAACACTTGTATAGGTTTTACATCTGGATTGAACAAAGATGGAATTGAAGCTAAATTACAAGGTTAGATATATTTACTTCTAAAAATGTATGTTCTATAAACCTTGATAAGAAATGTCAGTTATTATGGAAGTAAAGATACTCTTTTGTAAATTAAAAGTAAATTTGTCTGCAGAAAAGAAATGTATGAATCATTTCCTTTTTTACATAAATAAAATCTGGCATGTGTACTTTTTTCTTAATCAGTGCATATACTAATTCTATCAGAATATGTTCTTTCACATAATATATTAAGTTGGCTTGTTTTTTTTTTTAATTTTTAAAATGATCCTGATCTTTGAAAATGTTGCCTTTATTTTTATAGTTTAACTTTATTGAAAATATATGCCTTGCTTGATTATGGACCTCTTTAAAATTCATTATGTACCTGTACATGATACATCTTAATTCTTTTTATTCTATTTCCCCTCCCTTCTCTTCTACTCCTCTTCCCCTCCTTGTTTACAAAAGTTTTGTTTTCATTTCTTCTTTATTTTTCTTTTCTATTCCTTCCTTTTCTCCTCATCCTTCTCTAGTTCCCCTTCCCATTTGAATGTTTTCTTCTTATTTCACAATATCTACCATACATTATAGTCCTTGATTATGAACTTATTCCAATCTGTGCCAGTGTCTGACTATAAAATTCCAGCTTTCTTACTCAGTTAATCATTTAGTGTTTCATTGCCTGGTTGTATGAGGCAGGACCCTTTTGTAATGAGAATCTTAGGATATACTTTCAGGCAAGGTAGGTCATGCTTCACACAAAAAGGCAGGGGATAGTAACTGTGTCAGAGGCTTTTTCGGTATTCATAATACTTTGGAATTGTGTTTTCTGAGCCTTGACATCATTCTTAGAGGTCTGCCTTAAGTCTCTCAGAAAGGGATATTAGTGTATAGCATGTGGTGTTTCTTAAACTTGATTAAATTTTTTTACTCAGTATCTTCTAATAATTCTCCTATCACTTGTAGGATACAATGAAAACTTCCACCAGAGCTCCCCATCAAAAAATCCTACTTGATATCATTCTGCCTATTTTTCTGCTTTCATCTCATCATTTTTTCCCTTTTATTCTGCTGTCTCCAAATTGTTATATTCTTCTTTAAACATGCCAAGCTCATTCTGACTCAGGTCGTTTGTACTCTTTTTTTCCTTCTTATTAGAACATATCTGGAATATATTGCCTGGGTATCACCTTCATTTCATTCAGGTCTTTGTTAAAGATCAATTGCTCTGAGAGGTCTTCCTATACTATCTTATTTAAATTTGTTTAATGACAGGCAAACTAATTTTCTTATTGTTATCATTTTCCTTGGTTGTAGAAAAGGTAATATCTATATTTTGAAAATTAGAGTGACAATAACATTACTTTATATCAAAAACTTTTGGTGGAGTTTGGGGGGCTCTCTTACGTAGAGTATTTTGTCATCTGTAAATAAAGGTAATTTAACTTGTTCCTTTCCTAGTCTTATTTCTTTTTCTTGTCTAATTGATCTTCCTAATGTTTGCAGAATTGCATTGAAATAAGAGTGGTGATAGTGGGCATCCTTGTCTTGTTTCTGATTTTAGAGCAAAAGCTTTCAATTTTTGTCCATTTAGTATGATGTTGGTTGTTGGTTTGTCATAGATGGTTATTATTAGATTGAGATAAAGATCTTCTATTCCAATTTTCTTTAGGGTTTTATCATGAATGGGTGTTGGACTTCATCAAATGCTTTTTCTGCATTTGTTAAGATGACCTTATATATGTTTTTTGTCCTTGGCTCTGTTAATATGGTGTATTACATTTATTGATTTGCATGTGTTGAACCATGCCTGCATCCCTGGAATGAATCCTAGTTGGTCATGGTGTATAATCTTGTTGATGGTTTGCTGTATTCTGTTTGTCAGTATTTATCGAGGACTTTTGCACCTCTGTTCATTAGGGAGTTGGCCTATAGGTCTCTCTTTTGTCTGGATCCTTCTCTGGTTTTGGTATCAGACCAGGAATGAATTTGGGAGTACATTAAATTTCATTAAAGAGTTTAAAAAGTGTTGCTGCTTTTTGTGGATTGAACATACTGTAATACTCTGCTTTAAGCTACCTCACCTCTGGGCTATAGCATGGGGCAGAGTGAAAATTTTAAGCATTAGACTACAGTTAGAGGTCTATAAATCCCTACTGATTTGTGAGCATGGACTAGCATTACTTCCTTTTCAGAGGTCCTTTCTAGGTAGCAATAGCAGCGTATTTCAGAGAAATGGGAGTAAATACAAACACATCTGCTAAAAAAGATTAAGTGGTTTCCTCAAAAAAAGAAAGAAAATGTAAATGAGAGCAGGGAGAGACAGGTGGGTTGTGGAATAAACTTCATAGAACTATTGGACTCTATAATTTGTGCGTAAACATCTTTGATGGAAGTTTTTAAAAAATGAAAATTACTAATGGAGGAGAACAAAGTATTCACTTAGACCTAGAACAAGTTACTTAATTTCTATTCTTTAGTTGCCTAACCTGCATTGGAAATAATATTGATGATGCCTTATTGTGTTATTTTGAGGATTAAATAAGTTAATATATGTATACCATTTCCAATGCCCCAAGTGATAAAGTTATTTTGCACTTATTGAATGTTATTTTTACTATTTATATTGTTATTACTATTAGGATATCATTTTAGCCATATTAGTTGACCTTTTTATTTTAATGATTTTTTACAGCTTTAGTAGGAACTATAGTTCTTCCCAGAAACTGTAACATAGCACAACTTTAGTGTATTTAATAATAAATTCTCCTTTGCCTTGCTTCATCATTTTACTAAAATTAAAATATGCTTTCTAAAATTGAACAGAATTGTGTCTGAAGAATCTGAATGATTTATCATCCCTAGACTTGATAAGGATGGATGGAGATGGTAATTTCAAACCAACAGGTAACTTTTCTGTGTTAGTCAATATAATAATTGTTCGCTTAAGACTAAATAAAAAATTAGTGTACTAAAATTTAGATGATGAGCCAGGGGTGGTGGCATATACCTACAACCCCACTATTCAGGAGGTTGAGGCAGAAGAATTGTAAGTTTGAGGCCAGTCTGAATAACATAGTGAGATCCTGTTTCAAAAAAAACCAATAAATAAAATAATACAAGGTAAAAGTTAAAATAAAACTAAATTGCAATTTCCAGTCTTAACAGAATATCATTATTATTAGCCATACAGCATAATAATCTACACATCTCATTTGTAAACTATAGATGTGTTGTTGTTGTTGTTGTTTGTTGTGTTGGGACAGTCTCAGAATTTATATTCACTAAGCCTGATGATTTTTAGAAAAGAGAATGCTTGAATTTTGGGGGTGCTTTAGACCTTTTATAAATATTGTAGATACTTTTGCCAGTTCTTGACTATCTAAACATTTATTATCTGGATACTTATTTAGATTCTTGTAGATCAAGAAAAAAATTTCTTTCATCATAGGTTCATTGTCTGGGGCTTCTGTAACAAAGACATTAACAATAGGAAAGCATGCAGATTTATCTCATGTAAGTGACATGGGAACCATCATAAGGAACTGAAGGTTCAAAAAAGTGGTTAAACCTGAATATTTTTATTCTAAGTTTGATGAGGAGTAGGATATCATAGAGGAATATGATAGCACAAAGAGGCTGAAAGCTAAATGTAATGAACTGGAGAAATCTTAGCAAAATCTTTTCATTAAGATTCTCTCTACAGTCTTTACCTTCAAGGGTAAAGATGCTATTTTCCTGCAGGTATAGAGAAGGCACCTTTCAGTTAGGGGTTTTATGATAGCTTCATGGGAAGGTCAAGAAGTTCTTGCATGTGCTGTTTCTAAAATTCCTTCAGTTTAAAATATTCAATGTTCAAGATGCCATATTTAGAGGGAGATATGCTGAGCCCTGCCACTCCTCCCTCCCATATTTAGTTGTGTTTAAGAAAAAATGTTTCATCTTGGTGTGGTGGTACATGCCTGTAATCTTAGCATTTGAGAGACTCAGACAGGAGTATCACCCAGGAATTTAAAGCCAGCCTGGGCTATGCAGTGAGTTGAAGGTTAGCCTGAACTACATAGTGAGACCCTATCTCAGGAAACCAAAACCAGGCAAAACCAAATCAACAACAATGACAAAGCAAAGAAAAAATGTTTCAAAATTTTTAGCACTCATGATTAGAATTTTTGGGGAAAAAATCAACTTCATTGTTTTATTTAATTCTTTTAAGAAAAGGTACTGTACTGTGTAAAAGTTGGGAAATAAAGAAAAAAATTTTTTTCAGAATTGAGAATCTGTTAGTATTTGGCATGTATCATCCATTTTAATATATGTTCAGATATTTTTAACCGTATATAGTTCTGTCATTCTTTATTTGTATTTAATATGTTTAAGGTTTTTTGGTTTGTTTATTTTTATTATTATTATCATACCAGAGATTGAGCCTAGGGAGTGATATATTACATCCTCAGCACTTTTAAAAGTTTTTATTTTGAAATAAGGTCTCAATAAGTTGTCTAGGCTGGCAGAAACTTGTAATCCTCCTGTGTTAGCTCCCAATTAGTTGAGATATAAGTGGGTGTCTCTGAACCCAGATAATGCTAAGTTTTTAATAATTTATCAGTCCTGAGTGATCAGGACGTTCAAATATTTATCCTGACCCAGTCCTAGATTAATAACATTGATCTCTTTCTTTGCTGGTACTTATCCTAATAAGCCTAATTTTATTTCTGAGAATTAATTTATTCATGTTCTAAGGTGTGTAACTAAAGGGAGCATGAAAATTACTAATGTACTTTCTTCTATTCTTAGATATTTTCATTCTCATGAAGAATCTTTCTTATACTCATTCCCACCTTCAACCTCCATGGTGCTTCTTTAATCCACTGATACTCTTCTAACATTTTAAATAAATGTTGTATACAATATTTCTTCTTTTTTGCAGTTATCAGTAAATACTAGCTAATTTATTTTCCCTTCTTAACACTTTACTATTTTGATTCTCTTTCTGCTTTTTAAATCAATATTTCTTTGTTAACCTTTGTGCTCACTATGGACTTCTTGGAGTTTCTAGCTTTGCATCTTTATTCCGGTTTATGTTCCTTTCTTTGAAAACATTATTTACCTTCACAGCTACAGCTACATCTATTATGCCAATGAATTCAAAATTGTAGTTTTGATTCCAGTCCCTCACTTTTGCTACAAAATTTGATCCTCAGCTTTCTGTTGAAAATCTAATTTATGTGACATGATACTGTGTACACAGAAGCATATAAAAGTTAATTTGACTTTGAATAATGTAAAGTGAAATAAAAATAAAATTTATTCCAAAGTACCGGAATTTTATTTCCAGTTCTACTGTTTACTGTGACCTTACTATAACCAAGCCTTTGTTCATTCATCTGAACAATAGTGTCCTGTTTACCTTATTGGGTTGATCAAATGAGATAATGAATGCAAAACATTTTAATGTTTAATGAATCATTTTCTTTTGTCTAAGGCTAAGAAAATTTATCTTTGTTTGACTGTTCTCATTAGCATTTTTACTAAGCCTAAGATTAAATACTTGATACCTTTGGTTTCTCTTTCATTCCACAGCCATTCCATGTCCATCTACTCATCAAACACCAAAAAGGTGTTCTAGTCTTAGAGCTGTAGTTCTTATTATGGATTAGGATACTATTTCTTGAAATGTGGTTGGGTTGACTACTTGCAGTAAAAATCAACTAAGGGTGCTGTTACATTAACAGTACAATTAACTGCACCACAGACCTGAAAACCTCAATTTTTAAGAGTGAAATCTAGTGAATCTTATTTATTTTAAAAAATTTTTTATTTTTAAAAAGCAAAACAGAAAAAAAGGGTAGAAATAATACAGAATTTCAAAAAAATAACTAAGAAATCAACAGTTAATATATTAAACATTCTTTTTGATGAACTAACCGAATTAGTAGTATGGTTATCTATCTTGCACACTTAAACATACATACAGTTTTATGTTATACCTACAAGTTGTTGTTTCCCTTTTATTATTACACTATCTATTGTACATTTTAGATCTTATTACTCTTTCAGTTTTTTACTATTATTTATTTTTACACTAGTGAGACATATGATATTTACAAATGTGAGTCTGATTTATTTCACTTCTGAGTATAATCTCAAGTTGCCTCCATTTACCTATAAAAGCTTCAAAATCATCCTTTTTATAGCTGAGTACTATTCCACTGTATAAAAATACCACATCTTTTTCATCCATTCTGTGGTTGATGGGCATTTGGGTTGTTTCCAAGATTTAGTTATTACAAATTGCAGTGCTATAAACATAGGTGCACATATATCACTCTGACATGACATTTTCAATTTTCTGGGAAATACCTAAGAGGGGAATAGCTGGATTGAATGGAACTTCCAATCCTAGTTTTTTGAGGAATCTCCATACTGATTTCCACAGTGGCTGCACCAGTCTACACTCCCACCAACAATGGAGAAGTGTTCCTTTTTCCCCACAACCCCGCCAGCATTTGTTATTAGTCGATTTCTTGATTTCTGGAGTGAGATGGGAATGTCAATGCTGTTTTAAATTTGCATTTCTCAAATGACCAGTGATGGTGAACATGTCTTCATGTATTTATTTGCCATTTGTATATCTTCATGTGAGGAATGCATATTCAGATGCCCATTTTTGGAATGGGTCTTTGAATTTAGGGGGCTTGATGTTTTTCAATTCTTTATATGTTCTGGATATAAGACCTTTGTCTGAGGGACTACTGGGTAAAATTCTTTCCCATTCTGTGGGTTTTCTTTTCACTTTGTTGGTGATTTTTTTGAAATGCAAAAACTTTTTAATAAGATAAGATCCAGTTGTTGGTTCTTTAAAGTACTTCCTGTGCAGTTTGCATTTTATTTGTGAACTCTTTGCCTTACCCCTATGTCTTCAAGATTTCTACCTACCTTGTCTTCCATCAGATTTAATGTTTTTGTTTTAATATTTAGATCTTTGATCCATTTTGACTTTAGTGCATAGTGATAAACATGGGTCTAATTTCAGTCTTCGGCATATGGAAAGCCAATTTTTCCAGCACCATTTATTAAAAAGGCTCTTTCTTCCAGTGAACATGTTTAGCCTCTTTGTCAAATATAAGGTGGATTAGTGTCTTTGTAATTGTGTTTTCATCTTCTAATCATGAATTTTATGTCTTTGGGCTTAAGCCTTCTTCCAGATGGATATTTTGTTCTTTGATGCTTTGCAGAAGATTTTTCTATTACTTTAGGTTCCTTTAGCAAAAAGTTTGTTTCATAATTCCTATGCCTGTCATTGCATGGACCTAGGAAGATCTTTATGTACTATTTATAATTAATTCTTTCTTGTAACTTCTTGTTCTTTTATGTTAGTAATATTTTGTCTTTTCTGATGTTTTATATATGAATTCCTTGTATGTGTGCATATGCACCTACTGGAGATTGAATTCAGGGCCTTTGTACTAGACTAAATTCCAGCATGCAGACACTGCCCTTTTTGAAGATAGGGTCTCACTATGTAGTCTGGCTGACCTCAAGTGTATGATCCTCCTGCCTTGGCCTCCCGAGTGCACCATCATACCCAGCAAGAAACTCTCTTTCTTGACCTGCTGTATCACCCTCATTTAGACCAACAATTTCACAAGTCCCTTTATTCAGAAAGTGGCCTTTAGGCTCTTCTGGTTCTTTGTCTGTCTCTGATTTTGTTAATTCATCTGTTGTACTACATCTTTTGTACCTGTAACTCTGTTGGAATGCCAAAAATATTCTGCTCTTCAGCAAAACCTATAGCACATAAATATTAATTCTTTCCTTGAGAACAATATGTTACCTTCCTCTTCTTAGCTATTTTTTGGGGGTATGCTCACAATGCTTGAAATGCTTCATGATATTTTTAGACAACATATAATTAAATCCAATAACCTCTTATGTGAACTCCATTACATCAATTACCTACCCTATCTACTTAGTTCCAACTCCCCAAATGATTGCCTTTCTATTTTTCAGAACAGCTTATCTTGTTTTGCTTTTCTATTTTTGTTGTTTTTATTTTTATTTTTTGTATGTTTGTTACTTTGCTTTTTTGTAGTACTTGGGGCTAAACCCAAGGCTTGTGCGTGCTAAATAAGCACTCTGCCACTGGGCAACATCCCTAGTTGATTTATCTTAAGACTCTAATTTAATTAACATATTGCTGGAGAATTTTAACTGGTCCTATGTTATTTTTACAAATCAAATGCAAAACCTGAATTCCTTTAAAAAGTTGCAAGCTCTTTGATGGCTTCTCAAGTCTATTATTTGCATTTCTTAATAATAATAGTAGGCAACATTTATTAAATGTTAGGCCAAGCATAATATATTTTTTAAAGTTTCATTTAATCTTCTTCACAGTGATTCAGAGATAAGCATATTTATCATCCACACAACACATTAGGAACTGGTATCTAACTTGCATCTAATCACCCACCTACCTCATTCATGGAGAAGCTGTTTCTAACCCAGAGACCTAAACTCAAATCATCACCAAGCCATATCCCTTAGAATAGTATTATAAAGATAATTTTTTATTATTCTCTTTTAATAAACAAGTTTTGATTTTTCCAATGTTATAATTGACTATTTCTTCTCTGCAAAGGCATATTATTCACTTTAAAAATTCTTGCTCAAGACCATTTTCTCTACTAGACCATTCCATATTGACCATTGTTTTAGGTTTAATTTCTTTTCTACTTAAGATTGTATATAAATATCATTCACTGGATTTTGTCCTCTAGCTATTTGCGTGTGATCATCTCCTTAGCCAACCTATAAGTTCCAGACATTGTGTTTTTTATATTTTTAGGTGTTCCAGGTATTATTAGGGGTGCAAAATAAATGTTAAGATAATTTTTGTCAAACTGATGAAAACGGAAGTTGTTTCAGCTAATCGGGGAAATGTTTATCTTTTCATATTTTCTCAAAGAGGCAGGAAGATTGATGGCTTGGTATTATATTACATTTGAAACAGTGAAGAAATTTTCTACAATCCATGGAGAAGAAACTTTATCAGATCTGGTAAGTTAATTTTCACTAGAATATAAATAACTAATGATATAGTACAAAGTAATACTGGAGAAACAACTAATAGTACAAAATAATATTAGAGAAACAACTAATGTATATATCTCATACAATTTAAGAATGAATTCTGCTGGGAAGCATTTCTAATAATGTTTATATCTCTTTCAGTATTCTTCTGATCATGATATAGAATATTGCTCCTTAGGGTCTACCTTACAATTTTCATGGTAATACTGGCGTCTTCTTTGTAATAAATGCTCGAAGACAGTATGGCATAATATTATAGGAAAGTCTGCCATGAATGAATGACAGTGAGTTGCAACATGGTAACATGGTACCATGGTGCCAGGTACTCACAACTTCTCCCTAAATCTATTACACTAGAATTGCAGTAACAGTAGAAACAGAGTAGTATTGACAATAATTCAAAAGAATTGATTGTGAAGAAAATGGATATAACAATAGGTTATGCCAAATATTAATAGTGAAGCAGCTTTCAGCTGCAGCAGTGAACAAACTGCAGATATATTGTTAATATCTGAAAATTGCATTGGTCCTTTCTCCCTTTATTGAGACATCAACATCAAATAAGAGATTTGTAAAAGAAAACATTTATTCTCAAATATAAACCATTCTTTTTTCTTACTTTATCAAATTTGTTTATTATAATATTAGTGTACAAAAATACACAATAGAATTGTTATTAAAGAGTCACATATAAATGTTATCCTTAACTAATAAGAAATTAAGAGTAGAAAATACCCAGTATTAATATTGACTTGTCTGATCTTGAGTTCAGCAAGTGTGTAAGAGAACTAAAACAAGTTAGTTCCGTTTTATAAATGTGGGAAAACAAAAGCATACAGAACGCTTGCCAGCAGACCTGCACTAGCAGAATAAACATTACTTTTTTTTTTTTTTTTGTAACAGGGATCAAACTCATGACCTAGTCAGGCAGGCGCTTAGGGTGCTTAGCTAAATCCCTGGCCCAGAATGAACATTTTTTGATATCTAAAGAATTACTAAATAATTTCCATTGCCAAATAATTGTGATAATGATTTGTAAACTGAAGAAGGGCAAAGAGTAAGAATAGGAGTAACAGCAACACTTTACATTTATTAAGCATTACATTTAAAGCAATAAGTATTTACTGAGTGTATATATATTCCTATACAGGAGGCCTTGAGCTGAATATAGAAAACTTTATCATGTTAATGTTTACAGTATTGGGTTGGAGATTTAGCTCAGTGACATAAGTGCCTGCCTAGCAAGCACGAGGTCATGAGTTCGATACCCTCCCCAGTACAAAAAAAAGGGGGGGGGGGTTTACAGTCTTACTGGTATAGTTCTAATGTCTAATAATAACATGTGCCATAAGGCTTGTTATATAAAAAATGTTTATAAGCCTTTGTTAGTGAATGAATGAATAAATCCTTGAAGAAGCAAAATATATAAAACAGGTTTTTAACTCTATAAACTGGTAAAATTATAATGGCCCAAGGCAACATAAAAAAAATAAATTTGGCAAAAGATAATGAGAGAAAAGAAGTAAAAAAACATTAAATGGACAAATGCCTAAATTTTATAGGTTACAATGATAGCCAGTTGCAATGAATTTCTAGATGTACAATTAAGGATAAATGAAAAGAAAACACTGAATAGTTTGAACAAAGACCCAAATCGGACAACTATCAGGTAAATA
Source organism: Hydrochoerus hydrochaeris (assembly GCA_004027455.1). Taxonomy (NCBI): domain Eukaryota; kingdom Metazoa; phylum Chordata; class Mammalia; order Rodentia; family Hydrochaeridae; genus Hydrochoerus; species Hydrochoerus hydrochaeris. Next base: position 362,038 of record PVLA01001385.1, read on the forward strand.
AATTACATATGTTTTAAATAATTCTTAAAAAGTTTCATCTAATTAAGATGAATAATAAAATTTTGCTATTTGCTTTTATATACAGATTTCCAATGAAAGGAAGAATTAAAACAAGAGAAATGAAAGTAAATTGGTAATAATTGTTAATTTTTAAATGTGTTAATACTATTGGTTTATGACTCATAATTATGAAGATTTTCTTAGTTTTAAAACATTTTAAATTTATTTTCCTTACTATAAAAAACTATATTTACATAAAAATATGGAGTCAGAATGTAGATGCAAAATTAATTTTCAAGAGCTTTTGGGTTCCAACTAAAATAGATTATGAATACTTTTCATCAACAACCATTTGTTAAGTATGCATTCTATTGATACAAGTTATACAATAGAAAACATACTTCTTATACTTATCAGGAGCTTTCAAGTTATCTTGAATGAGAACTGTGCATATAAAGATACTGGGGCAGTATTAAAATACATGTAATCAGTGTTTTTTGAATGGTATTAGCATTCTGGGAGAAACAAATAGTAAAATCAAATGCTTGAATGATGGAATGCATATATGATTGTGGATATTTTTCTGTAATGAGTGGGTAGTTTGAATAGAGGAGTAGTAATTGGAATAGTAATTTAAGATTACCTGTAACTTGAGAGTTTTACCCAATTTGTAATCACAAATGGAATGATATTCTTCTAGGAACTAATGGCAGTTAAGTAATGACTAACTCAGAGTCATTTTAAGAATTAAATATAGTATTGATTCAGTAAGGACTAGGTTTATCCATGACCAGAACATTTACATTTAAACTTCTTTGTGTAAAAGAAATCCAGATTTAAGCAGTCTAAGGACTTGCATGGTAGTGCCATGTAATATTCCATGAGTTCAATGAAAAATCCCAGTTAAAGACAGAGCTAGTGTTGAGGAAGGAAGACTGAGCATTTAAAGCCAGGACATAAAGAAGGCAGAAACTTAAAGGATAAAAACTTCATACTAAAATGATTAATACTACTTTTGAAAAGAATAGACCAGAAACTCAGCATATAACAGGTTTATAAAAGAACCACCAAAATGGTACTGTTAGCCACCATCATCTACCAAAAAACTATATGTAAATTTATGATTAATAGCGTACACCCCACACATACACATTCTCTTCTTGCTATGCTTAAATGAAATGCAAATGGTAGGGGATTATAATGTTAATCGAAATAATGATACTAATCTGCCAGCCCCAATTAAAAAAACATTCAATTTTGAGACAAGGTTAATGGAAACACTGAAATTACAAATAAAGTGTATCCAAGAAATTTTTGTGGGAAAATACCTTGATTTGATTCAATATGGATACACCAGAGTGCACTGGAAAACAAACACTGAGCAAATCAAGAACTCCAGGTTCCAGTTCTAGCTTAGTTTCTCATAATACCACCATAAATGTACCAAGTTGCAATTTATCTGTACATTATTTATTTCATTTGTAAAATGAGATAATTGAGCTGTCTGATCTCTTGTTTTCCATGATCCCTAAGACTTTTTGAATTGCTAGAGAAATATAGCTAAGAAACAGAATATTAACTCTTTTAATCTAAACTTTAGCTATGCCTGAGAAAATGCATTTAATAGAAAATTATTTTATTAGGGTATTAGGAAGCTAAAATTCAATGAAATGTCTGAAAGTATTCCCTTTCAGATAGAATAGAAAGAATGCCCTCTTCTAGCTGAAAGAGAAAAAAATTTCTTAGCTGGCTCATTTTATTGAGTCACATGAACAAAATCATTTCACTTTAAGTTGCATCATTTAAATCAAAAGACCTGAGGCCTGTGCCACGCTGACAAAGGAAGAGTTTGGGACCATCAATTCTGGCAGCTGGGTGCCTGCCCAGCCTCCTAGGACACTGGACTAGGCTCCAGAGGTTCCGCAGGCTTGAGTTGACCACACCCAGCAACCTTCATTCAACCAGGGAAGTCAGGCCTGCCGCGAGAGGAGCCAAAGCCGTGTGAGTCCCAGTAGAGGAGGATGCAGGAGGTGATTTCCAAGACATTCAAGGAAAGCTTTGGAACATCAGTGGAAACACGGAAATATAGGAAAATGACAAAACAAAAGACCAAAATGCAATCTCAAACCTCCACCCCATCCCAAGAAAGCCTAGGAGCCATGTATATAGAAGAAAATACTAGTCATACATCTGAAGTGCTTGAAATGATATCAGCTGAAATAAAGAAGCAAGTACGGGAAGCTATGAAGGAACTCAAATCAGAAGTAATCTCCCAGGCTGGGGATTTAGCTCAGTGGCTTAAGTGCCTGCCTGGCAGGTGTGAGGTCGTAAGTTCAATCCCCAGTACAAAACAAAAAAAGAATCTCCTAGGTAAAAGAAATGATAAAAGTAGTGAAACAAATAGTGAATGCATCTAAAGAAGACACAGCTAAAAAAAATAGAGGAACAAAGCAAAATGATAAAATCCCTGACTGAACAGTGTAAGAAACAAACAGAATATCTGAAGCAGATTCAAAGATATATACAGGAAATCAAAAATTCATTGAAAGTTGCAAAAACCGCCTCAACGAAAGTGAAGATAGAATCTCAGACTTCAAAGATAAGATTGCAGCTAGTGATCAGGAAAGGAAAGATCTAAAAATAATAAGGAATCAGGAAATAACAAACAGCTGCAAAATGATGCAAAGAAAAACAACATAAGATTAACAGGGATAAATGAAAAAGAAAGGGACAACACAAATGATATCAAGAGGCTATTTACAGAAGTAATAGCTGAAAATTTCCCAAACAGGAGAATGGAGACTGACATACAGATTAGTGAAGCATATAGAACTCCAAATAGTCATAACCAAAACAAAACTACACCCAGACATATAATAATCACCATTCCAGAAATCCAACATAAGAACAGAATATTAAAAGCTGTTAGAAAAGACAGATCACCTATAAAGGAAAACCTATCAGAATCACAGCAGACTTCTCAGCACAAACAATGAAGTCAAGAAGAGCATGGAGTGAAGTGTTTCAAACCCTAAAGGAAAACAACTTCCAACCCAGACTGCTGTACCCTGTAAAACTGTCCTTCAAAATGGATGGAGAAATAAGATACTTCCATGACAAAGAACAGCTGAAGAACTTCATGATCACCAAACCAATCCTACAAAAAATACTGAAAGACATTCTAGATCCACATAGGAAAAAAACCACTAAGCAAGACAGACAATTAAACAGAATGGAAAGGTAAAGATACAACATCAGAAAGATAACATGTCAACAATAAACCAATATATGACAGTTATAACCATTAATGTAAAAGGCCTCAATTCACCAATTAAAAGAAACACTGACATAATGGATCAAGAAACAACATCCAACCATATGCTGTCTACAAGAAACCCATCTAACCCAAAAGGAAACTCATAGACTGAAAGTTAAAGGATGGAAAACAATACTCCATGCAA